>JAGWCC010000788.1:0-269519 GCA_022651775.1 Drusus annulatus
AATTGTTCGACCAAACGGAGTCAGGCAGACGCAGAAAAGAACTGATAAAACTGCATATTTAACTAATTTTTTCAGTGTCGTACAAGCCCCCCTTGTGCCTTTCGCGACGATATTATATCACGATGAAGCTTGAATATAGGCAAACCACCAGACAGATTAATAGTAATTATCTCTCCCTCTTTCTTGTAAACAACACGTGTAACAGAAAAGGACGTTACACCAGAAGCTAATAGCAATTAAAGAAGCAAAACTTGATGATCAGTGGTAATCAACGAAAAAATATTAATAAGGCAAAATATTTTTGACCTGCAGAATAAGTTGATCAATCGTATGTTAATGTAAGTAGTGGCATTAAGTCAAATTTGCTTATTTTTATTTAAAATTTTCAGTGCATTATGTTCTATCGAAGAATATTCGATAGTGTGGATTGTAAAAATCTTCGAAAAGTGCAGGTATTCTCTTTCAGAAATTAGCATCCCGATAACTGCATTGATAAATGTCGAACTATAAGTTTGTAAGGCAAATTAAATTGGCGGACAATATTTGATTCTGTGATTTGCAATTTGGAAACCCGCGTCATGAAAAACATCAGGAAAATTATTTGATAAACAGGAGACCTGATCACATATTTATTTAAAGCGGCATTTGCACATTTGCATTTAGACTTTCTAATTGCAAAAGGTAACAATATATTTAAGTTGTATGCAGGTTGTGCATGGAGATTACGATTACGTGACAAATAAAATCTAAGAACTAAATTCTCTTGGAATAAATTCCGAATACTGGTGAGTTCAATTGTATAGCGGTATGACCTTTCGAATCACGGGTTCAAAATCCAGCGAGTTAAAAATAGATATGATTTTATATATTTGCAAAAAGCATTTACTCTGTGGCTTGTTATATTTATAAATAAAACAGATAAACTTTATTTAAAACCACTTTTCACACATTCAAATAAAATCAATTTCAATATTGTACTAAAGATGAAAGGATGCTTACGAAACCGGTGGACAAAATATTGAAAATAAAAGTTTTTAAACAAAGTTAATCGTTTTATTTATAGATAAGATTTTGATCAAATACTCGTAAATTCAAAGAAGAAAAATTGTTTTTGCGATATCTAAAGCGTACAAAAACCATAAATCGATGAGCCCTGGCGTTTTTTAATTTGCACAGCTTACAGTCTAACATTTTAAAGTAAATGTAACTATTTACTTATTGATCAAAAGCTATGTAGCTTTGAAATATCAATATAAGTTCAAAAAACTAGGATAAAATGCCATATTTTTCAAGAGTTCAATAAGGAATACGATTTAGTCTCCCAAACGATAGCCAACATCCGATAGGAGAGGCTACCAGAAGACGAGGATTTTATACTAAAAAAAAATAATAAAATAGAAAATAATAACAATAAAAAATAAAAATAAATTTTTGAATAAAAAAGTTGTAGCAACTCGGGCCAAGCCAATTCTATCCAGAATCTTAGGTAAATTAATCACCTAAAGCTTAAATCCCAATATGACACGAATCCCCTTAGAACCAGTGTCCCATGAATACATTTCCTAGATTGCAGAATCCCAGGAATTAGCCTGCGAACCTTAAGCCCCTGACCCCGCGAACCCAAACGCCAGAGTAACAAGGACCGGCAGTGTTATCTGCCACACCTCGTACCCATAAACAACCGAATGTTTTCAACGGTAGGTTATACGTACGACGAATATTATCTCAATGTATAATCAGTGTTTGGTAAGCTTATAAGCCATGACCTTTTCAATCAGCTCTCTAACCGCTTAATTATTGCGAATATTTAATGCATACATAACAATGACTGCAATCTTGCAATATAATATATGATATCACGCGTCATACAGCAATCCATTCATCAAAAATAACTTGGTTTTGGATACAGGGTGATTACAAATAACAAATGGAAAGGTGCGATTAATCGCTCGTCTCAAAAGGAACTCAGTACCAAACACGTATATCTATAGACATCATTACTCATTTATGGATTGATTACTAACATCATCACTCATTTTTCTCAAAAATAGCTGAGGACCACATACTAATTTCGAGAAGTGATTATTACTTATTTTCCTCAAAAAGAACCTACGGCCAAATGTTTTATTTTTCTCAATTAATACCGCATAATATTTACTGTTTCCAATAAACCCGTTAACCCCATAATAATCGAGAAATAATAAATAAAGGTCACATGCAAAATCCCCATACAATTTTCTAAAAAATCTCCTGCTTTTTTTTCTATTACATTGTCTTACAGATTTCTTAAAAAAACTCAATTAAGATCACATACTAATTCATATGCAATTGATCACAGACTTCTTTAAAAAAAAACTCAATGCTACATAGGCACTAATTTTAATACATTAGACATGATTACACAATGTCCTAAAAATAACTCAAAGGCCAATACATAAATGTGTATTGACATTATTGCATAATATTTAAAAAACTCATTCAAGCCCACACAACATGTGCGGGGTTACCAAAGGGGGGAAGTAGAAAATCTTTCGAACAGTTAGGCTTTAGCGTCATAAATTTGCACAGCTTTTTCCCCGCTTGGAATTTCAAGGTCAATGCAACTATTTTAAGCTCGCAACGTCATTTACAACATAAGCTAATAAACTTTGAAATATTAATTTTACTGTCATCAATTCCAATAAAGAAGACGATTTGAAAAAGGCGATCGTGTAAAATGGTATTTCAGAAACCGAAGTGAGCGATATTATTGGAATTAATATAAAATAAAAACCTCACACATTTCGCGGGTTTGTTTTTCCCGGTGGTCAATGATTTGTTGATATTATTTACTAGAACCTCCTATATAGTATATTTCGTCAAATATATTTTTTGTTCGCTTCATTCACACGTCGGTGTTGCCTTCAAACTTGGCTGGCTTTGTAACATCAAAAATCTGCGATCTAAAGAGCAATACGTTACGTAACACATAACCCCATGTCCTAATAATTGTTAAATAACTTTACGATCGCTTTGGTTTCTCTAAGCATTAATATAGCCTCCCGATCACTGACCTGCTTTTGTCCTTCAACAGTGAAGTCGCGAAATGTGCACTGCTTTTTTCTGTACGGAATATCGAGATCACTTCCACACTTTTACATCTTCATCCCTGAAGTTTGCCACTATGGCGATATATTTGTTTTTGTTTTTGCACTGCCTCCAACTCCAACCTACCGCGACACAAACCCTGGACCGAACACCATTAACCCTTAATGTTGATTACCGGCCATCCAAACTAACGATCAAATTATTGTAAAAATATTAGACTGTTTCGATGATCAGATCTTAAATAGCCAGGTACTTTCCCTGCATTTTCTCCCCCGTATCCTTCCACTCCCCACTTCTTCCAGCCTCACGCAAATATATTTAAAAAATACTGAAAGGTATGATTCAATCGAATCTGGCAGACATGAATCATGATGAAATGGAAAATACAACTCTGCTACCCTTAACATCAAATTGTGAAATCGATTTCCAATTGAATTTTTATTCGCTAAATATCTTAAAAAGTGATCTTAATTCAGTCGGCTCCAAGTAAAGATGTTCATTATAAAGGTATTTTAGCGAATCTAAGATGGGAAATTAAAATTATGGAAATCGGTAAAAAACAAGCTTTTATTAACGTTCCGGATAAAGGAGCACGGCATTTTCTTAATTTTTTACGATCTATAGCAGATCTTCGCTTGAATCTTGGCTTTTCGTAACATACAGTTTCTTACCAAAAAAATTCACGTAATGAGGACCGTTAATTACTTTCAATGAATGCTGATGCCATTCAAATCGACGTCAAAAAAAAGATGTCGGAATTCTTGTGCACTGGCTGTTTGTTAATTACAATTCGTATCGAAATAAAGAGATCGACGGACCCATTTCTCATAGTGGAAGTATATCTCGATAGTTAATCGTACCACGTGCTCACCGCTCGCGGACATGTGGATTGCATTCTGGTATTGGATACGAAGGTCAATAATAGTGTTCAAAACCCAAAATAAGTAAGAACAGGTATCGCTCTATCGACAAGGTGAGATCTACTTCTTTCACATGCTGATTATATTCATCACTGATTTTAAGGTAGAGATTAATTGTGGTGATCATTGACAGGTGATTATAAAAGTATCTAGTTTTTGTGCAATCCAACTATTTATCACTAATAGCTGAAAATAAATCAATACTTATACGTAAACATTCACAGTTGTTAACCGTGAAAAAAATCGCAAGGACTTTGCCAAGAAGAAGTAGTTGCCATAAATTTTTAATTATTTCTTATAATCCGAATTTCAAATATAGAATAATGTCTGCTAAAACAAATTATAGTAAGGTACTTTTTATTAGGTAAGGGAAAAATTTCCCAAAAAAAGATTACTTTTTAAATTTGATAATAATCTGACACATTCATCAGTTTCAACTTTGAAAATTTTACACCTCGCACGTACACACAAAGGGAAATCATTTATGATTATGCATTACGTAAAACTAAAAAAATCACGATTGCAGCGGCGGTCGATGACTTGTTATGTGCTAGCCTCGTTGAATTACCAGGTGGCTGTCTAGCCGAGCTCTTAACCCTTCCTCTTCCTCATCCCTTTCCCCCCCCTATGCCTTCAGACTCACACACACTCAATTGGGATAGCCATAGCTGCCATTAGGTTTTAGGGCTAAATATCGATTCTGGAAAATATTCAGACCAATACAATATAACTTAAAATTTCGAGAGAAAAACAGGCGTGCAAAATTAGCAATCTCATTTTTTTGCAACATTTTTTAAATTCACACATTTAATATTACTACCACTAATAACAAATAGTAAAACTTAATTATTAAAATAAGATCAAAAAAATATTAAAAGAATACGAAATAGAAGAAGACGTAGAAAAAAAAAATACACAAACATACTTTAGTTCGTATTCTTTTTAACATTATTAAAAAAAAAATTAATATCACAATGAAGCGAAAAAGCTTTAATAAGTTAATTCTAATACATCTTGATTAAATCTGTTGATACAACCGGCATATATTATGACGGTCTCTTATAAATAGTCATGCCACTAAAAGCTCCGATGTGACCATTCTTAACACTGTTACATGCGTCGTCGTGAGAGAGAAAGAGGTTATAACGGACCTATCAGGGGTACGCCTGGTTTCGTAGCTTTTCAAAACAGTTTGCACAATAACATGCAACATAACATCTACCGCACAATGTTTCCACGGTCCGTTCCGGATGTCCGACTGCCTATACTTGAAAAACTTATAACAATCAATCTATCACCCAGCATTTCCAATACGTAGCTACCTCTTCCAACACAGACACGCTCTCTTGCGTGCTTATATTTCCAGAATACAGCATCCGACGACTCACCAATATCACACCGCATTTTTTACTATTTAAGTTTGGTGAAAGTTGGTATCCGACGATTACTACAACAGCCGCAGATAAAAAATCGTACGGTATTTTTAGTAGTAAAACAAGTTGGATGGCTTGTCAAAAATGGACAGGTGTAAGAATCCAGGTACCTGGTGCGGAGTAGGTACCACTTCTACATTCTTGACTAATATTACGTATACCATACAACCGAATAATATCGCAAGTTCGTTAGTTCCGTTTAAGTATGCATACATAATGGTGCGTAGTATTGTATAACTCTCTAAGATTTCAAATTGAATGTAACGTGTTTAACAGGATGTTAGCATTAAAGAGAATTTCGTATGATTAAGGAAGTCGACAAGTTTTAAGATGAAACTTCACGCTGAACCGCTTATTCGCGGAAGGTACTCTTTTAACGCCATTCTATCTCGCCAATTCTCAAATCGTGTGACATTTGAGGAGAAGTTGCAACACTGAACAAGAATACTAAAGTTGCAGATGATGTAGTTAGTTTACGCTTGAAAGGTTAAAAACATTTGGATCATCTTTGGCACTCCAGGCTTTCCGTCTTTTCGAAAAACCGTGATAAAACGTAAACAAGAAAGTAACGATTCTACTGTAACGTGAAAATGACAAACTGGCAGCTATAACAAAAAAAGCACCCAGCGTTCGGTGTGAATGGTCGAGCGCCAAAACAAAGTCTCGGCACCGAACTTTTTTTTTCTCCTGAATATGACTTTACCAGAGACGTTCAAGAAAAGACACACTGACGCCGCTTTCAGACACGATTTAAAAAGTATTTTTTTTTATATCCAATGACAGCATGTAAAAATGGTCGTTTGTTTAGTAGTTAGCATTGACCAGAAAAAAAACGCCGGGTGGTTTTATTTTGAATCCTGAACACGAACTGGGTAACCTAGCCAGATTAAAGAACTTTTAATGCAAATACGTGTTATGTGAATACCACACAAAATTCCACTGCACCGAGACAGGGGTGTTTGGTCCCTACCCCCAATCGGGAATGTTGTGAGGCGTAAGCAAATATGAGAAGGAAAAGGGGGAAGTTTCCATTCTTAACGGCGGTAAGCGCGAAAACAGATACCATTGCATTGTTATTTTGAAAAACCCAAGAACCCGGATCTCATCGCTTTGTCACGGAAATTGTCATAACACCAATAGAATGCAAATGCGAACTAGGTACGTGAGGCTAATATGACAGAGTTGCAACTGAAAAAAGATATAAAGTTCTGAGAAGGTGTCGACAGGTAAACTTTTGGATCCTCGTGACCCCAAACAATTTCAAAGTTGGCATATGGGTAATTGCAGGCGACAATGGCGCGAAATTTCATATTCGAATACCCTAAAAAAGTATATTTTAGTTTCACGCAATAAAAACGATCTGGTTCAAACGGCTGTTACGACCCTACTACAGTAAGGCTGCGAGCGTTCAATACACAGTCAAAAATAACACAAACAACGCCTTTCACAAATCAGAAAGTAAACAACGGAGAAAAGTTTACTAAAATAGTGAGTCATCAATATTACATTATTGCGAGATTCACCGAACGGTGCGAAATCAAAATCTTCAAGTCTCGGCCACAACACAATAATTCGAGACAAGAATAATTAAAGGATCAATCAAAATCTATAATGCCGTCTATTGCTCCATCTTGACGACTAGCCACTCGGCCTGAAACTTATTGCATAAAATAGTTAATTGCTCGTACTTGCATACATCGACACGATATATTTTGTGTAGGTATAGAGCGACCGAAGCTCGGGGGCGTCTGAGGGGAGTGACCCCGGAAACACGTGACGAGTAACGTTTTTTTTCAATGTAACACGTAACAAATAATGTTTGATTGATGAGGTATACGGGAGATGAGCAATAATGTGACAGTTTGTGCAATTTTCGATTAGGCAGAAATTAAATATATTAATAATTGAAATAATATAAATAATCTTCAATGTAAATATGAAACAGAAAAACTCGGAACTCTATCCGGGAGTAACGCTTTATGCCAATTCAGCCACCGAGACCTTATAAGAAACCGGCATTTTTTAAATCGATCTCATTCTTTATTTGAAAATTATTAATTTCATTTATTTCAATTTTTCTTCCGATTTGGCTGCCGTCTTTGTATAGTATTCAAACCTCTACCCGATCACATATTATATACCTAAATAGTTTATCCAAGACATCATCCGGTCTCGACCATTTTTGTTTCTGTTTCATATTTACGTTGAAGATTATTGACACTTTTTCAAGTATTAATTTAAAAATAAAAAGTTTTAAAGTTAATTCTAATTTAACTTATATAAATAAAATATTTCATTACTGTACGCAAGATCCAGTAACGCCGTAACAAATTATAGTACATATCAGGACAGTTTGACAGGAAATACGGTATTACTTTTAACATTAGTCAATATGTTTAGAGTGCGCGTCTTTTCACGCAACTATCATGATCAATAGCCTGGCTTACAAAGGGTAAAATTAAAAAGTTCAATAAAATAAGTTTCTTTAGAATATGATTTAGGTACAATCATCTCCCTTCGGAAAGTACCCCTTTTTTCTGAAAAAGCGTGAAAAAAATATGCACTTGAACCGTAGAGCTTTTTTAATGTACTTCTCTTTACATTTGAATCATTTAAGTGTTGCCATTTGAAGCAATTTAAACGATTGTAGCGCCCTCATTTTATTTCTAAATTTATCTGACAGAATGTTGGTTAATTATGTTTACTCTATTTCTCCACGATGCCGGGCATTCCTGGTTTCTGCGCAAGCCGCATAAATGCACGCATCGTTTTGTGCACGATTGTTATTCAATACATTACCTGCCACGGTTTATGTAATTATTTGTTAATTTCTACTCGATATCACTCGGCGGTATGTAGAATTTACGTCGTAAAGGGTAGTCTTGTCAAATTATCGTAAGCTTGATTACCTGACAGATCGGACACTGTTGTTCCAACGAGCCTGCACCTATCGTGAATTAATTGTCAAGGTCTAATTTTTCATTCTAGTCACTCTACAACGCCAATCTTTTTTTTTAAGAAACCAAGATTATCATTCCTGAAATTTCTTGTTTGGTTCAAACATATATAATTTCTTTACGTTTCAACAAATCGCTGTGCTAGTTCAATACCATAACAAGTAAAAAAAAAAATTACTTGTGGGTGTCTTTTGATTCCTTATTTTAAAAGGAATCAGAAAATAACAATAAGTCATTAAAAAAAAAATTGACTCGTTAAGCTGGATTCACACCAACGTCAGGATCCGCTCAGTGACGATACTGTTACGCATGAGAGCTTATTGATATGGTATGAATATCAATCAAGGAATATGTGCCAAGACAAAGTTGTGTGGCAGTATATCCTCTCTGCCCACCCTTGTGACATTTAACTACTTAGTTAGTTAAATAATTATTTTGATGTGTAAAAATACTTACATCGCAGATTTTTTTTTATTATAAACCATTTTTTTAATTTATATATATATATTATTTAGTGATAAAAAAATGGTTTTTAATTCTAAAAAATCTGTGATGTAAGTATTTTTACACATAAAAATTATTATTTAACTAACAAAGTAGTTAAATGTCACAAGGGTGGGCAGAGAGGATATACTGCCACACAACTTTGTCTTGGCACATACCCTTTGATTTATATTCATACCATATCAATAAGCTCTCATGCGGAACAGTATCGTCACTGAGCGGATCCGGACGTTGGTGTGAATCCAGCTTTATAGTATTGAACTAGCACAGCGATACTATTATGCCCAGTTGCCCAATCGTGGTATCCGCAATAATCTCGTCCCGATTATACTCACCGGTAAAACTGCGGTTAACATCGTAAAGAGTGTCCTGTCAGACTATCATAAAGTTAACGTTAATTTTTGAGGATATTCAGGCATTTATCCACGCATCATTAGTTACTTGTCAAGGTTGTGTCATGGTTTTGGGTAAAAGTTTTCTATCCATACCAGTGGAGACTTGACGTCGGGTTCACAGATCTTTGCCATTTAGTGTTCAGCCGTCGATCCGCGAGATCTGCGTCCAGCCTCCGCCACCTATCGACTCCATCACTCAAACTTTCTACCTGGCATTCGTTGTGTTATTATTATCCGAATACCTACACGGTAATCGTGCTCCACCACTTTCGCTATTTGCTTTAATGTTCTCATTTCTCTACACTCTACGGTAATGTTCGACGATTACTCGGCTTACTTCAATTAACAGATCATTCCGAACGCAATATTTGGAAACTTTTGATCGGCCAAACGAAACGGGTCTAGTAAACGCTGGTACGAATATAATTCTTTCGGAACATTTCGGGTTTTTTTTAAACCCATGTATGTGAGATGGCAAGCAATGAAAAAATATTTATGTAACTAATAACCACACTTTGTGAACGCATGTCAATGTTCTCCTAGGATTATTGTGGTGTTGAAACGATTACGATTTCGGCGAAACTTAACCACGGGTTATGAACATATTTAAGGTTATCAATACACAGATTTTTCTCGACACATTATGGACACGAATAGGTCTTCACGTAAGTTTGATTTAATTCCTGTGATGCCCGACTGCTTCCAATGCCAGCAATGTATTTTCTTTGAATACATCTTACGACTTTGGACAGCGATTTCGATGACTTTTTTTTAAATTGACGATTTGGTTATTGGCTAATAAAAAAATAGTTGAGTAGTTTTCACACTTTTAAAGAAAATAAAATTCAATTTAAAAATGTGAAAATAGTCCTTTTTATCTTATTGATTATTGAAGTTGGCTTTTTGCAGTTAAACTTACATTATAATACTAACGTTTACATATCATACTAATACATACATACATATTTGTGTATTTCAACTTGTATTTTATTATTATTTCATCGCACTACTCCTGCATACCTTATGGAATAAAATTTTATTATTAGTATTATTATATCATCGCTGGAAAGGTAAAAGGGCCGAAGCGCCATTTTGGTAAGTTTACACCAGAGCACTTTAAAGTTTTTTTGTTTTCCGATAAAATTAATAAGGTTGGATTTAAAAAAATACTCGGGTACCTAAATGCTCTCATTGAGTTAACTGAAGCGACAAAAAGCTGAAAAAATCCCAAACTTGTGTCGCTTGAGTCAAGCCTCTCCCAAACGGTAAATATATTTGGGATGGCTGAAGGGTCACAAAAGTTTTCAGAATCAAACGAGAGTCAGAGCATTCGATGCAGATTTTTTTTTAATCAAAACTGCATATTTAACCAAAGTGTCGCTTAAGCCCTTTTGCCTTTCCAGCGACGACATTTATTTTAATTTTTGCGATGAAGCTTATCTTCAAAGGTTGGTGATTTCTGATAGTTTCTAGTGGGGATCCCCGTCTTAATCTGCAAGGGCATTGATAACATTATTGAAGTTTTCAAAACTCGCAGAGTGATCTTTACTGTTAGTAGATTAGTAGTTGTGGTGCAAAAGATGTTTAAATTTTTAAAGAATAAAAAATGTTGACTGATTTACGATTTAGCAAAAACTAAATTAAAGTCTTTAAAAATTAACGCATTACACTAAGGTACTAACGATGCCATTTCGGTACCTTGACTGGTCGACTTTCAATGATTTCGCAACTTCAACTACCCGCCTCCAATTATAATAATTAACGATTTGGCATAACTTCACCCTTGAAATTTTTAGAGTATTGAACATAACATTATTATAATTGCAATGACGCATTTAAATCTGTGAAATAAAAACTTTCAAAGATAAATGAAAGCCTTCGGAATTCGATACCAACAATGACAAGTCGTGCAGATTGCAATACGCCATCGTATTACCATGAAAAAACTCAAAACAAGATGTGCCGGAACTTGTGTCAATCAAATTCCTTCTATTTTCAGAAACGACAGGTAGATACATACAGAAATATATTATTATAATAATTTGGAAGCATCTTCGAGAGTTTTTGTTTGACTGCTGACCAGGGAATAGAATTGATTAAAAATGTGGTATTAAAAATATTATTTACTATCTATAATAATTACTAATTACAATAGACTGTTTAATTTTTTACGTGAGTACTGCACAAGAATACCGACCGCTCCTTAGTGTTCGAAGCCAGCGAGACTGGGGCATCCCCAATCGGGGTAAGTTGTGAGGCTGAAAGAAGTGGCGAAGGTAAGGAGATGGGGAAGAGGGAGGTTGGGAATTACATGGCTATTCGGATCTGGTCACTAAATACGACTGA
This sequence comes from Drusus annulatus, assembly GCA_022651775.1. NCBI lineage: Eukaryota > Metazoa > Arthropoda > Insecta > Trichoptera > Limnephilidae > Drusus > Drusus annulatus. Next base: position 11,643 of record JAGWCC010000788.1, read on the forward strand.
ATGGTGGACTTTCACTAGGGTGATACTGAGAGTATCGAGGGACATAAAACGTTTCCGTTTCACGCGGTTTTGCTTGCTTCTTTGTATTGACTTTAACCGAGTGCACGCATTCGATAGGTCAATTTCAGAATTTGAGTATGCCAATATATGCGGCTTGTGCCTTTCAACTGAAAGCGTCAAAAAACTTATTTTGGAATGATTGGCTCATACGCGGTATTGGACTTACGCCGACGATATAGTGTTTTATTCAAAGAATATGCAAAATAGCACATATGAATCGATTAAAATGTATTTTCGCACGCAGGGCTTCGAGCAGGCGACCTCTAGATTCGCAGCCAAGGATCTTGACCACTCGGCCATGGAGGTCGTCAAGTAGTTCACAGTCATTAGTTAGCATTAAAAGTAATTTCTTAAAATGACCAGTAAAAAGAACAAAACAATTATCTTTCGAACGGCAAATTGCTGATTGCAAAAAATCATTAGATGGTGAATGGATAAGAATGCGATTTTTCTTTTGAATTGGATTTGAAATAGTATTAACCTTCTGCCAAAGAAAAGTTAGTTAGTAGTACATAATATCTAATAAAAATATAATAATAGTTCGTAATGATTAGTTTTCACCTTGAGAGATTGAGTTTTTGACCATGCATGTGCAGGGTAATTGTTAAAAAATGTAAAAAGAGGTCATAAGATAAAACATCATTTATAATGGGTTCGTCATTAGAGAATACAAAACCAAAATGTGCCGGATATCATACTAATTAAAATAATGGTGGGTATATGCCGGCTCCACGCATAATACCAGCCATTAGACAAGGCTGCACTGGGATCATTTTAATGGGTTAATGTTCTTGACTTCTTAACAAAGATTTTGAGTTATTTTCCTGCAGTGTTTTTTTTTACATTTCACAGGGTTGCCAACTTATCGTAGTCAACTAAATTGAACCTAGCCAATGAGCAGACCTTAGAGTTAGAATATTTATCGAGAGAGAGCTAAATATTTTTATCCAACCTATTAAAATTCACAACAAATCACTTTCTCAGAGAAAGAGACAAGAAAAGTTGTCACACAATATCGCATCACTTTTTGGTATGTAAGCGTGTTTTCCGTCTCCCGCGTCTCCGACGACTCCGCCCAGTACGTTTTATTATGCGACATAACTCGACGGTTTTTGAGGTTATATCCTATATTTTGTGTTGATAACAATACTGTGACAAAGTGGTAATATAAATAAACGCTACATTATGTCGACATGTGCTATGAATGGATATAAAAAGGTGTGTCCATGAAAACCCTAGCCACGCTAGAGTCGGGATAAACATCAACAATCCTGACCTAACTGTTTCGCAAAGCTATCCCTCCTGGTATATTATTGCTCTGGGGAGCAGACATGCATCCACAGATTGATTTTCTGAAATGTTGTCAGCGTGAATTTTAGGTGTTGAACTTTGTTTATCTACGAGTGGTGAACAATGGGTACTTTCACAAAAAACGTGTGAAAATTTTAAGGATTATTTAAAAAAAAAATCTGATCGCATAATTTAACCGCTGTCGAAAATGTATTCGCCAACGTAAAAATAAAATACAAATCCATTTATTTTTAAAAAAACAGTGAAATTACCCGATTAGGAGAAAACGGTTGATTTCTCAAAATTGAAATTGAAAAATTGCGAAATAGTACATAAATAGAATTAATTCAGTTTCTTTAATAAAATACTGCGAGCGTAGCACATATTTATAGTGTCCACCTTCACCACATCTGATTTTCAAGGTCATTTACGGGGTTCATCGAAATAATTTTAAAAATTTAAATAAGCAACCCTTACATTTTTTTAAATGTGAAAACCGCACAAGAGTTAGAACTGCCGTAATTCAGTTAACAATGACATCCCCAATTGAGTATGTTGCATGGCTGAAGTGGATGGGAAAGTACCTGGCTGTTCAGATCCGGTCACCAAACACGACTCAAAACCCATTTCAAGCAACCTTTTGATTCTGATTGGTGGTCTTTCACCAAGACGATACTGACAGTACCTACCATTCTGGAACGTGCCGCAAATAAAGTATGTATTGTTTTGTGTTAATTAAATGTGAAATAATACACATGAATTTAATAAAATGTTGTGGCGCACGTCAGAATTCAAACCCAAGACCTCTGGATTCGTAGCCGAGGATCTTAACCGCTCGGTCACGGAGTTTTCTTTGATACTTCTGACACCGCGATCCGAAGCCATTTTGCAAAATCATCACATGTCTTATAATGTACGATATAACGTATTAAGCAAATTATATAAATTAGAAATTTAAAAATGTAAACCGACTGAAAGACTGATTTAATCTCAACAATCTTCGATTGTATCTTAGAATTCGTAATAATATTTAGGTACTTTCGGAAGAATTTAATCGCCAATATGGAGGGCCGATAACGGTTTGGAATGTTAAACTCGTGTCCAGGCATTGGTAACTCTCAATGAAACAACGATCACTAGTTTTAACACCGCCACCGCTAAAGCCTTACCACAGATGAAGCAACCGGCCCTTAATGACTTGTTTCCGCATTTAATCGAGTGAATAGATTTATTGTGTGTTTTTATGAGTTGGTGTTTTACTTACAAATATCAAAAATCTAAATCTTAACTAACTAACTAACCATCACGCCGTTTCCCCGCAGGGGGTAAGGCAGAAGAGACAGACCGCCATACAACTCTGCTGCTTCATTTACATTCATGCATCGTCTCATACATACTCTTCTGTTATTCTGACTCTTCACATGACCCGATTCAAGTATTTGATTTACTTGATCGTGCCATGTCTTTCTCAGGCGTCCTCGACTTCTTCTTCCATTCACTTTCGCATCATATATTCTTTTCACACTCCTTTCTTCGTTCATTCGCTCTACATGCCCAAACCATCTAAGCGTCCCTTTCTTGATCCTATCCATTACGCTCATATCAGCCTTGCATTCTTTCCGGATATCCACATTTGTAATACGGTCATACATGGTTTTACCGCACATCCGTCTCAAAGATCTCATTTCAACAGCATTCAGTCTGCTTTCATCCTTCCTCTGCCAGTTCCATGCCTCACTGCCATACATCAGGGTTGGTATAAGCACTCCATTGTGGACTGCTAGCTTCGCTTCTTTGGACAATTTCTTATTTGCCCCAACAGCGTTCAGTCTAAATCTTTGTTAAATTTAATTCACTAATCAGGTATATTCATTGCAAATTCGTCATAACATAACGCCTGTGCTATTAACAAGGTATGTTACGGTCAATGCGCAAAACGCGGCAATTCCGTTATTAGTATTCCGTTCTTTTTTAGGTCAGTGAGAAAAGCGAGGGCGAAGACGAAGAAACGAAGAGGGTCAGGAAGCCCAACACTTGAACAGTAGGTTCATAAAGATTTTCTTTTTCTTTGTCTATAATTACGACTGGTTTCACCGATGAAAACTGAGCGTACGCTAAGCTGAGTGGGAATATAACCTTAGTTGAAAACTTGGAAATGTATACGTGGTCTGTTCAAAATAAAAGGTGAATTTTGAGTTTTCGCGGGCTGTGTACATTCGATTATCGATTTTTTGTTGTTGTTATGTTGGTTCACATATGTTTATCATATGTTGGCATTATCAACCATTTTGGATAAGTGGTTTGTTTTTAACAACCACTAATCCAAAATAACTAACCCTTCCAGTTCTCAAAAACAAACCACTAATCCAAAATGGCTGATAATGCTAAAATATGATAAACATATGTGTACCAACATAACAACAACAAAAAATCGATAATCGAATGTACACAGCCCGCGAAAATTCAAAATTCACCTTTTCTTTTGAACAGGCTATGTAGATCTAAATTGTTTACTTTTTTTACAGACCTCCTAACCATAAAACTAAATCAGAAAATATTATGATTTCTGAGGCATCCGAAACTCTCGAACGGTGAACACTGACGTCATGAAATTTCCACAGAATTTTCTATCTGGAATTCATTATCAACTATTTCAACGCGGTGCGTGCTTTAACAGAACATAACGCCATATTTGTGTTCCACATTTTGCAACTGTTTAATAAGATAAAAGATTTTGAAAAAAATAATTTTTTTAGAAATCGAGTAGTAAAACAAGTATGTACATGAAGTAATGATTTTGAATCCTTTGTTCGTGCGGCCAACCCGGAAAAAAAATAAGGAGTTGTCGCAACGAGATTCGGTTAAGTAACACGTGACACTAACTCAAACGTTTCTCACAACTTTTATAGTTCAATAAAGACGTAATTTAGATATGTAATACTAAAACTTTATTCTGTTGTTTTTACTGAAGCCAATTTGTGAAAATAATTCAAAACGATGTATACTTTTTCTTCTCGGCCTTATAAACGGGGTTAATTTGCGGTAAAAACTTGTTAAAGCGAATAATAATCAGTATAATCACTATGGGCGGTGATTATTGTAATGCACTTTGCGGGAAATGATTTTCTAAGTATCCGTGACACAAAGGCACCGATAACATTATGAGGTAACTACTCAGGATTACGTCTCCAACACGAGGAAAATCTTTCAAAAACCTAAGTAGGAAAGTCTCCCAACGTGAGAGATATTGGTTGATGTTTTCAATATTACCATAGTGGAAGACCGTCATTCAGAAAAAGAGTAGTGACCAGATCTGAATAGCCAGGTAATTCCTAACCTTCCTCTTCCCCACCTCCTTCTCCTCCGAACTTCTTTCAGCCTCACAAAATCATCCAAATTAGTAAGGCCATAGTTTCACTAGTTCCGAGCAGTCGGAACCATCGTGCGATTCACACATTAATAAAAATCAAATGTCAGCTAAAAATAGTAAGAAAATAAAATTTATATACATATATATATCTAACAAAACCTTTTTCCAAAGGTCGCAATTCAAAGTCCGCCGACGTATAAAGAAATATTTTCCTGAAAAAATATCGTTGCTTGAAATGGCTTTAACTATATTTATTCATTAGATCTGAATAGCTAGATTTAAAACCTTCATCTCCTTCTTTCATTCCGCTCCATGTCATTCCTAAAACATGTTTTTAAATTTTTTTTAAAGTTATTTACCCAATCCGTAATTCGGAATTCGGTATTATTTCGCAAAAAAATAAAACTTGACCATGTGTTCAATTATTTCCACGTTTTTTGAGTCTATTATAAACATAATTTGTTAATGAATAGTGCACCATCCCCCGTAACCTACATCAGATCAATTTTATCACAATAATTCCATTAGATATGTATTTAATTATGATGTCACGTCCCATAACCATTTCAAAGAACAAGCAATGCAGTAGAAAAACAAACAAAAAATGTACAACAGTACAAACATATTCAATGTGATATTTGTGTGCGTAGGGGTAAAGCTAATGGTAGTTCGATGGCCCTCTACAGCCCACCAATATAAATATTTTACGAAATCTGAGATTCAGTCGAACTAATAAATCGCAAAACGTCGAAAATGCAGCTTTGCTACCCATAAATATTTTTTTCTAACGATTTCCATGTTTTAACTTTAAAATATACCTTTAAGGCCGTCAGAGCCTTTTGCCAAAAAATATTTAATTTTAGTGTGAATTTTCTCGAAAGTTTTGATTTTGAATTTTCAACATCATGTTATAAACCGTTGGACTTTTGATGTTGATATTTTATTGGAATTTGTGAACAGGAAAACATTATTGGATGTGCCTTTGACAGTTTGTTCAACTAATCCCTCTCCCCCCTCCCCCCTTTCCCCGTCATTAGCGAGAAAGCGCCAGGCTATTACCATATGTAGACAGGTACAACATGTTACTTCTAAAGTTGTTGGCTTTTGGGATGCCCCAGACTGTAGAATGGTCCAGAGGGTTTAGAGAAAGAGCAACGTGTCAATGTTGTGACTGTACCGTACCGGTCATAATCGAGATATCCATTAGTGTGTTTAAAAAAATCAAAACCTTATTCAAACGATTTGATATCTAAGAGTACGTAATCAACGAAAAAATATTCGTAGCATATTGAGCACTGAAAAGAATATCCCCATAAAAATGAACTATACCGATTTGAAAAAAAAAACCGTTGCCGACAGTTAGCATAAGACCTTTCGATTCCTAGGCCCCAGACAGGCCAATGAAGTGAATTATCTGTTCAAGATAAATTGTCGATATTTGAAATTTTTTGAAAAATTGCATCCGAAATGAGAAAAAAAAAATTGACTGTACTTCGGCCAATCAGACACTCCCTCTTGCCCTTTCCACGATTGCCTCCCACCTCACAACATTCAGCAATCTTGTACGATCATATGTCAACTTATTGTTCTATTTCAATTTTATTTTTATTTTAATTGTTTCTTTTTTATTCATTATTTAATTTTATTACTCTGATTTATATATTCACATATGTATATACTTTATAGATTATAGTTTTATTTATGTTATAATAGTTACTTTACACTAAAGTTTACAAAGTATCTAATTATAATTCATATTCTTTTTGACTCAATAATCATATTATAACTTATGTACTACTCGATATTACTAGTGTCTTTTAAATGGTTCTCACAGGCTATATTAAATTTATTGATAGGCATAATTTGGATGGTTTCCGGCAGCGCATTATAACATTTCATCCCTTTATAAACTAAGCTGTTTTGTGTATTGGTTTTATTACCTTTTGGAAGTTTGATTTATTTGCATGTCCTTGTATTATGTTTGTGAATATCCACGCTGTAGATAATGTATTATTATTTAATTAGAGTGTGTTGGATTCCGTATAAAATAATAATTACAAATTGGGATCAAGTCAATTAATAATGGTCACCATTTTGCATCGTGATGATTTTCTCGCCATTTATTATCGTTCAGTAAAAAAACGTGCATCTTTCAAAAATTGGTTTAGAAGAAAAAAATACTTTAAAAATTCAGAAAATAAAGTAAAGCAGCTGGGTGAGGTTAAGTTAGGTAATAGAAATAAAAAACAAAATTTTAGGTTTGAAATTAACCACGAGGAAACATTGTGTGTTCGTGTTTGTTTCACTCTATTTATACCCGATACAAGTCGAGGGAATTGGGTCAATAAGACGTCTGAATTCTTATTGGAAGTAGGTACAATGTAACCCGCGCGGTTGTGTAATGACTAATAACTAATGGCGGAAAGTTGTAGGTTCAGATCGAAACATGGCGAAGAAATGCCACTGTTGCAGGGTGAGTTGCATTCCGTTTGGAAATTACTGTTGAACTAGTTGCACACATCTACACTTATGGGGGAACGACCCGCTGTCGGAATGCGGTGGATGGAAAATCTGACACATTTTTTAAAACCAGAAATTAATCAACTTTTTTTATGTAAATACGGCTGTCCCGAGTCAGTGAGACTATGGCATCCACAATTATTGGGATATGTTGTGAGGCTAAATGGAGTGGGGAGGAGAAGGAGATGGATAAGAGGAAGGTGGGGTAGTACCTGACCATTCAGATCTGATTACCAAACGCGACTGAAGACATTTCAAACAACTTATCGCTTAAGAATGATATTTTTTTTACTGAGGCTATTCTGGGAGCATGAACCACTCCGAAACGTACCGCAGATATAATATATTATTTTTAATAAATTTATTGTAAAATAACACAAAAATTAATGACGGGATTTCAACTCTCGACCTCTAGATGCGTATCCGAGGATCTTAACCACTCGGCTACGGGGAGTCATCAATTTATCTAAAATACTGTTAATTAAAATTATATAGAAACCATTTTTAGTAAAATAAAATTCTAAAAGCTAAACTAAAGAAGATTAAGTTTGATGTGTTTCAAACTTCGTCACTCTAGAGCGCACTTGAGGTGAACACAAAACTGCGCTATATAAATGCAGTGTTATGATTGTTATTATCTATTAGTACATGTTGTTCGAATTTGAATAGTCGAAAAGTTTTCACGGCTATTTGAAAAGTTTTACAGCGTGTTCTCTTTATTATTTAAAAAAAACAAATTTGAATTTAACTGAATTTTTTCTTTTCTTTTTGAATTAGGAGTTTGAAACGCAATGTGTGCAAGAAATACTTTTTTGTGTTAGTGCTGTGTTCGTTTCACTTCTGACTGCGATACTTATGTACTGTATTGAATTTAGTGCTACGCGTATTATTTTTACATCACGTGTTTCCAGACACCGTGTACCGTTAGTCGATAGTAAGAGTAAACGAGACTTTCTCAATAGCACGCGGAGTACAGCACCCAGTCGGGCGGCCCACCTTACTAATTCCAGCGGCCATATTGACCGACAAAATTATGCATAAATACAGGCGCGTCTCACACGCAGGGAATGCAAAATTTTCAAAATTTAAAAAAATATGCTTCGAAACATAAAGATGGATGCCTCTCACGGAAAATAAATCGAAAAAATAACAGATTATTTTCTACTAATCGAAAATCGTCGAAAGGCCAGGTGGATGTTTTAAGGCTGATTCACACCAACGTCCGGTTCCGCTCAGTGCCGATATTGTTCCGCAAGAAAACCTATTGATATGGTATGAATATCAATCAAGGAGTATGTGCCAAGACAAATTTGTGTGGCAGTATATCCTTCTGCCCACCCTTGTGATATTTAACTACTTACTTAGTTAAATAATTATTTTGAAGTGTAAAAATACTTACAACGCAGATTTTTTTTTTTTTTAAACCATTTTTTTATCACTAAATAATATTTTTATTAATTATTAAAAATATTATTTAGTGATAAAAAAATGGTTTTTGATAAAAAAAAATCTGCGATGTTAGTATTTTTACAATTCAAAATAATTATTTAACTTACTAAGTAGTTAAATAATACAAGGGTGGCAGAAGGATATACTGCCACACAAATGTGTCTTGGCACATACTCCTTGATTGATATTCATACCATATCAATAAGTTTTCTTGCGGAACAATATCGGCACTGAGCGGAACCGGACGTTGGTGTGAATCAGCCATTAGAATCTTAGACAACAGATATGATACAATTTCTTGTTTTTCTTTCGAGGCAATTGGCCAACGGTCTGACCACAAACACCAATGCCAACAACACTTAGTTTTTGCGTGGGTACCGTTTAATTGATCCGATTAACTTCGAAAAGGTCAAATACTTTTTGGGAATAATCAATAGATCAGATCTAATAGATAACCTACATAATATAATCGGTCAGTACGATAACCTTAAAGAAAGGATAACCTGAAAATACGATGAATCGGGTTCAGTGACGTTGCACTACCACAAATAACATAATTAATATTTTGAAACGGTTTGATTTGTAGCGGAACTCATTTGATATTATGCGTTTTGTTAACATTCGCGTTTTTAACAGAAAGTTTAAAAGTTTAACCATAATAAAATTCGATAGATTTCAAGGTTAATAGGAAATTCAAAAATAAACAGAACTATATTATCTATTACAAAAATTAGGTAAAGTAAGGCAAACTGACGTATAAATAATGTAACTAACTAACTAACTAACTAACTAACCATCACGCCGTTTTTCCGCAGGGGTAGGCAGAGAGGACGAACCGCCATATAACTCTGTCTTGGCACACACTCCTTGCTTCATTTACATTCATACATCGTCTCATACATACTCTTCTGTTATTCTGACTCTTCACATGACCCGATTCAAGTATTTGATTTACTTGATCGTGCCATGTCTTTCTCGGGCGTCCTCGACTTCTTCTTCCATTCACTTTCGCATCATATATGTTTTTCACACTCCTTTCTTATAGGCATAGACATTTATTTATTTTTTAAAGAAAGACAAATTTCCGGTTTATGAACAGCCCAATAATTTTTTTTATAATTTTCCTTGCTACTAGAGAAAAATAATGCAATGATGGAGAACTTAGCTAGCAGCTGATTGAACTCCCGACGCTTTGGACCACACGAATACAGACAGGTCACTCAATAAAGTAGAATGTCATGTACCCACTGTGAGTTTTGATCTCGATTCGTCCGACTGTTAGTCAAACGTCCTACCCACCAGTATATAATCCCATATGTATATTAACCTGGTTTATTAATTATAGTTAAATTAGACATAAATATATTATAAAGTCTTGTGGCAGCCCTGTCGTGTGTGACGCGTGAGATTACCTGACCGCATTTGTTCCAATATAAGTCACGTTCTGTTAAGCATTGTTTACTCGAGTGAAGATGTCACAAATGGCGTTACCTTAACGGGAGACGGCTGGACACTTAATTAAACATAAGTTATTTATATTATAAAAACACGTGGGCATTACATTCTGGGACAAACAATAATACATACTTCCTACCTTTCAAATATTAGCTTTACTTTCCAAAACCGCTAAATAAGGATTCCTTATAAGGATTTCCTCCTTGATGCACGGTATTTCACTTTCCACACTTACCCGCTTTGGGAGCAAAGCTCTCATCTAAGGCATCTGTGAGAGCGTAGCCTGATTTGTAGCCGTAGGTAGCAGACATGGATTTTTTTCTGTACCAACCTGAATACCAGCATAGTTTAAAACATTAAAAATATATATAAGTCCAGCTAGGCACTGGAATCCCTAATGAGGTTGACTGAGAATAAATAAAACATTATAATAATATTTTTTTAGAATACTATAAACATATAAATTTAACAGGGTCAACTGTTAAAGAAGCGCTCTTCAATAGAGTGGAGACGTTCATATAATTGGAATCCAAATCCTGCTTCGAGGCTAGACTGGATGACCTGAGACCACAGAAGAAATACAAGATAGGGACTCATTGTCAAAGCAATGGGTCCCCCGACTAGTGGCGAATTTATCGGAGTCACGAAAGTTGCAAATGCTAGAGATTTCGCTTTATAGGGGCCACTAACTGAGAAAGGGAAGAAAAACCAAAAGCAGCAATTACAAAATAAGACCTAGAAACCGTGTTTTAACTACAAAATGGGTTCACGACACATTGGTGAAGGTAAACAGAGACAAAACATTTCTCTATCACAATACAAGGATCCAGTGAGACATGCCCCTTGCCCCCGACATGACCAGGTAAAGGGGAATGAAAATGATGGTGTCTAGGAATTGTGTTTGCCACACATAAACGGCTGTGGTAACGAAGTGTGAATCTTATGACATCTGCTTCCAGAAAACCCAAGCGTTTGTTGAATCTCAAAAATATTGTGGTACACATTGAAAGGTGGGTCAAATCCTAGCACTGGAAAGAATGGAAAAGGGGACCCAGAATGACACAATTCAAAGTGCTCATGAATGGTGCAAACCATAAACCACAAACGAACCAGCCAACTACTCAATATTATCGATAGGAAGTAACTGAACGAGCTAGTGAGACTATCAACAAGACACTGCCACCGCAGGAGATACATGCAACTGTTGGGAATGAAAAGCATTTATAGCTGTAGGAAATTTGAGGAAGGATGAAAGAACTCATGGGAAAAGGCTCAAATACCTGGTAAGTTAAATACCATGTTGTGGAACCAGAAGATATAACCACACACCCAATGACAACCATGCTGAGCTTTGTTAAGAAACTGTGCTATTGTCAAGGGAATAAGGTAAAACATGGAACATTGCACAATGGGCCCTTGGACTAACGGGGCTATACAGACTGTATCCTTCATCAACAATAATAACAAACAGATTCCGAAAGTTTTAGAGGATTGGTCTGTCGGCAGACCTGTACCGCCACCCAAGCAACACGAACACCTACAATATATGGTATTGATTAGTGGGATAAGAATAGATTAGTAACTAATTAGTAATTAGTAAGCGGGAAATGTTCCTGCGCAGTAGTGCAGTGGCAGTGGCAGTAGGCGACTGGTGGGTAATATTGACCCAGTAAAGCGATCTCTTTCACGAAGAGAAACCCGCCAGAGCGAGAAGTTTTCTATTCGGACAGATGAATACGGTTAAACACAAAAGAACTGTTATAAATCATCGCTTGTTCTTGTCATTTGTTATGCAAACAAACAATGTCGCTTTTAGATTGAAAATGGCTTGTTCAATTATATTCCAAGCCAATTTCATTATTACGAAATAATATAATTTCCTTGTGCGTACGAGTGTGACATTTTCAAAATTGGAACTGATGAATGTGTTAGGAAAATTATTAAATCAGAAAAAAAATCTTTTTAAAAAGTGTCTAATATATTTTACCAGGCGATTATTTTTATTATTTAATTGGAATGTTTGTCGATATGAATCACTTTCACAGGCCTTTTTTAAAAGTGGTAGTATGCGTGAAGTAGACTCTTAGAGTACCTAATATTTTTTGATTCTGCAATCTGCAGAAACAATTTTTCTCAATTTCACCATGGCAATTCGAGTTACATCCCGTGATTTTTCACGGGTAACTTTACTACTATAAAAATAACAATTTTTAAAAATAATAATAAACATAAATTTTAATAAAATACTAAGAGTTACAATGCAAAATCGTTCGAGTTCAACTTTTTTTTTCGGAACCCGTTTTCTTGTTGAAATATGAAAATTGTTTTACTTATTTCAGTAAAATAAATATGTCAAAGTTTTTGCGGGACAGATAAGTATTTTTTTATAATATGGTTCATACTATAAAAATAAAATTTTACTAATATAAATATCCAACAAAATTATAACCAACAGAAAATACTACAAAAAGTTACTTCTGAAACCAGGATAGAACCCAGAGTTAATAAAATAAAAATTACTACATAATCCGACTTTGTACAAGGGTTTAACAAATAACAACAAAGCTAAATAATCGACACGTGGCTGGCTAATTGTCTAGGGTTTAAAAGGTTAAATAATATTTTCAAGTCAAATATCGATAACCGACAGCACAATTACCTTCCTAAATCGAGATTGTAAAAAACGGTACATTTTATTTTTTTACAGAAATAATCTTTTATGCATTAACTCCATCGTTTTACAATAGTATAACCTAATCTACGTTTGTTAATGTTTCGATTGCATGCTAATGTAGTTAGAGATGTCGCTATTTCAATATTAAAAAGTTTTTTTTTTCGTTATTTACAGCGATCAACGATGTGAACGACAATAAAAATCAATTTTCTTATCACTCGCGCTAAGCCGATTGCATCATTAAGCGGATTTACCTATATTTTCGGAATAAATGCATTATTCAAACGCTAAGTTACGCCAGAGAAGGAAGTTGTACGGTTCACGATAAGTTGATGAAGATAACGAACGACCGAGGTATTTTGGCACCTTGGGCAATGTTTCTAATCATTTTCGGGCACGCGTGAAATTTGCGGCAATTTTTTTCATTTTTTTGAAAATTTGCGATTAATTTGTAAAATCCACAGACGATCAAGACAGAAACAAGTCCTATGAACGACTTTTCGAGTTATTACCATCGTAGGATTTGTCCACGGGTAATTATTTATATTTCCATAAATAAATAACTTTAATTCAATACTTTTGTCTCCGAGATATCGCAAAAGTTGTTCTACTTATAACGTTTCGCTATGATTGTGGTTCCAGTAGGAAATAACTTTCTTGTTTCTATTTTTTTGATCTTTTGTATCTATTATGTATGTAGGTAGAGAAACATGAGACATATTGGAGTTATATTATTTTGGAATATTTGTAATTGTTTCTAAAAATATTAAAGATGTTCATATTCTTGTTTTTGTCCTATAAAACTATGAGTACATGGCAAAATCTTTCTACTACCATTACTATTTATACTATTTTTACCATTACTATTGCACCGATATCGTTTTATTATTTAAGGTATCGCAACCAGAGTTCACACGAACACACAATGCTTGCATACATCATCTTTCAAACTCAAACTTCAAATTTGACTTCATAAAAGAAAATTCCAGTGAATTTTTTTTTTTTTAATATATAATATAAAGAACACACTGTAAATATTCAAATTCGATCAACGTATACAGTTGTTGTCCCTTATCCGCCAAGAAAAATAAGTAGACGTAAGTAAGACAAAACACTGTTTCTCAGTGACGTTTCACAAAGACATAACTGTCGAAAGGGTATACAGATGCAGTAATACAAAACAATCACAAAGTTTGTTTTATTTGGGTCAAATTGAATAGCGCGACCTATAACACGTTCCTTCCTACTGTTATTAATGTTCTAACTGTCATTGAAACTGTGAGTTATCCAACATTATCAATGTTAATGGCTTTTTAACGTGGAAGATACTGTTAGTATCGCCCTGATAAAATACCACCATTCCGAATCGATACGTTACTTTAAATGGCTTTATGCGTGCTTGGTGACCAGGTCTAAATAGCCAGGTACTTCCCCACTTTTCCCTTCCCTATCTATTTCCCCTCTCCACTACCTTCTGTTTCACAACATACCCAATAATTGAGGACACTACAGTCCCACAGTTTGGACTCTTATGCAGTATTCATCTTGAAAAAATAACTCCATATTCGGGAGCATATTTTTATTTTTATTTTAGTTACTTGGACATCAAAGTTTGCAAAGTATATACTTATTATTCATATTATTTTAAACTTAATAATAATTCATTTTTATTTATTTTATTTTATATTAGTTACTTTGTACATTTAAGTTTACAAGTATCTAATTATTTCATTTTATTTTTGACTGATAATATTTTAACTTAAACACTTCTTATTATTTTTGGTTTATATGCATTTTAAATAATTTTTACAGGCTTTTTTTAAATTTATTGATAGGCATAATTTTGATGGTTTCCGGCAGCGCATTATACGATTTCATTCCTTTAAATAGTAAGCTGTTTTGGGTGTTGGCTTTATTCTTTTCTGGTAGTCTAATTTCTTTGCATGTCCTTGTATTATACTTGTGAATATCAACATTGTAGATAATTTTGTCAGAAAAAATACTCTGGTATAATAACTTACATACTACTTGATATTACTAATTTATTTAATATGGTTCTTGCGGGCTGTTTTAAATATATTCATTGGAAATATTTGGATGGTTTGCGGCAGCGCATTATAACATTTCATCCATTTATAAAGTAAGCTGTTTTGTGTGTCGGTTTTATTCTTTAGTAGTCTGATTTCTTTGCATGTCCTTTTATTATGTTCTATGAATATCCACGTTGGAAATAATTTTGTAGGAAAATAAAATAATAAAATATTTTGGTAACAAGTAACAACTACCAAGGAACACCTCATTTTATGTATAGATAATATCAATGTGATTAATTTTTTATTTTTTTCGAATTCAATTTTGTATGTGTCAGTTTATTAAGACGCCCTTCATAATGTGTAGACATATATCGCACCTTGTTCCGGTTTTGATAAGAACCAACTTGTCCCAACAGTGTGAATGCCTTTTAATGCCTTTTCAGACCGCCTGGTTGTACGCCGCGGCGGTGCGTCGCTCGAACCGTTACACGGTGACTCCATCATAACATCACTATACCTACGTATACTTCTTTGCGAGCATGCGCAAATTGTTACGGAGGCGGCCAAAAAGAAAGCATGGCTAAAATTGAGACCACTCATCTGTCAACGGATGGGGGAAAGCGTCAAGAGAGGAACACGTACCGTCAACAACATCATATGAATATTCAATGGATTCATTAAAAAAACCTTAATGTAAATAAATATCTAGCTGTGAGTCAACTCTTTCTTTGTGGGTAAATTCGAAAAAGTACAACTGATTATAAAGCAACATTAAATCTAACCTGTTTAAATGCCTCTCCAAAAACTCGCCAACGCTCAACTCTGGCGTAATGAAATTCACACATGTTTTTTCCTACTTGGAATTTATAGGTCAGCGCAACTGGTTTCAACTCGCAACGCCATTTCCATCATTTGCTATGGAGCTTTAAAATCAATCGATCAAAAACTCATGAACGCTGTTATCTAGCGTCATAAAATATGTGCACCTATTTTTAGCTTTGAAATTTCAAGGTAAACGTTGTATTTTATCAGTTCGCAGTGTCATTTCCATCACACACATGCATAATTTAACTGTCGAAAAATAATAAAAGACGCAGTGATTTGTAATGCAATTTTTTTTATTGAAACAATTTTAAGAAAAAAATGTTGAGAGTCGGGCAAACCCGGATAGTAACTCCTAGTACCTATATTATAAATGATGTGTAGTATTTGCAAAACAAACTAGAATAAAGTCAATTGCTACGACTGGGATTTTCACTATGCCTAATAACCGGGTGACTTTTGTAGGCCACTCACAAAAAGAGTATTTGCCGGAAATAACTACTGAAATGCCCAACGAAATTTACGGTAAATTTGGATTATGCCGCTTATCAAAACTTCGCGTGGCAGTTGTGACTGGCACGGTACACAGGTAGGATCGACGCACAGTATTGACGCTATCTGTAATATCTATCTATCTATGATCTATAGCGGTGGGATAACCTTTTATGTGCGAATGAATAAGCCCACGAGATTTCAAAAACCCACAACACCTCAAATCTTTCACTTTCGCCCGAATACAGAGTTGGCCAAGTAGGCAATTCATGTGCAAAAATACGAGTGCCACTTAGTTACACAAAGCAACTGAAATAACTGTGTTTCTAGATATATTAAATTAGGATAAATTTTTTTTTAATGCATGAAAATGTGATTCTACATTTGTAACTCCATTTCTGAAGATATATATCTCACAATTTCAAAATGAAATTAAGACAAATCTTTTTTTTTAAGTTGCAATACATACCAAGGGCGTGCCGTAATATTTGAAAATGTGACTTAAAAAATGTAGTATCGAGAACAACTAATCTAAGTAAAATGTTTATTCTACAATAAAAAGAAAAAAAAAATATATATATATATAAAAAAAGTGATTTTATCTAATAAGTTAAAGTTAAAAAAAACACTATTGACAGTACCTACCGGTAAAGGAAATATATTACTAAAGATTTTAAATACTTTCAAAACTGTTTTGTATCTAAATGAGAAAAGATACAGATAAAACTAATTTGAATAATTTCTCGCAATTTCCGCTTCCTGCGACTCACACACACGAGTTACGCGTACATACGGGTAAACATTTAACAAATGAAAAGCTAACTTTGTATAAGACCACGGATATTATTTTAATTTTTATGACCGATCGGTTTCGCTTAGCCTAAGCACCATCATGGTACAAAATTAAACTACTTTAATTTTTTTAAATAATAAATCAACAACAAAAAAAAATATATTTAAGAGTTTTCTGATAATTATCTTTCTAGGTTAGAATAATCAAGACAATCGATAATAATAACTGTAATAAAAATGCATTTACTTTAAAATTAAAACGATACTGTGTTTGTATCTTTGCTATTCAATTAAAAATCTCCAAATAATCGCCATGAACAGCGCGTCCCTGCTGCGTACAGACTTAGAAAAATGATCTGGTCTGACTGAGATGAAAGTTTGCTATTAAAATTCTGGTAAATTTGAATGCAAATATATTTGCAGATTTGATGGGAGGCACCGCCAGTAATTGTACCACTTACCACTGCATATTGGGAAAAATGCTTTTTGGTATTAATGATTAGAATAAATCCGGCGTCTTACTGAGTGCCTAATACGATACAAGGTTGAGTTTGTGTTTGTCTCTGATAGCTAAAGCATTTATTTTAAAAATTGCACATTTCTACAATGAAATTTTCCAAAGAGCAGAATTCAATTTTTTAAGCCTCGAGAACAAAAAAATAAATAAACTTTGGAAATTCTTTTGTCAGCGTAAAGCCATATTATATAATGTTTGAAATGAGCTTATAGCCATTATGTTAGAATGAAAAACATGTAAATATTTAATATTTTGTAATATTGACCGCATAATTATATGGAAATAACAATCGTATATACGTAAATGAGGTATGTATTGATAATTGTTAGTACTTGAATAGCTTGAAAAAATTCGGGCCATATATACAAAAAATGTTACAGAATAAGTTATATTTTTACTATTTTTTATGGTGAAACAAAAATACTAAAATTTGCGTCCGCAGCTTGATCAAGTTGATCAAAACTATGTTCACCCAGAAACAAACAAAGACGGAGTTAAAAAAAAAAGTCTTATGCACGTAAGTAAAATATTACATTGTGAAAAAAATATTTTAATTTAAAATCACTTTTGGTCACTGATATACGAGTAGAAACTCGATTTAGAAATTATTCACCGTATGATTATGTATTTACAAAACCAATGGAATTTAAAATAAAAGTAGAATAACTTATAGAAATCAGTTCATTCAATGCGATACAATTTAAATAACTTTACATCAAAGCGATTGAAAAAAATATTTTGATATATTTTGGAAAACGTAGGTACATATTACTTTTTACAAAAATTTTGACACATTAAACGATCTTCGTGGCCAAGCGGTTAAGATCCTCGAATACGAATCCAGAGGTGGCGGGCTCAAATCCCGGGGTGCGAAAATTAATTTCGTTTTATTCAAAAGTCTTATTTTTATTTCATATTTAATTAATATAAAATCATATATCGTTCATTTGCGGCACGTTTCAGAGTGGTGGATACTCCAGTTTCGCCTTGGTGAAAGGCCACCAAACGAAAACCAAAATGAATTAATAAATTTAATTTAATATACGTTTATTACTTCAGACATTCTTTAAATAAAATAATGAATATTAGGTATATTTGCAGCACATTATAGAGTGATAGATAGTCTAAGTAGTGCCCTGGTGAAAAACCACCATTCAGAACCGAAACGTTACTTGGAATGACTTTATCCGTATTTGGTGACTAGATTTGAATAGCCAGGTACTTCCCACACCTTCCTCTTCTCTATCGCATACCCATTTCCACTACATTTAGCCTCACAACATACCCCATTTCAAAATGTCATATTTCCACTGGCTCCAGACAGTTGAGACTCTTGTGCGGTATTAACAAACAAAAATAGCAAAAAATACAAAGTTATTAATTCTAATAGAGTGATATTTGTCATCAGGTGTATAATTGCGCGAGTTTTAAAATGATATTTACTATAAATTCTAAATTGTATGTCTGTCCTGCTAAAAACCGAACGAACGGAAAAGTTTTGTCATGTGAAATTTTTACATAATACTCTTTTTTTAATTTATTGGTCAGCCAAAATATTTTCACTATGACTACTGACAAATTATGTTTAAAAAAAAAAACATTTTTAACCATAAGCATTAAACATCGACACCTAAACAACGATAGATGATGCCTATAGTCGCTAAACAGAAAATATTAGATTTTTACACTAAAAAAATACTCAGTACATATTTTAGACATGAACAATTTTGCAATAATAATAACTGTTAGATAATTTGTGCAATTTTACACCAATTGCGCGCAATATTTGCTAACCTTGTTTTAGAGAGAGATTTCGCAACTGCACTCTAAGTTGTTTTCCCATCTCAACCTTGCGTTTTTGATTTGGGTACTGGAGAGAAAAAAATAACATTTACGGATTTTATTATAAGGAAAATAATTTAGGTCATGGAGTCTGCTACCAAGAAAGGATAATATGCGGAATATTATGGTCCCTGCAAGTAGACTGTATTCAGTGTTAAGGTGGGGCGCTTTTCTCGGAAGAAGGGTAGTCCAATTCGTATACGCTTATCGTGAAAAGACGAGCAAGTTAGTCACAACCGGATTCTAAAAATTATAGTAATTCATTTGAAGTGTAAAAATACTTACAACGCAGATTTTTTTTTTTTTAACCATTTTTTTTATCTAAATAGTATTTTTACACTTCAAAATAATTATTTAACTAAATAAGTAGTTAAATATCACAAGGGTGGGCAGAAGGATATACTGCCACACAAATTTGTCTTGGCACATACTCCTTGATTGATATTCATACCATATCAATAAGTTTTCTTGCGGAACAATATCGGCACTGAGCGGAACCGGACGTTGGTGTGAATCAGCCATTAACGGTCCTCCACACTTGCGACAAAATTCTTGTAAAATGATTACGAAAACTAAGATTCAATCGAAGATTTAAGCTAAATCGCAAATAATCAAATTTGCAGTTCTACCATGAAACATTTTTCTATCGATTTCAATGTATTGAGTTCTAATTAATATTCTCTAAATACCTTTCGATGAACATTCCGGTTACCCTGAAGGGAGGAATGAATTAAGATGTATATAATAAGGTATTTAGCAAATATAAATTAGAAATTTAAACACGAAAATCAATTCGTAACTTTGATCTTGGATTGAATCTAAAAACACGTAAAAATGTAGTCGTTAGTCTTCTGACAACCAAATTTAAAAAAATCCGTAGAATCGAACCAGTTCTTTTTAACGTGTACTTTACAAATGCCTTTTTTTGTTCCTGTCAAACGTGTCAAAATCATTTTTAACGCCATGGGAGGCCTCCGCGGTCCGCGGCTATACACTACGAATATCTTGATTTTTCTTAAGTAATTATGTACATGCGTTTTTTAATTGACGAGGTACTTACTTGAATGACGATTATTTAGAGCGAGTGCAGCGGCGGGTACATCCATGCACACTTGTGGGTGTAATACGACGAACTTTGTAAATATATTAGGAATTATTTTTATTTATCAAACACTACCAAAATAAATCAATTTTACGTAGGTATTAATTGTAACATTAGAGATCATTGCAATATCTTATTCAAAAACGGTTTATCAATTGTTTATTCATTTTTTTATTTCATTTCATTGCCGGCAACCCGGGCGTTTATTGGCATTAAATCGGTTGTTACAAATACATGTACTTTGCCCGTCACACTAGGATACTAACACTATCTGTTCTGAGACAGTTAAGAATAAAAATGATAATTTAGAACTGAGTAAAAACAAAAAAAAAACTTATTCTTTATACTTTAATTGTATCTATGGCAAAAAATTAAGAACTGCACATATACAAAAAAACTTATGAAAGCTTGTTAAATTATATTTTATTCATATATTTTTAAAAAATATTTAATCAATGTGCTCAAACAAAAGCAGTGCAATGATCTTAAATGTTTTATTTTTTATTTTTTTATTATATTATTCAACGCAGTATTTTGTAAAGGGTTTTTAAATTCAATATAGATTATCCTAACTGATGATTGACGGAATATATTTGTTCTTTACATTAAATGTACAAATGAGAGCAGTGCAATAATTACAAAAATGTTATATTTGAAGATAAGTTTTATAATTTTCGTCAAAGCATTTTGTAAAAGATATCAGAAATTTAAATTAGGTAACCCTAACTAACAATTAAGAGCACAGATTTTTATGAACACTTCTGAAATTTACGGAAATATTCGAACTTGAAAAGAACTGAAGGTTTCCATTCAACCCGACACTTCGCACATCACTAATGACTCGCGGTGCGAAAACTCCTTTTTATACGAGGCGAGTTTTCTCGAGCTGTGACGTTTTTTTTTTAAGGAATCAACTATCAAAATTCGAATTATTATATTGTTTACATTTGGTGAATACACATCTTCAAAAAAAAAATGAAGCGTAATTACTCGGTCTACGTACGAACTGTGAAACACTTCTTTCAGACTGTTGGTTTTTAGATTATTTTTTACTTTTAGACTCTCGCGGGTTTTGAACGGCGACCCGTTCTGTCGCCAAGACGGATATCTACTGAGCGACGACTGCTGGAACTGTTCGACGGAGGCAACGTAGTGGAGATAATACGTAGAGAGAGATAAGAGAAAGACAGAGAGAGCCTTGAGGATGTAACGGACACGGGAGGGAAACGCCGCACATTTTATCACACCGGTATCAAGATCACAAACAGGGTTATGCAAAGTTGCGGTTAGCAGAAAAAAAAACTTTAAAAACCCGCACATGCAATAGATTGATTATAAAAAAATTGATAACATTATTAAACGATTCCAGTTTAGTATATTATATCATGACATGTCATTTGACGTAAACCAAAATGAATTAATAAATTAAATTTAATACACGTTTATTACTTCAGACATTCTTTAAATAAAATAAGGAATATTAGGTATATTTACAGCGCATTCTAGAGTGATAGATACTCTAAGTAGTGCCCTGGTGAAAAACCACCATTCAGAATCGAAATGTTGCTTGAAATGGCAGTAGCCGTGTTTAGAACCGCATCTGATTAGCCAGGTACTTCCTAACCTTCCTCTTCCCCATCTCCTTTCCCTTCCTCACTTTCTTCAGTCTCACAATATACCCCAACTGGAGATGCCATAGTCGCTGGTGCGGTATTCACTTTTATAATCATGATGAACAATCAATAGCAATAGTATGGGGCAAAGTATATGCCCAGTCATCTTAAATAATAATTCGCGTGACAGACGACAAAAGTTTTCATCATTATACTATTGTGTTTTTACATAAAGAAGTTTTTTTAAATATACGAAAGAAGCAGTTACCATTTTTTTAAGTCAACAAAGTAGAAATTTTTTGTAATATCTTAAAGACTGATATTTAAAAAAATAATAATGTAACTGACAACGTGTTCTATTTAAAAAAATCTCCATTAAAAGATAAACCGACTAGAGTTTTAGCTGCCGCAAACGGTGGAATTATGGCGCTTACACTGAAAACATAAACTAATGGAAGTGGGAAGGTCGTATGCAAATTGGCGAAACCAGTTTTCCTTCAATCGGTATACATCACCACACTTCTAGGAATTTTCTCTGATAATATTCCTTGGTCTACATTCTTGGACATTCATTTCAATTCAACTAATTCCAAGTCTTCAACGCGATCGAATAAAACATTCCCGACGAACTTTAAATAGTTTTGGACGTTGTAAAAATAAGAATCTTTGATTACTACTAACTTTTGATTAATTAGTAATCATCAAATTTATAAAACGGTATTTTCAAATCCTTACCTACCTAATAAAGTACCTACGTACAATTTATTTTAGTAGACATTATTCTGTATTTGAAATGGGCGGATTGAAGCAACTTACATTTTTTATTGGCAAGTCAAGCTACATCCCCTGAATTTTCACAGGTAACAACTAGCCTAATTAATATTTTTCTCAACGCTTTCGTAATCTTCGATATATGCAAAAGAAACACATCTTTGCGTCAGGTGAGCATATTATTACTGTTTAAATTTTTCAGAGTATCAATAGTACACAATAACTATGTATAATTTTGCACAAAAAATGTGGAGCCTGAGTCTGAAATAAACTGACCCAAAACAATTCAGGTCAATGTCTAATTTTAAAATAACCCAAATATTGGTATCATTTAGGTATTGGCCGGTTAGTAGCTGAGTGGACAAACGCGTCGGATTCCCACTTGGGCGTCGCGTTATAGGTTCAATTCCTCTGCTAGTCAAGTACTCCATCATTGTACAAGCAACATTGTCCGCTTATTATGATGGCAGCATGAGTTTTTCAAATATTGTCAGGTTATTCGTAACCCGGGAATTTTTTTCTTATAAAAAAGTAAATATTGAGCTCCAAAGTAAATATTCTCCTTTAAGAAGGATATTATGGTTGGAGTGTCCAATTTTTCATATCTAGTAACAAAACCCACAATTTATTTAAAGCGATATTTAAAACTGAATAGTATTCACTTTTCCGTGCAATAATCTTTTTTAAATTGGCGTTTCAAAACTTATTACGCCATTGTGATCTTCATTATTGGAACCACTTATTAATATAAACATGAACTCGTTATAAAATTCAGGTTCGATTTTAAAAAAAATATTTATATATTTCAACAAAATAATAACTGATTTTATAATTTAGTTCATTTTAAACGATCCAACCACGTGCTTACAGATATATAACGACATCAAAAGAAAATCACATTGTCTAAAAATAAATAGGTACATTCGGTTAGTTTTTAACGTGTATAATAGTTTGAAACTATAAGGCACGAAGAGGGAAAAAATACTTATTTACTAAACATATTCCGTTACCTTGCTTTGGGCAACCTTGCTGCATTGCCCTAGTCAGCGGGCTGTTTGTCAAGACCTATATTCGAGCCAATGAAACCTGTCCGATACGTTAGAAAGTAAAATGGAGCCGCCGAGTAGAAACCACTTGTTCATTCTCAGGCCGTCAGAAAGAATAAAGGTAAAATTATTCAAAGCCTTCCCTTAAAGGACGTCTAGTTTTGTTCAAATAATCAATTTTAAGAACTACCTATCAAGATATTAACTACAAAGTAAAAATTGTGTTTCTATGATAATTGAAGCAGCAAAAACTCTTACGGTGTGGGCGTCAACTATTTTTATCAAGCAATTTCATTTCCGCCATGAGCTATAGAGCTTTTTAACTTCAGTAAAATAAGGCGAAATTTTATATATTTAATAGTTTTGATTCTGAGTTGATTAAATGTGAAATGGGACATAGGTAGGTACTGATTAAATAAAATTTATTTGGCGCGCCAAGATTTGAAGCCGCGACCACTGAATTTGTAAACGGGGAACATAACCGCTCGGCCACGAGGCCGTCATCTATCCGTCGGCAGTTCTTAGTCAAGTCGTCAACCTACAAATCTGATCTGTGGGCGACCTCTGCTTCTCTTTCCCTACCAAGGGCGCCATCAGATGGCATTGTAACTCCAACAGAAACAGAAAAATATAATATCTATAAAGGGTGACAGAAAATTATTCGGAGTTGTACCTCTCACTCTATTTTGCCTGTGTAGTCTAGGCTGAGCTATATCGAGGCATTAGAAAACACAATTGGAACTAGTTATGCGGAAAGCATCCAACCACAAAAATATGAAACTGAGAAAAAAGCGTTTAGAAATATGACAATAAAAAAGCATAATGAGTAATAGGCATTTGTAAAGTGAACATTAGTGTTTTCTTTTTTATTTGCATTATTATAAATGGGTAATATATAATCTATAAATTTATGTATTTAAAAACCTGTATTACTTATGTTATCCTACATTTTACAATATTTTTAAACTTTAATTTAAGTCAAATATTTGCAATGAGCGTTAGTAAAAAAATAAATTACGAAAAATCTATTGCATTTGGAGCTTGGATGTTTTCAGCAGATATAAATCTCGTATTTATCCATAGGAAAACATGTAAAACTCGCAAATTGTGGTTTGGATGCTTTCTGCATAACTACGTCTAATTTCAGCCGTCAATATCTCTTAACTAGCTGTTTACAGTGAAATCCCAGTAATAGAAGCCTATCAAGTTTCAAAATCAAAACTGACGCTCGTGAAGCCAAAGGCGTATTTGCATATAAATATATCAATAAGTATCAGTCTGACGGCCTCCGTGGTCGAGTAGTATTCAATCCAGAGGTCGCGCGTTCAAGCCCGGCGTGCGCAGATTACTTTTATTTAATCAATATATGTTTCATAAAAAATATATATTATGACACATATATATATTATATATATATTTTTTTTTTTTTTTAAAGAAAGACAAACATTCCCGGGTCACAAATAACCTGACAATATTTGAAAAAGTCCTAATACCGTCATAATAATTGGAAAATGTTGCTTGTCCAATGATGGAGGACTAAGCCAGCAGAGAAATTGAATCCACGACGCCCGGGTGGGAATCCGACGCGTTTGTCCACTCAGCTACCAACCGGTTGAAAATAAAATAATATATAGTAGATTTGCTGCACGTTCCAGAGTGGTAGACACTCTAAGTGTCGTCCTGGTCAAAGACCACCATTCAGAATCGAAACGTCGCTTGAAATGGCTCTAGCCGTGTTTGGTGACCAGATCTGAATAGCCAGGTACTTTCCGACCTTCCACTTTCCCATATCCATCCCTCCCCACTACCTTCAGCCTTACAACGTTCCCCAATTGGGAATGCCATAGTCTCACTGGCTCTAGACGGTTGGAAGCAGTTGGGACTCTTGCGCGGAACTTACTTTAAAAATTAAAATATAATGATAATTGTAATTGTTATATTATTTAGCGGGAATCGAACCCGTGATTTCCGTACCGTTTCTGATCGTAATTTATCTCAATTTAGTCTTAACTCCTAAATGATTGACGAGATGAGTTGACACTGAGTCGAGTATAATATAAATAATCGCAAGATAGGAGGACTTAAGTTCATAAAGATAATTTTTTTATGAGAGTTTAAAACTGAATTCAGATCTCAAATTGCATGAAAACTAACTTGCAAAGATAATTCCAACATATATATCGGATGTGTAAAAAAAAATTAACGATTATAATTTAACGACTCTTGTCAGAATAATCCACAAAACAATATATTTTTCAAATTTGATATTACACTGTTTAACATACCAATGACACTTAGTCGTCTTCTTCATTTGCAAAATTTTAAGAATTTCATATTTTTTAAATTTATTATCTTTATTGAAAAAAAAAAAAAATATATTGTTATGTAAAACGATGTAACATTTTCTGGTTAATGCAACAACCGGAATATTACAAGCTATACTAAGACCTCCGTGGTCGAGCGGTTAATATCCTCGACTACAAATCCAGAGGACATAGGTTCGAGACCCAGCGAGCGGAAAATAATTTGTGTTATTTCACATACAATTTTAATATATATAATAATAATAATAATAATAAAGTTTTATTCCGGAAGGTATGCAGGAGTAGTGCAATGCAATACCTTCCATAATTGATATCAATCCATTATAATAATAATAGAAACAAAATAAAAAAATGAACAGAAATTCATAAGAAGTAAATAAATAAATAATAAAATAAAAATATATGTAAAAATAATAATAATGTAGATAAAAGTAAATAAATTAAAGAATATAAGTAAGAAAATATTAATGGAGTATATTAGGCCTCATTTCTGCAACGCCATCAAGAGGGAGTCCATCCTGGCAGCGTTAAGATTGATGGGGCCAATAATTTACTCCAATGCGCTTCTATGCTTGAGTTCGGGATCTGACGGGATTCCATGATGAGGTTATTTCTGGAGTTGTTAATCCTTTCCCGCATTCCTGCTACCCTGGTTCTCATAAGGGCTGCAAATCTTGGAACTCGCCCCTCGGTGAACATACCGGAAGCACTACAGTGCCTGGGAAGATTGAACATCATGCGGTAGGCGTTGTTGTACTGGACCCGAAGCCTTTCCATGCTACTCTTCTTAAAATTGGTCCAGAGCTCGCACGTGTATAGGGTAGTGCAGAACGCCAGGAAGAGTGTCCTTTTCACTGGTGGACTACAGAGCCGAAATCTTCTACTGAGCATGTTTGATTTCACACTGAGTGCTCGCCTTTGCCTGTCAATGTCGTCGTCATCCATTAGCTTGCTGGTGATGATGTGCCCTAGATATTTGGTTTCTTCTACTACCTTTAGAACCTCACCGTTCAAGAATGCTGGAGGAATGTTTTTCGGACCCTGCCCGTATCTGATAATCATCAGTGCCGTTTTTAGCGGATTGTAAATCATGTTTATTTCCTGAGCAAACTATACTATTATATAGATATATTATCAAAAACCATTTTTATCACTAAATAATATTTTTATTAATTATTAAAAATATTATTTAGTGATAAAAAAATGGTTTAAAAAAAAAAATCTGCGTTGTAAGTATTTTTACACTTCAAAATAATTATTTTACAAAATAAGTAGTTAAATATCACAAGGGTGGGCAGAAGGATATACTGCCATACAACTTTGTCTTGGCACATACTCCTTGATTGATATTCACACCATATCAATAAGCTCTCTTGCGGAACAATATCGGCACTGAGCGGATCCGGACGTTGGTGTGAATCAGCCTTTAAACCGACAGAAGTGTGCTGTGGGCGTGTCTGTGTGCCCGAAGTAATCTCAATTTCATCTTACTTCGAGTGAAATTGATCAAACATTCTCAAATACCGAAATTCTTTCTTGAACAGATACAGAACAGATGTGGTAATAGTGTTTTTTTAATTCGTATTGATCACACTTCTATGGTTTTCTTGTTCAGTTAGCACTTAACAGGAATGTATGTAGTATCCAGAGTGGTAGATATCCCAAGTATCGCCCTGGTGAAAGCCCACCATTCAGAATCGAAACGTTGCTTAATTGAAATGGCTTTAGCCATTAGTGACCAAATCTGAATAGCCAGGTACTTCTGAACCTTCCTATTTCCCATCTCCTTCCTCTCCCCATTAAATTCAGCCACACAACATACCCCAATTAGGGATGCCATAGTTCCACTGGCTCTATACGGTTGGGAGCAGTTGGAACTCTTGTGCGATATTCCCTATAAAAAATATATTTTTAAAAAATAATGTAGTAACTTTACACAGTTCTTCTCGATTATCATTTTCCTCTTTTCATATTTCTTTCATATTTCCTACTCTCCCTTACAACTTCCCCTGACATTTTGCGGTACAATGAATCCACTAGCTCTAGTCTACTCTAATAAACAACAAAAAATCACACTTTTCAATTTATTTGGAACGCCTTGAAACTAATAAATAACAGCCAATGTCCACTATACATCTATTTAAACGAATTGTAAGAAGTTTTAAAATATTCACTTTAATAACTACTTGCAAAAATGAGTGATTACTTTAGTGCCGAAGGAGTGTGTCGTTGCGGCCATGATCTCGTAAAACTACTTAAAAATGATTGAGCACTAATTATTACTATCGACTTTACGCATTGAAACTGTTGTCAGTCGAGGGAAAGACGCTTTGGGAGGATGAAAGGCCGAGGTGACAGTTTCACAGTCATTTATCACCGGCTGGTGGCGGACAGTGTGCAGAGACGACGCGGCAGAGGGCAAATATGTTAATCGAACGACAAACAGGTGGATTTTAAACAATAACCGAAGACGTAATGGCCAAATCAGAGGGGTGAACGACTTGAACAGCATCTCAACCCCTTTGTTATATTAGTTTTTCGAGATACACGTACTCTGAGAGTATTAAACTTCTGCTTTGTCCGCAGTAGGCTGGAATGTTGCTCGGCTGTTTGGAATCTTCAATAGAATAAACAATTAGCAGACTTTATTTATGTGTTTAACAGTGTGTTTTCGATTTTTTTTCCTTGTGGTGAAGCATTATTGAGATTTGAAAGATATACACTGCCTCCTGAACACCATTCTTACCATCTTGCCCTCTATTCATCGAGCACGTATTAACGAACAGACGGATTTAAATAATAAATCATATAATATTCGGTAGTATGGTAACTGTATTGTGGCGGTTTAAAACTATACAAAACGTGTCAAAATCATGGGAAAAATATTCTACTCAATAAAAGCATTACAGATCCTGTGTAAGTTGGGTTTTTGTTGTACTCGAGTGTATTATCCAAATTTTTGAATAACCTACCTGGTTGTATAATATAGCCTTTAAAAATAAGCACCTGCTATTCATATCGGTACGGTAAATTTATGATAACGAGACTTTTTGTACTCCACAGATATTTTTTATTATTGTGAACGGCGTATGAAATTTTACCTGCCACCGTTCAAATACATATCTTCTTTGACTGGGAGAATGAATAAATCTACTCACCTAAGATCACATACCTACGACACAGGCCAGGCACCATTTATTATCATACGTCGAAAAAAAAACACTACGATTTTTCAAATCCCTTTTAATAAAAATCTGACTAAAAGTAGGATACGAGTTATTCCATTTTTAACGCGAAATTTAATACATATTCTTTGATCCATTTTTTTCAATAGTGAAAAATCGAAGTACACACAAAAACGTGACTAACCTTTCCAGATGTCTAAAAAACAAACCACTAATCCAAAATGGCTGATAATGCTAACATATGATAAACATATGTGTACCAACATAACAAAAAAAAATGGATAATCGAATGTACACAGCCCGAGAAAATTCAAAATTTACCTTTTCTTTTGAACAGGCCATGTATAGACTGGTAACAATAAATGCTCAAGTTTCATACGGATCAGTACTATTACCGCTTTCAGGTGTATTTTTTAATGTCTCACTAAAAATTACTATTAATTATTGAAATTGTTTCATTATGGCGTGCTGGTCATCAAATACGTATGTACCAATCGTCCCATAATCTAAGGATAACATTGAAAATATAATACTATGGAGGATTTTTAAACAATGATATTATATATTTCTTTGAGACAAATAATGATAATTCCTACGTCATAACTTCTGCGTCGGTCAATAAAAATCTTCACTTGATACACTCGTATTCGCATACATTTTGACACTATCGCCAGTCCACGTTTCCAGTTTTCTATGCATTTTTATAGCCTTACCAAACACTTTATTTTTCAAGAAGATAAATGAGATACGTTCATCTATTTTTCTTTTGCGAATACTGACAAGATTCCCAACTGCTCCCAACCGTCTGGAGCCAGTGGGACTAAGGCATCCCCACTTGAGGTATTTTGTGAGCCTGATTGTAGTAGGTGGGGGAAGGAGCCAGTACCTGGCTATTCAGATCTAGTCACCAAATTCGACTAAAGCCATATCAAACAATGTTTCAGATTCGGGTGGTGGTGTGTATTATTATTTAAATGGTAACATCTAACAAAAAACACACGTTTTTGCAAATGAAAAGCGATAACGAATACTGTCTTTTTGGGGGTTCTAGTCAAACACCATAGATTGGATTTTGAATTTGGGATAGAGTCAGTTGGATTTTGTTGTTACGTTTTGATGGGTTTCCTTTTTATTTCGAAGTTGATTCGAAATTATTGTTGAGTTAATCATAGCGTGACCAACACAGGTGTGCACAATAGTGCACGACTGTTTGCAACCTCGGCTTTAATTCAAAGATTACATTTGCAACCCATGAAATAATATTTACACACTCAATAAAATATTATTTTAAAATATTACCGTCAAGGTCGTATACGAGTACAGCTCATGAATCAACATAGCTTTTATCATTTCAATGCATCATCCCTTTGCAAGCCTCCAAAGAAGTTAACAATACTATAAGAGGTTGATCAATAGTTCTGTGAGCGTTAAGTTTTAAAATAAATAAGTTATATGCATGTATATGAATACATGGGGAAATGAATGATTGTACATGTTTTAACAAAAAACTTTCTACTTTTATTGTTTTATTTCATAATGCAAATGATGTTTATGTTTATATAGGCATCGCAGTGAATGTTTAGTCGAACACAATACTCATACAGGTGCGTTGCTTGCATACAGCATGTTTCTTTCTCGTTTATAACAATAAATATGCGTTGGCAAAAGATAATTCTCTTTCTCAGTGATGTTGGGTAAGGACACCAATACACACAATTCTAAGTTTGTGTCGTTCGGGTCAACTCTAATAACGCTTTATTTAATAATAAAACTGCATCAAAATTGTTGATAAACTGACGGAACGTATTGGTTTCCCGCCTTCCAAGTTGATCGAAACAGCAGCTGATAGAAGATTCAATGTTGGTTTGATTAGTTAAAAAATAAAAACACACATTCCGGAGTATATTTCGGAAAATTTTAAAACAAAAACAATAGGTAGGGTACATTGAAGAATTGAACTGAATTTTAAATTTTCTTGAAAACGTCTTAGGAAGGGCTAACCCACGGTGTGTAAAAAATAATGTGCCATATAGATAAGATCATTATTGACTCTTTACAATGTTTTGTTATAGTTACATATATTTTTATTTTCGTAGAAAGCAATCACTTTGTGATTTGACATATGTAAAGAAATCAAAAAAAATAACTTTGTAAAAGACCACGGATATTATTTTAATTTTCATGACCGTCCGGTTTCGCTTAGCCTAAGCATCATCAGGGAACAAAATTAAACTAAACAAAAAATACAAAGTGTGCCATTATATACTCGTATACATACATCCTCTGTACGTATATTTAACCGCACACTTAGTATTTTTGTTTAGTTTAATTCTGTACCCTTGTGATTCTTGTTAAGCGGTCATCAAAATTAAAATAATATCCGTGGTCTCATACAAAGTTATTTTATCATTTATTTACATACACATGTATTTGTGTTTGTCGTAATACTCACAAATAACAAATATACGCGTAGAGATGAGTAGATATATTAAATGTGGCGGTGTCAAGATGATACTACAGATAAAAATAAAAATAAAATAAAAAATACCCAGGTATAAATCACACATTCAAAATAGAAACATAAAAAATAAAATATTGAAAGTGTATAATTTCTTCCGGTGTAAGTTCATCGTGTAACCGAATGAAGCAAATATTGAATGCCAGGAAGGCAATGTACAGTTCCGTCCTTTTTGCCTATTCCTGCGGAGACACGTCGAGCCGGTTAAATAATAATAATATTTGGATAATTTGTATAGCGCCGTTTTTTGTGAAAAATCACCTCAAGGGCGCTTTACAAATCTTAATTTCTTCTTATTATTAATTCCTAGTTTATATAAATATACAGCAACATACTTACCTGGCAGTTCACTTCTGGCAGGACACAATCACTATATCATAATAACTTAAAACTTAGCTGATTTTTAGATATATTTTTTTATTAATTAAAAAAAATATAATAAAAATTTATTTTTAGGGCATGAGAGCAAATTTAAAATATAGTATATCCAGAGGTATTTAAAAAAAGATGGTAGTGAGAAACAGATTTTGATGTCTGAAAAGTTTTCTTGGTTTGAACAGAAAATCTATTGGGCTTGTTACATCTTGATTATTTGTCAATTCAATACAATCATCATTACAATATTTTTTATTTGTTCGTTAGTTATTCTTGTTGCCTGCGCATATAACCTGTTAGTTTTTCGCCAAATAAGTAGGATATTTCACAAATCACTTCTTTAAAATTCCTGTACTGTATGACAAATTCAGAAAGTCCATTCTTTTTAATTTCGCCCCATGCCCTAAATAAAAAATAAAAAAATAAATAATAATAATAATAATCATAATTTTAAGTTAATAATTGTGTCTATCTGATGGGACCTGCCAGGTAAGTATGTTCCTGTATATTTTCTTATCCATTGAAACAATTAATACCTTTAATTTTATATTCAGGTCCCAAAAAATAAAATCATTTCGCTCGTTTTTTTCCCCTGTCACAGTGGGCTATCGGCAAGTAGATAATTGTTAGCGATAATGCCATTGATATTCTACGTATTTGACCATTGAGCGGTGTCGATGTCACGCGCTGCGCTGGGAATAATGTTTAATTAAAAATACCACCCTTAAATTATTGTGCCGCGTTTTGTGACTTCGTAATGAGAGCGAATTACAGTAAAAGTTGAAAGCAACAGGACTTCAGTACGCGTATGTACATTGTACAGCGATAATTATATTTTACAATTTAAGAAACATAACGCCACAAAAACGAGGTTTGCCCGAGACTTAAATTCGAATAGGTAAATCTGCAACAAAAATATAATTTTTTTTCCACGGATGTAAGTAAATTTTATTTTAGATTAATAAAAACGATTTTTTTTTACCGCTAAACGATTTTCGAATGTTTTTTTTTTTTGGCACTAAGGTCCTTATTTAAATCAAGTATTCAAATAGGCAGAATGCATATTTTAGTTCCTCAATAGGGCTTTGACAGCGAATTCTTCAAATAGAAATTCCACCAAACCGTGAAAACCTTTTGTGATGCAATCTCAAAATATTACATTACGAGTTCTGTAACTCTAAATTCTATAAAATATACCTGATCTTAGGTATCACTCCCTACCTCCATTATATTCTCAACTCTTTGGTAGAAACTAACTCAAGCCTCAAGTACTCGGAATCCCTTAATCCCAGATAGCCACACCCCAGGACGGTCAAAACCCCGGACAATTAAAACCCCGCACTGCCAAAATCCCGGAGTGTCAAAATCCCGGACGGTCAAAACCCCGGACTATCTTAACCCCGGGACAGTCAAAACCCCGGACACTCATAAACCCCGAACGATCAAAACCCCGGATGGTCAAAATCTCGCTCGTTCAAAAACCCAGACGGTAAAAATTCCAGACGGTCAAAAGTTCCGACGGTCAAAACCCCAGACTGTCAAAACCCCGGGCTGTCAAAATCCCGGGATATTCAAAACCCTGGACAGCATGACCCCGAACAGTCTAATCCCGGATGGTCAAAAATAAATATTTATTAATTAATTTAACATACTTGCAATAACTACCAGATTTTCTCAGCGTGCTATTATTAACTGAAGAGATAAACCGATAAAAGCATGTTTTGGCGTGTCCGGGTACCAGAAGTCAACTCAATACATATTTCCTTACTTCTGCTGAAAGTGATTAAACATTTGAAATGTCGAAATACGAGTATTTTCTTGGAGAGATAATCAATTTCATTGACCTGTCTGGGACCTAAAAGTCGAAAGGTATCGTTAAAAATGACGACGACCTTTTGTTTAATATCGGTATAGGTCCGAGGGATTATCCTGTTCAGTGAGTGTTATTATCCAATTGTTGTTCAGGTTAAGATAACCTAAGAGGTTCTTATAAAGAAAACGATGTAGTCAAAAAAAAGTTAGCCAATATTAAGTCTATAAACTAAACTTGTGAAACCAAGTCTATCCTCACTGCGTCTCCCTTCGGGAACACTGCGTGATGGTATAAAGATAAAATTGCTGGAAAAAACAATAATTTTATGATTTATGGACGATATTTCACAAAAAATCAAGTTTTATTAAAGTAAGGCTCGGCTGACAATTAACACCCTCGGGACGGGACCGGCACGGAATGGTGAATTATTTTATTTATTCACACACCTTAACACCTTCCACACCACGCCCTCATCACTGAAGAAGGTCCCTATTTTAAAAAAATAAAAATATTTTATAGCTTTAATTAGGCACAGCAATATTTTTTACTAAGGAAAATTTCAAACTCGTGATAACATGAGGTTAGTTAAAAAATATATTTTAGTTTTATATTTTTACAGTGTATTTCATAATTTAAGTGGTCCATGGATAGAGCAACGTCAGTCATCATATTATGGAGTGTATAACGATGGAAACGTGTTATTAATGTGTCTTCCACTGAAGAGATAAATTAATAGAAGTGCGTTGTGAGTATACATGGCCTGTTCAAAAGAAAAGGTGAATTTATAATTTTTGTGGGCTGTGTACATTCACCTATCGTTTTTTTTTTGTTATGTTGATACACATATGTTTATCATAGTGGTTTGTTTTTGACAACTGGAAAGGTTAGTCACGTTTTTGTGTGTTCTTCGAATTTTTACTTTTGAAAAAAAGGGATCAAAGAATAAAATCCATGATTTGTTTTTCCACAACTCCAGGACGCTCATCGTCATTAACATCTTCTCGGCCTTCTGTAAAGCGCTTGTACCACTTATAAACACTTTTTTGAGACAAAGTAGACTCGCCGTATGCCACAGTCAACATTTTAAGTGCGTTGAAGCAGTTTATTCCATTTTTAACGCAAAATTTAATACATATTCTTTGATCCATTTTTTTCAAAAGTAAAAAATCGAAGAACACACAAAAACGTGACTAACCTTTCCAGTTATCAAAAACAAACCACTAATCCAACATGGCTGATAATGCTAACATATGATAAACATATGTGTACCAACATAACAACAACAAAAAAATCGATAATCGAATGTACACAGCTCGCGAAAATTCAAAATTCACCTTTTTTTTAACAGGCCTCGTATGTTGTTTTTAATATTTATATATTTTTGAAGTGAATACCGCACAAGAGTCCCAACTGCTCTCAACCGTTTGGACCCAGTGCGACTATGGCATCCCCAATTGGGGTATGTTGTGAGGCTAAATGTAGTGATCAGGTAAATGAAATTGGGAAGCGAAAGGTAGGGAAGTACCTGGCTATTCACATCTGGTCACTAAAAACGGCCAAAGCTATTTCAAGCAACGTTTCTATTAACAATGGTGGTCTTTCTTCACCAGGGCGATACTTAGAGTATCTTTCACTCTGGAACGTGTCACAAATATACTATTTATTATTTAATATGAATTAAGTGTGAAATATCACATACAAATTCAATTTAATTTATTTGTGCATGCCGGGATTTTAACTCGCAACCTCTGAATTCGTAACCGAGCGTCTCAACCACTCAACCACTCAACCACGAAGCCGTCAAGCATGGCTTGAAATGGCTTTAGATGTATTTAGTGACCAGATCTGAATAATCAAGTATTTACCAACCTTCCTCTTTCCCATCTCCTTCCCCTTCCCACTCCTTATGGATGAACTTAGACGAGAAGTTATCTTATATTATTATACTGTAGACTCATCTGAAGCCGTTGTTGAGGCTATTTAGATCACCAAAGACGGCAAAGCCATTCAAGCAACGTTTCGATTCTGAATGGTGGTCTTTCACCAGGGTGATACTACCCATCATGAGTTTCTACCCCTCATGATATTTAAGGGTATATCTGAAGGTCGATTTTCCTTTAAAAATAAGATAAAATCGGATAAAACTTTTTCAAATATTAAAATTCTTTCTTGAACACTTAATCAATGTCATTGACCTTTCCGAGTACCCGGGAGCCTTATATAAAATAGCGACACAGTTGTTTTTTTTCAAATAGGTAAGGATCACACTTCTAAGGATTTTTACGTTCAGTGTTATTTTCCTTTGTATTTCTAGGGTTATATATATTTTAATGCACACTTAGAGTATATAGAGTGGTATCTTCCCAAGGCAGTGTAGTCAGTTTTTGATGATTTTTACCTGACTCGACGGACCTGGGCGTGGCTAAGACTAAGGCTAGGGTATTTATACATCCATTCATATCACATATCGACATTATATTTTTGTTTATTCGCATAACCACTTTTTCACAGTATTGATATCAACAAAAATATAGCATCTAACCTAAAAAACCGTTTAGTTGTGTCAAGTTTAGTGGCATAATAAAAAATGTGGGCGGAGTCCCGCGGTGACCCAGGAGCCCAAGATCATTGCTACAGTACATAGAAGCGGAGTATTATATTTGTTGTCTCTTTCTCTTTCATGGTGTACGACGTAAAAACCCAGTGAAAGTGATTTATCACAAGTTTGTATCGGTTGGGTAAAAATAATTAGCTCTCTCTCCATACATTGTTTCTCCAAGACTGCACATGATTCGAAAAATTTGCTGCCTGTTTCGTAAAAAGATTCCAATGCGTCCAGCCCGCGAGTCAATATAGTTTATTTTTTATGTGACGACCCTTTCTACACATCAACGTGTAACGGGGATTTTTTTTCAATTGTGAACACCAGAAACTCACCACTGGCAAAAAATTGTAACTAGATAGAAATTTTGTTTTTAATTGCAATAGGCGCCAACAATCAAGGTGCTCCAGGCGCCATTTGGCACAGGATCGTGGCTGTGTTCGCAACATAATAAACATAAGGTCAACACTGTATTATTTTCCACCTTCCTTCCTTGTCTAAGCTTCCCACCTAAATTCCCAAAACACTTGTCTACCAGCGGCGAGCGAGAGGTGTCGTCACAAACACACATCTTAGTGAGTGTATGCCAAAATTTAAAAAAAATAGGCCAATCTTCGGTCAACATTTCGTGTGTGTAGCCAATATCAATTGCTCAAAGCAGAGGCTCCCAAGCTGTGGGTCGAGAAGAGTTTTTAATTTTCTCACAATTTCAAAAGACATATTCACCCTTCCTAGTACAAACAGATAAGATATTGCCAATATTTATAGCCTATTCGTAAGGTATTTTAGGGTCCTTTTTTATTGATGAACAATGGAAAAATATAGAGAAAAAAAAATTGACATCATGTATTTTTATAGCAACAAAATGGACATTTCACAGCTCATTGTGGAAATAGCGTTATGAGCTGAAAATAGTTGCTTTTACCTAGAAATACCAAACGAAAAAGCTGTGAAAATCTCATCACGTAAAAAATAAATACAGACAATCGCCTGATTTATTTCGCTATAACTTACTTGTGCATGTATCCACCCGAGTGGGTGGCGATAGTTTTTCACTTTAAAAAGTAGACCGCCCAGCTGAACATTTTGAGATGACCTGGAACTCGAAACAATGACGCAAGTCTTTCCTATTTACTATTGACTTGCCCAGTTTTTGTTTTGTATAAATTCTGACATATTTGACATTTACATACTATCCTCTCTTATCATTCACATACGTCATTGCTTGTGACTTATGACGAACGGGTGATATTATTACTCGGGTGTGACTAAAACCAAACCAACCGGTGATGGAATAGAACAATAAATAAATTATAATATGTTTTTGACGTTTTAATAACTTATTCTAATAATACGCGTAGTATCTAGTGAAGTAAATTATTCCGCGAAATTGTTCCGAACTGCAGCCTGCAGTGCGAAGATTTCCCCGATGATAGCCAACCGTTGATAAGAGAGGCACCAGAAATAAAGAAGACGAGAACGAGATGACATTTTACACGACATTATTTAATATACTCGTATACAAACTGTACATTTAAGTTTGATGGATGAATTTGCTACCTGGCAATAAGTCAACGTATACATAATATATATATCGTCGCTGGAAAGGCAAAAGTTAATATGCAGTTTTGATCAGTTTTGTATTCTGCGTCAAATGCTCTGACTCTCGTTTGATTCTGAAGACTTTTGTGGCCCTTCAGCCATCCGTAATATATTTACCATTTGGGAGAAGGCTTGACTCAAGCGACAAGTTTGGGACTTTTTAGCTTTTTATCGCTGGTAACTCAGTTAGAGAATTGAGTTACCAGAGTAAACTTTTTTTTAAATTCAACCAGGTACTGAAGATTTATGAATTTTACTATAAAACAAAAAAAAACTCTGTGCACTCTGGTGTAAACTTACCAAAATGGCGCTTCAGCCCTTTTAATTTTCCGGCGACGATATATATATTTACATAATGTGTGAAGTAAATGAAACTTTATTCAATTTGGGAAGAAGCGAAGATTGTTTTAAAAATAAATAAACATTATTCCATGGTTCGGGTATTAATAAATAATCTTCAATTTTTGATGTTACCATAAAAAATGTTCATACAAAAATCAAGTTATTC
Organism: Drusus annulatus; assembly: GCA_022651775.1. Taxonomy (NCBI): domain Eukaryota; kingdom Metazoa; phylum Arthropoda; class Insecta; order Trichoptera; family Limnephilidae; genus Drusus; species Drusus annulatus. The sequence goes on from JAGWCC010000788.1 coordinate 50,418, forward strand.
ATGATGGGATGTGCACTCTTTTTCAACATACAAAAGATTAATATTTCATCTCCGTGTGACCTAAAAACAGCACTAAATCTTTCCTAAATTATTCCACCTGTACAAATCGAGCATTTCGTTCATCGCTGCCAACCAGTTAATTGCAGCCAAACCAATTAATTTTAGTGTTGTTAATTTTTTTCACAAATTAACTTTCCCATGACAGCATTTTTTGTTGTATGTATTATAAATAAGAATATTTTTCAAAAAATATGTATTCAATCAGTAGTATGTAGTTTGTTGAGAAGGAAGATTAAAATAAATGCTCATTATAAGTAGGTCCCAGATTCTTCTCGCAAAAGCAAGGGCTCGTATTTTATTGCTGTAATATCAACTTTTCAGTCTTGGGTTTAACATATATTATGTGTATTTCGAATCGTATTTTAATAATTTAAGGCTATTTTAAACAAACCCTTTTGCAGTTATTATTTTATTTTATATACTTGGAATATCTAAATGTATTTGGATTATAAATGTGTTTTTTGTCTACCCGGAGTCAGTGTAACTATGACATCCCCTATAGAGGTATGTTGTGAGACTGGAGAAGGGAAAGGGGAAGGAAATGGAAAGGAAAGGTCTGAAATTACCTTCCTATTCATATCTGGTCACTAAACAAGCCCAAAGCCATTTCAAGTAACGTTTCTATTCTGAATATTGGTCTTTCACCAGGGCGATACTGAGGGTATCCACCAGTCTGGAGCATGGCATGAATATACAATAATATTCAAAATATGTGAAATAACACATAAGATAATTTAAAAAATATGTGTACACACCGGATTTCGAACCCGTCACCTCTGAATCCGGAAGTCGTCAAGCATATTTAACATAGATCTATAATAGAGCATTAGCTGTATGGTAAAAAAATGTTTCAGTACGTATTGGAAAATTTTATTTTTAGAAAACTGATTTCCGGGAAATTGGACAGCAATATTAGACTAGACTACGATAATATAATCATTACATTACAATATGGGACATTATAGTATCAACACGGACACGGTATTAAAAATTTTAAAGGTGATTTTTTATAAAATCGTCAATGAGTTTGCTCTGTAAATATTGCCATTATGAATAATATCACGACGATAACGCCAAGGAAATAAAATAAATAGTGGGCTTTCTAAACATGCACTTCGAACAACAATGCGCCTGGCGCTTATTACGGGATTCTCGCTTGATCAATGCTGAAACTCTTGGAAATTTTAATGCTTATTCCATACTCCTATTCTAATACGAGGGCAATGCCAGTGACCTCTGTTTTTTTCTAAGATTTTTTTTTTATATAGACAGGTATTACAATGTTAACCCTTATTACACGTCTGTTAATTGTTATTATGGAGGCAATTTTCCCAAGCATACTCTGATTTTTTTACGTAATATCCTAGAATAAAAAAATAACGAAAACTATCGATGGTGAAGGTTTCTATTCATTCGATAACTTTCACATCAGCTAGATCGAAATGCTTCCGTTTTATACGAGCTTAATACACTGCCGCTTGAAAAAGATGAGCCTATGGGTATGTTTTAAGCACTCCGATGAAAATTGAAGGCGCAACCTTTGGATACAAAGCCTATCGCTATAACAGCTACACCACAGAGATCGTTGTTCATACGAATGCAATACAATAGGTAACCTCAGCGACACTTTTTGAGAAAATCCGTGAAGAAATTCAACCCTTGCATTAGCTAATTTATCTCATTTTGCTAGAGCTGTTTTATATTTGATCACACGTTACGCCCTGGGCAACATTTTGATGAAATACACTGGAATGTAAAACATCATTTCTACCGGCATGATTTAAGCTTTAAATGTATGGTTTTAAAATAGTTATGACGTTTCGTTAATAAACTATCTTCAATTGGAAAATAGATTATTACCTTTCAGTAGCCTTGCGGCTACTAGGGGTTTATGAAAAATCCTGAAATAAAGGTTTTCATTTATTAAAAACAAGAAAAATGACTAAGACTGCCAAGTACAGAGATTATGAAGACATCTTAAATATAAAATAACTCACCATACTGCCTTATAAGTTCAGTCAAGTAGGATTTTTCTCAATATCATGGCAAATATGCCGGTCTCTTGAATGCCTGGATAACTCTTCCCACTAAATATGGAAGCACACAAAACCATCTATTTTAAAATGAACAGTTTGTTAATACACTTGGAAGAATAATTAAACTGGTATTAATTAAATTATGTCCACAATTCGAGTAAAATGCCGCCAGCAAGATATAAAACAAGGCGAGGACACGAAATTCAGGATATCGGTTATGACATCTTGGCTTCACCCATTCATACCACTTTTATGTAACAGTTATTAAACATGACATCTATTTAGTGTTGATTGATAAAACAAATTTATTCCAGAAGATGAAACACTGAAGAACACTCCCTAGCGAGGATTTAGAGCGAGTAAGTCAGAAAATTGAAAGCGAACGGGTGACTTTTCCGCGTGCGATATCGACGATTTTCAATTTCGGATTTCAAAGACAAAATCCGTCGCGTTCACGGCAATAGAATATTTCGAAAAAAGAAAAGCAAAGAAAAAATCTTATCGTCCACGCCTACAGCCCTAATTGTGACACATTCGAACTGCATGTCCGATGAAAAATCGATGCGCTACAGGGCCGAACTTTGGCGTCGCCATCTTTGTTCGAATGTCGGAAGACACAAATACTATAGAACTCATTAGGGGAAGCTCTCGGCAAACCCCATATACACAGGGTCTGGACATTAATTAGCAGTGCCATCTATTGGGGCGGATTAATTTTCAAGTAGGCTTTCGATCTTCCTACGGGTTATCTCTATAGTACTACCCCACGCCGCAATAATCGCTCTTGTTTCAAATAATCTGTTCTTCAGCAAAGCTTCTGTCGTCTATAGTATTGGAAAGACAGCAGGAAGATAGGCGGAAAAGCCTATGAACACGCGAATTTCAACCCTATAGGCGTCTGCTTTCCCGTATCATTTCTGGGCTGCGGCCGATTTGCGGACGATGAAAATAGGGTGCCGGCTACGAAGCGTCGCGTCGGCGCCGCGATGCCTATTCGGTGTTGCTATTGCGCTAACTCAAAAGCTCCTCATTCATTATTTTATGAATCGGTTAAGCTTTTCATATGAATAAGAATAGTGCAATATTATAGAACGCTTTAAAAATATGTAAGTACTAAGTAGTGAGATACTGATAATCAATTTCGAATGCTGAATGTAAATATCTGTAACCATTATAATGTTTTTTAACAAAAAGCAGGTTAAATTTTTCAAATATTTACAGTATTGGTAGTTTAATATTTTTTTTGGAAGAGTGTTAATTCTATTATTGTAGAACACAATGTTGACGTACTCTGCGAAATACGTTAAAATAGAGTTCTTTAAGTAATTTCATTATTCAATTATAAGTACATAATATACTATCATTTTTCATTTCTGAATGCAATCCACCTCAACAAGATAACACTGTAGCATGCGAGTAGTGATATTAAAATATCCTTATATCACTTAATGACCTATTCAAATAAAACAGAGCAGTCTGGTGATTTTTAATTTATTTTCTCATCATATCAATTCGTCCCTTGTCCCAATAAAAATATTTGTATCACTAGATGAAATGGTTTTTATGCTATTTTTGCATTCCTTTCATGAACGCTATTTAAAAAAATATTTAAATTAAATTTTGTCCTAAGGTAAAGTTTCTGAAATATTACAAATTGATATTTTACATCCTAGAAAGATTGAAATAATTTATTTTTGTGTACACGTACGCCGACGTTAAAAAAAATCGTTCCCAGATACTGTATTTCGTTTCTGAACGTAACAAACATTTTTTAATTTCTAGGATTGCCTACTAAAAGATATAGTAATTTATTATTATCTTTAAACACAATATGTTGTACAACACTGCGTTAATAATTGTTCAAAAAACTTAACCTTTTTTTATTTCCCAACAGTCAGTGTAACAAGTATGGTACTATAACGTAATAATCATTTGTCGGTAACCGTTGTTTCGGTGGGTAAATACATTTCTGGGTATCTCCGTGAAAAATAAATTCGGTTAAATTGTTTTCTTCGGTGGGCAGCATTATATGTTGAAACAAAATTGTTTTTTTGTAGTTTGGCAACATTTTTTATCCTTGTCAAACATAAAAAATGGCGGTTCGTCAAGCCAAACCGCCACGTGCGGAAAAGAAACTGAATAAAATCTCTAAACCCAAGATAAAAAGTGACAATAAGGTTCTGTTGGTTGCACAGGAAATCAAATTTGCCAAAACATTGGCCGGCAACGATAAAAAAGCACGAGACAAAGTCCTCAAAAATTTAAAAAAATGGTTGACATATCGGTCTGCGAGTTCTTTCGGTAAATACGACAGAACACATGTGATTTATAAAATTAACAAATAACTTATATTTTCTACCTCATAGCGAATCCATCAACATGCATTCAAAACTTTTAGTTATATAAAATTTATAAGTTCATTCTTGCAGACAGAAAAAATCTAACCTCAAAATCTCTAAAAAAACATGAGCACATCTTAAGTATTTTGTTTAATAAATAATATTTTTTGTAGAATTCTCGGAGCACGATTTTATGCGACTGTGGAAGGGCCTTTTCTACTGTGTTTGGATGTCGGATAAGCCATTGGTTCAGGTATTTATTTAACTTGTCATTCTGGAACTTAATATTTTGAACTGTTACATTTAATTTTGACAGTTTAGAAATATCAACTTATGTTTCAAGTTTTGAGTGACAGGCGGTAAAAGGTTTCGATCAAATACCTGAATAACCATAAGTTTTAATTATGCTATAAATGAAGCAACGGACCATAAGTCTAGTAGCAGTAATAAATGATTAACTTTTGGTATAAAGAATGATCGTCAATCTTTCTCACATAATGAAGTATTAAGTTTTTTGGGAAATAAATGTTGCTGTAGTCAATTGTATAATATCCTTTAGACACGTCATATTCTCACAATATTAATCAGAAATTTGTCAGAGTAAATAAATACACTAAACAGTGAATACTTTGTCCAAATGTTTGGAAGTTTATTAAGCCAGAGCTGACCGTGCCTCGCCTATTGTGTTACCGTACCTTTGTTTGCACTTGTAGAATTCTACAACATGTCCAAAGTATATAATATCAATTATAACACTGGCAAAATAATGCTATGGCTGTAAAAAACATAATTTTGTAGTTGTAACAACGTATTTATTTAGTATTCTAAAAGAAATATAATTTTTAAGGATTCAAATGTACTAATTACCTTATTTGCTACTTACAGGAAGATTTATGTGAAAGCATCTCGGCCCTCCTGGACTGTTTTGGCAATGAGAAGATTGAGACTTCAGCTCTGTTCTACAAGTGCTTCCTGAAGACCATGGCTGCTGACTGGTTCGGAATAGATCAGCATAGAATCGACAAGTTTCTCATGGTAAACCATCATTCATTTTAGTGTTTAATGAGGAAACGGTTCTTCTATTAGTTTTTTAAATCCATTTTGTACAATTTTAGACAAGAAATTAAAATCCTTAAAAGAATAGGTACAAGACAATTCTCATTTCATAAAAAATTTAAAAAATAATCATTTAACTGATAATTTTCTGAACACGTCCGTTTATTTCTTCCCAACCAGCGATATGGTCTTGCCACTGAGATCTCTCAGTAATCTGTCTTTCTTTCATGTGTCGTTAATGAGGTAAAATTAACAGCAAATCTGTCAACGGTTAGCCTTTATTTCCATCTTATAATATGTGTTATATTTCAGTTGGTTCGTCGGATGACGCGAGGCATCCTCCGCTGCGGCCAGCGGGTGGACTGGAGCCCCCAGTCCCTCTCCGCCATCAGCTCCAGCGTCAGCGCACTCCTCAAGGAGACCAACGGCCTGGGTCTGCAAATGCATCTGGCTGACCTGTGGATGGAGGAAGTGGCCAAGGTAAACAACAACACAATATGACATCGCTAAAACTAACTAACCATCACGCCGTTTCACTGCAGGGGCAGGCAGAGAGGATGGCCTACCATACAACACATTCATACACACTCTTCTCTTATTCTGACTGTTGACATGGCCTGACCTAAGTATTCGATTCGCTCAATCGTGTCTTTGTGCGTCCCCGTCTTTTTCTTCCATTCACTTTCGTGTCGTATATTCTTTTCACACTCCTTTCTTCGTTCATTCAGTCTACATGCCCAAACCATCTTCAAATATTTGTCTAATAAAGCTGATAATGCCAGATGATTGCCGCCATTTCATATTTCTACAGGTTTGTAAAGCCGAGACGTCTTTCGCTGGGCAAGAGTGTAGCATGAACGGAAGAAATCCAGCCACCTGCTATGTATGGGACATACGAGAGATGAAAATACTTTTATTATTGAGACATCAGTCACGGACTAACTGACGCACTAGCAGTGACCTACTTGAAGTTGATGCATCGTAATTCCTACACTGCAAGCAGTTTTTTTTAATCCATAGCATTTATGTATATACACTAGCGACACCCCTGACTGCATATTATATTGATGACCTGTCATGAGTTAGCTGTTATTAACAAAGACATCCTACGTTTGTTGACACACTAAAATTACATGGTTGACATTCTCCATGTAATTTTAGTGTGTGGTAGACCAATAAGCTGGTTGGTTCTAGACCGAAAGTTTTTTCTTTCCGGTCCCTTAAAAAATGTATAATACAATGTAACTGTATGTCAACATACCCAATTTTATTAAGTGTAATATCACACTGTTGCCAGACTTCATTTTGTTTCGCAGAGAATGTAATAAATGTATCATGCAATTTTTTTAAATTAATTGCCAGGTGGGCGCTGCATCCATGAGTCCCGAGGTGGTGGGCGAGCTGACTCGCGCCTTTGCCGAGTACCTGTGTTACGGTCAGGAGACCAGACTGGCCGGCTCCATCATGAGGCATATCTTTACCCACCTCATCCGACAGACGGACCTCGGTATCGACTACACGGAGAAGCTGAATGCTTGGAAACATGTCAGTTCTATTTCATATTATTTTTTATGAACATTTTTTTTATGTTAATTTTAGCTGGGCTTATTTGATCTCATTTTTTCACTACTATACTTGTCACTACCTCGGTGGCAATAACTTTTGTTAATTATTCCTTTCAAATATTTCTATTCTATTCAACTGTATATCATGATATGTAAGAACTCTGTTGTTTTGGATGGTTCTTAAGTATTATCCGGAATCATTTTGAAAAGCTTCGGTTAAGTCTTGGAGTAACAATATATGGAGAGAGAGAGCCAACTCTTTTTACCCAACCTATACAAATTTGGGATAAATCACTTTTTCCGGGTTTTTACGTTGTACACCATGAGAGAGAAAGAGACAGCAAAAATTTCGCAAAATGTCACATCGCTTTTAAGGTATGTAACAATGTTCTCCGTCTCCGGAAACTCCGCCCACACGTTTTAATATGCTACTAAACTGGACATAACTCAACGGTTTTTTTTAGGTTATATGCTATGTTTTTGTTCTATAACAATACTGTGAAAAAGTGGTCATACAAATAAACAAAAACATTATGTCGACATGTGCATGTAATGTAATTGATGTATAAATACCCTAGTCTTAGCCACGCCCAGGTATAGCTGAGTCAGGCAAAAATCATCAATACTGACTGCAGATAGTACAGAAGCGCTCCCTCCTATATATTATTGCTCCAAGGGTTAATTACAGAATGAGAACTCCAGTATGTATTCCAAAATTCTCAATCTAGTCAATCTTACTTATGTCTGTTTTATTTATATAGGCTGGCTATCCCGGAGGATCCATTGACGCCATGACTAAAGTAGAGTACAGTGACGAGGAGGAAGAAGAACCCGAGGAACCAGGAGCAAGACGGAGATAGTGACGAAGATAATGGACAACCTAAAAGGTATTACATTAACCCTCTACAAAAATATACACCATTTGTAAATAATTGTCCTTGGACCACTACAGTGCATCAAAGTTGCCCTTTCTGTGTTAGAGAGATGTTTTTTTCTTCTGTTGCCATATTTTATAACAATCTTTGACCTACCCTTATTTTAGGCATTGTTTTTTGTTAGATATTACCATGAAAGTGTAAGATAATTTTAGTATCGTCTTGGCGAAAGACTACCATTCAGAATCGAAATGGCTTTAGCCGTGTTTGGTGATCGGATCTGAATTTCCCAACTTCCCCCTCCCCACACTACCTTCAGTCTCACAACATATTATTCGGGATGCCTCAGTCTCACTGGTCCAGACGGTTAGAAGCAGTTGGTGCGGTATTCACTTAATATATTTTTTAAAGCCACCAAACTTGCATTCAATGATTTTTTTCTCAATATAACTCAATTTGATGTGTTTTTTTCTCCAGGAAAGTAGGCCTGGACGCGCGTGCAGGCCACGTGGACGCAGTGCTGCCCCAGCTGACAGTGGACGGAGAACTGATGGCCACGATGTTGAAGGACATGATCACCGATGCACGCTCTACCTTAAGCAACAGAAGCAAGCTGAAAGGACTCGTGCAGGCGTAAGCTGTTCCCCTAAATTCATTTGATTCCTTTTGAGTTTCGCTAGATTTTGATTTGTGCCACGAATACTTAAGTGACCGTATAAACTAGCGACCAAATTCTTGTCAAAGTATTACGGAATCTCAGGTTCAATCAAAGATCTGAGCTAAAAATCGCAAATAAAATTAAATTGCAGCTCTGCTAGCTAAATACATATTTTAATTTATATTTGATAAATACCTTATAATGGACATCTTAATTCAGTCAACTCGCAGTATTCTTGCAAATCATGACATGTTTTGGTTTTATTTCCAGCTTCGAGACCCTGGCCTCGGGAGAGTATCCCTACAAGATGAGGGAGATGACCATGCCCAACGACCCCAAGTTCCGCCTGCCCAAAGCCATGAAGTCTGCCGTGGACCTGATGGTCTTTGAAGAGATGCACGAGGATGCTGAGATGAAAGGTGGGCTCTATTTTTTTTATCTTACGCCCTTACGCCTGGTTTTTTCATTCATGCTCATATTTTCAACTCCATTCTATCATATAAAAGTATAATTATAATTTAAGCCATGTGATAAGTTTATGAAGTAATAGTTTTGAAAGAAAAAAAATCATTCTAACCAGTACTGAAAATTGATTTGTACTTTCTTTGCAGGCATGAACAAACGGCAGAGACGAAAGTACCTGATGAAGCAAAGGAAGCTGGAGGAGGCCAAGGGGGCTGAGGAAGAAGATGAGGAGGAAGCTCCGCAGCTGCTCAGTCCCTCCGCCCCCAAGAAAGCCAAGAAGGATAACATACGAAGCAAAAAGGTAATGTGTCTAATACACAATACATGGTTTACTCTTGAATTCATAAAAAAATATTGATTCCACCGACAACCTCCGTGCCAGTACAAATCCCGGTAGTTTTCTTATATATATTCGACCGGTCGGTAGCTGAATGGAGAACGCGTCGGATTCCCACCCGGGCGTCGTGCATTCAATTCCTCTGCTGGCTAAGTCCTCCATCATTGCACAAGCAACATCTTCCGCTTTTATGATAGCAGTAGGAGTTTTTCAAATATTGTCAGGTTATTCGTAACCCGGGAATGTTTGTCTTACTTTTTAAAACAAACAAAAAAAAATATATATACATATATATAGAATTCAAATATCCTATATTTGCACCTCGTTTCAGAGTGGAAGATACATCTAGGATTGCCTTGATGAAAGACTACAATTCAGAATCAAACATTGCTTGAAATCACTTTAGCTATGCATTTCTCTTATTTCCATATTTTCACTTTGTTTTTTTTTGTTAGTTTGCCGGGAATTGAACCCAGCAACCTTTGGATTCGTAATCGAGGATCTTAACCCCTCAACCACAGTGGTTGTCGTTTTTTTAACTATTGTGTGGTTATAACATAAAGAGTAAAATAAAATTGTAGGTTTTGAAGTTATATGAATATTAATTAAACTTTTTTGGTTTTAGGCTGACGTGGGAGTTTGGCAAGTGGAGGATGTCAAGGAAACCGAAGATGTCCGGCCCGATTCAAGCAAAAATAACATTTCTGTGGAAGACGATAGCACTGTGAAGAAGGGAAAGAAATCAAAGAACGAACGGAAACGGCTAAAAAAAGAATCCAAAGAAGACAGTGCTACAGAAGAACCTGAAAAAACAACCCCTAAGAAAAAGAAAGCAGACACAAGTGCCAGTGTAAAGGAAAGTGCAGATGCTTCAATTAAGGAAACCCCCGTGAAAAATAGTGCAACGCCAAAAAAGGCAGACAAAACTAAAGTTACTCCTGAAAAAGCAAAAAAGGACATCAATGGTGCAATAAGTTCACCCAAAGGAACTCCCAAAACACCCAAAATTTCAGCTGCGTCTACACCCAAAAAGATGGACAAACCTAAATTAAATGCCGAATCAGTTAAAGTAAATAAAGTTAGTGTATTAATTAGTGAGGAAGCAAAGAAGAACACCCCTACTAATAAAGAAAGCCCCATTGTTAAGTTGGCCACTAAATTAGATAAAAGCATTGTTCAAACACCCAAGAAAGATGACAAAAGTCTAGAAAACATTAAAACTAGGAAATCAATTGCCAATTTGAACGACACTCCTAAAACTGCTGCTGTTGCTAAAAGTCCAAAATCAGCAAAGAAAGATTCCCCTATCTCCATCTCTGCCAAAAAAGGAGAAAAAATCACCACAACTGAAAACGGTGAAACAGAGATCCTCATCAAGAAAACTCAAACTAAAAAGTTGATTGCTAAAGAACGCCTGAACACAAGCGATTCCGGAGTTTTAAAATCTCAGAAAAATAGACTAAACATCCTCAAGACAAATCTTTCGTTGACATCTTCACCCACCCGTAAGAAGGTTATGATTGCTCTGAAGAATAACACTTCCCAGCATGTGATCGACTATTTCAAAAGCGTAAAACAGAGTCCAGAAATACCATTCGATGGGCTCAAGAGACCTTCCAAGACCGCCTTGAAACCCAACACATTACCTTCACCGATCAACCCATTCTACAAGAAGAAACTTAAACTGAACTTTTAAAAACTGATAAAACTTTTTTTTTTTGTATTTTAACATACAGTAGAAAGGTTTATGGCATACTAAATTTTAGGAAACTACATTAGACTAACATTCATTCTGACCGAAGTTCAAATCCCAAAGATGCGGCGCTTTTTATAACTTATTTAAAATAGAAAGAGATACATTTAAAAAGAAAATGTTAACAGTCGTCGTATGTTGAAGAAATGAAAATCTCCTAAACCTCTCTATTTTCTGTGACTAGTTTTCATTTTTTAGACATTTTACAATGTGATATATTTTATATTGAATCATTATAATTTTTCAGTTGTATTAGACTAGAATAATATGTGAAGCAAATAGATTTTTAGGCATGGTATTGTACATAAGAGGAAAGTATTTTATTTAAATCCAATTCTTGTAAAGTTTCATACAAGCCAAATACTTTCTCACAGTACGGGCATATTTTCAGCCCGGTGTGAGAATGGTTCAGATATTCCTGAGTTACTAATTATTTAACCATTAAAAATCAGTGTATCGCATTACTATTACAACACCTGTTTTAGTTTTGACATGTTTGCACTTGTTCAATTTGATTGACTATCACGTCTGTTCTGTTTCATTGTTATTGTAATAAGACTTTGGGGTTGGACCTTTGAAATGCCCTGAATATTTTATAATTTGAATAAACACTTTTGTTAAGAATTATAAATACTTTTGTTTATTTCCTCCTATGTTTTTAAGCCGGTAAATTGTAAAACCTTGAGAAAACGAAGGCCACTTGCTCCCAAGACCCGCATATTAGCGTCAGAGGAACGCCTTAGAAAATGTAGGTCAGAAACCAGAAAAAAAAAACCAGACCAGCAAAATTGAGGAAGATTTGGATGGGTTGCCTTCAGCAAACTTAGTCCTATCTTAAAAAACAGGAAGATATCCCAAAACCTCCGGATGCGTGTATTTAACACTTATTTATTGTTTTGAAACATTTACCGAGTGTTAAAAATCAACTAACATACATAATTAGTTTTAAACCCTATAAGGGTTTGTTGTTTTTGTTCCACCAAAATTACACAAATGATTACATTTATAAAATTAGCATTGGGCTTGGTACTGAGTGTTGAGGATAATGCGAAAAAACGCCACCGCCGTTATCGTTGGCAATTGTCGACAGTTGAATATAACCGTTGGAAATGACACTGAGGTTGACGCGACGATATTGATTTTAATAATAATCTGTTGGGAGAGTTGAAACAGTTGGTACCGTTGAAGGTGTTATTTTATAACAGCTATATTTTACTTGCCACAGGTAGATTCGCTTGACGCTAGGCGCTACGTATCGGCCGTTTAGGAGAGGAAAATCCACGTCTAGTAGGGAGGTATACAACCAAAACATCATTTCAAATTACGGATAATATCGTTCACGAAGTAAACACTCTTACATAGCGATGGGAAAACCTTCAAAGTTTTTAGAACGCTTCACGAACTACAAGTTCTTTAAAATGAACCCTTGACGGTGAGCACTTCAATTGAAGTAACAGTTCAATCCCACAATTTGCACCATATTAACAATTTCTCGCCAAAATAAAATTTCATGGGGGGGGGGGCGGGTTGCTAGCGATATTCTGAAAACAAAAAGAACTGGAACCGGTTCCTCGCCGGTATTTACATCCCACATTCTAATATTCTTTCTCGTTGAACGGTCAGCCATAATTTTAGGTATAAATTGAAAGGTATGTATTGTTAGCTGAGATTTTCAATAAAATAGTTTGTAGAAAAAACACAATTCAAAAACAAAACTACACTCAGAAAAACTAGTGTCCCACACCAGACAAAACAAGCAAAGAAATCCAAGTTTGTAATTCTTTTAGAAAATTAAAAGCAACTGTCACCAGAGTCCAACAAAAACTATCACAACAATAGTCCCGTATAAAATCATGCACAAATAAAACACGAGTATGTCGAACTGTGTATGGTTTTGTGTTTTTTATGGAAGTTTTCGAAGTAAACTACAATTAAGTGTGGATTAGCGTTGTAACCGCTCTGTGCGAACTACTACAAAGAACTACTTCATTTTGCGGCAGTTCACACTTCAACTATAGTTTGACTACAAAGAAGTACTTCATTTTTCGGCAGTACACACTTCAATTGTACTTTGACTACAAAGAACGACTTCATTTTGTCTGATTTCCTGACAAATTTGCAACCGTTTCTAACCCACACGTATGTGTAATGTTTATCCTCAGTTATTCAGCGTGTTGAGGTATAGAGATTGTTATTTTCTTTTGTCAGATGTTCACAGACGTTAAACTAGTGATGTTGTTTGTAGTCCCAGATGAGTAGGACTGAGTTTATTCGCCGGGTGGGTTTTATCAAATCTTCTCACCGTTGACAGTAGAATGCCTCTGGATCTTGTACTGGGTAATTATAATACAGTATTCTTTAACTTGTTATTGAAGACTCTTCAAGCAAATGGTATAGCTCAGAGACATGCCTTCCATACAAGCACTGCCTACCCTACCTTACTCTCATATACATATAAATAACCAACAAATTTAATTTCAAGAATAATTTTTTTCATGTGAAACTTGTGCTAGTTTTATTTTTTACACTTGCTTGAAGGGAGTTTTCTGTGGTAAGTTTTTTTTAAATATCAATTAATACACTGTTTTCCTTACTGTTTAAGCCTGATTAAAAAACGCTGTGCACGCCACTGGTATACCTCATGGTTGTATCCAGTCTACCAGACATCTGACTTTCTTCTATGACTGCATCTTCAGATCTTTCTCTCAAAAATGTTCAAGATCTTTTCGCTGTTCTTCGTAAGGGCCCAGCACCGGTACGATGAGTGTTTCATAGCAATTGGATTTGGTTCTTCTAAATTTGAAATGTCTTTGGAGACCAAATTCGCATCTGTTGGCTAGGGAGATTCTTCTGTCGAATTCCTGAATAGAAACCTCATTAAAGAGATAATGACCTTGTCTGCAGATAACTGGAGAATATTGACAGAATATGATACTTTTTTTTTTATAATTAGTAGGTACATACTGTGTAACAATAAGTTTGGTCAGTGAAATAAAACCGTTTTCTTGAGTAACAAATAATTTATGGAAATCGATACTATTTAAATTCATTTTATACGAAATAAAAAACAACTGCCCATTAGAGAATAAGAAACAACTATCGTTATAAATTAATGGTGTCCATTCAACTTATGTAGTAAAATAGCTAAGAATTATAAAAATAGTAACAACTCTTAAAAATATTATTTCCAGGACATACACATTCATACGAATAACATTCATGCAATATCTTTGTTTCCTAGATTAAATATGTTCACAGAATACAATAAAATGAGTTTGATTCGTGGATTTAAATTTAACTTTGATTTATTACATGTACAATTAGTATTATGTATCTAGTTGTGACAAAAAGTCATGATCCATCTTTGCATAAGAAATTAAATTTCATCAACAATAACAATGGTAATTAGGTATATTTTGTCTATTATAAGTTGTTCGGAAGTTAACAGCTTTCGTGGTTTTTTTTTAATGTTCTTAGTCTAATTAAAAGAAAACATCAAAAATAGATTCATTACAGATTAGAAATGCAGATAGAACTTTCTCTAAATACATGAATGACCTACGTCCAAATGCCACACCGAGACAATCTAATTTATATTTGATTGAAAGCTGTCAAGTCCTCAGAGCATTTAGAGATGATTACATCTGGACATACATAAACACGAAGAGCTCACAGAAACTTAGCCAACAATATCTTGTATTATCCAGACAACCTTTAAACCATAATATTGTCCAAAAACATAAAATCTCACAACTATAAAAGAAGGCTTATATACAAGACTGCACCATTAAAATAAGACCACCTCTTTTCATTGTTTTCCAGCATAATATCACATCCAATTGTTATCTTCTCCAATTCATTCCAGATTAACTACACATTATAAAAAAATATTATTTGACCCGCCATGGGCGAGCCGCACATATTCCTTTCGATCCATATTTTAATTAAATAATATTTACGAGGGGTATACAAACAAACACAGCTGCCCCAAAAAATATCCAAAACCGATTTTTTTTTCTACAAAGCTGAGTACTACAAGACTCACCCTGATGAACTTTATAAGAATAAGGTGAAACGTAAGAAATAGCACAATGGACCGCATGCGTACAGGAGCTATGCAGACAGTTTCCGAATCACCAATAATAAAATATATTTTTTACAGAGTATACAGACCATTCAAATAATAAAATAAATAGAAAAAAATATTAGAAATAATATTATTAGAGCTATCTAAAACAATAATCTTCAATAATTCATAAATTAAAGCATATGCTCACATGCAATAATAATTTCAGTTGGTGGACACTGCTATATTCGTTTATGTACCCGTCATATTTGCCAGTAGTCACCAAAAACGGCTAAATCTTTGAGGCAATCTTGGTAAATTTAATTACTAGTCTCTAAGATGCTTTTGCTGATATGTTATTTAAGACCAGAAATCAGCTAGTAAAGGCACCTGCATTGCCTCAATGAAATCTTTATGAAATAGCGAAAAAAAAATATTGCAAATTTTATACACATTAAAAATATTGGTCTACGACCATGGGTTTAATTAAGCCTCTAGAATTTTGCATTACATTCTGAATATAATTTGTTTTTATATACATAATAAACTTTTTTGGACACAACGCTCATATCAATATTTTTGTTAATAAAAGATTTCAAAGTGAATAAGACTTAATAAGAAATAATGTTACAAGTGGCAATCGATAAATATTTTTGAGTCTTAATGAAACTATTTTAATGCTTTTATTTTTCAAAATATCAAAGATTCTTTTAGCGAATGCGAATGAAGCACTCACTAGAGAAATGTAATGTTCTCTTTAATGAAAAAGTTACACATATAATAATTATATTCTCTTATTTCTGTCTTAAAGTTATAATATGATGTAAAGATTTTTAAGTAGTATTTTATACAGTTTGTTACAAATTGAAAACATTTATTATTGCAATCAAATTAAGTAAATTCAAGAGTACAAAACTATGTTTTTGATGAAAATTCAATCAAAATATATAAAGAGTATAATAAATTGGTCAGTAACAATTACACATGTGATTTTTTTTTCAGGGATTTACATACACTAAATTAAATAGGTACCTTATTATACAAAATTCATCTAGTTACAGGAATGTGAAAATATTGCCATTTTACCAGGAATAATACATACTGTTCATGCGCAACTATTCCCACCACCTCCCAACCTTTCATTCACTAGTGTGGCAGAGTGGAGTGCGAGATAGGCCACGTCTCGAGCAGCGCAAATTGAAGCCCTTCTCTGTATAACTGGAGTACAGGCTTGCCACATGTCCGGTTCAACAATAAGTTTTTGTTTTTTTTTTTATCAGTTATTACGTTTACAACAATTGAACTACCATTGTGCCTTTACAATAAGACAAATCTCACCAAACTCAACTTATGGGTGCCCTTCATAGAGAAAGCTTGTTCAACATTAGGAGCCGATCCTTTAATCTGCTTTCCATAATTCTGTTCAAACAATTATGGCAAGCCTAAGTATAGCTTCATATTGCATAACATTAACTCTTGAAATCAAGCAATTTCTAAACTGTCAATCAGTGCCAGATTTACTGTTAAGCTAAATAAGCTAAGCTTGTAGGCCCCTGTTTAAAATAGGCCACATCTTACAAAGACCCAACTAAAAGGTGTGATGCTGCAAGTAAACCCAAAGGTCCCTTCTATAAGCGTAGCTCGTAGGCCAAAGTGAAGGTAAATCCGACGCTGCTGTCAACATTTAAATTGTAGACAAGAATAGTTGAACGTGTTTATACTACACATCTCAGTTCTACTTTCTATAATGCCTGCTCCACACTCGGTGCATCTTTCCCGGAGCAAGAAAGTGCGAATGCTACCACTACACTCACTTCTCTGATCACACCGGGACGGAGAGTAGGCGAGGCCACGCCAAGAATGCCACAATTAGGTGAACGCCAAACTCTCTGGCATTCGAGTAGTCTCGCCGAGAGTGTGGAGTAGACATAAGGAAAAGCTGAATACATTAAGTTAGGTTAGGTAAGGATATTAGGTCGGTACTATGGACAGATTAGCTACTAACAGCAGAATACGCATAGCGTGTGTGTTGTGTTGGTTAGGTTGGTATCCTATCTCCTATTGAGGAGGCTGTTTGTCGTCCTCCAGGTCCACGTGGGTCAGTGTCCGGATGATCTCAGCGCGCTGTGAGGGGGAGAGGGCGCGGCAGAGCTCCGAGGCGCAGTCCATGGTCACCTCGGGACAGATCTGAAAATATTTAATAAATATATTGTCATCTACTATCATATTGAAAAAATTGTTTTCAAAAATTAGTTTTATCTTTTTGTTAAAAATACAAAATAAACATGTTTCTCAAACTTATTTTTATCTTTCAAAATAAGTTTTTGGTAAAGATGTAACTTTCCCCTTGATATTTTTCTCAAACAGATTAACGAGGTTCTTAATAGTGGTGTGACAATACATAATATACACATCTATTTTTTTTAATATTATCCCCGACATCACAAGAGCTCCCTTCTGCCTGTACTATATATGCACAACCAGTGGAACTATATTACGAGCCGGTGTTGGGCATTGCAGACACCAACTGGTACGCTTATCGAATTAGATACCAGAAAGACAGGAGGATAGGAATTGTGTCACTCACATCGAGGCTATCCTTGATTCGGTTCATCTGAGCGTCCTTGCTGACAGCACGGATGTTCTCGTTGATCACAGACTGGGAGTCCTCCAGCTGGCGCTCTAGCCACTCGCAAACAAACTGGTTGGACGTCTCCCATTGGTAACCCTGAATAACAGACAAAATTATCACAATTATTATATAACATAAATAATATTACAATATTGTAGCACTATCATTTCCATATGAATAGTAATAAACTAAATAATATTTAGGTGATTTCAACGGTTCGTGTAACAATTAATTACGGTGTATTTATTCATATTTCGTTGTACCCAACGTAAAGTATCAACTCTATTAACAAAACTTAATATGTATTCTAAATTTAGCCCTTTAAAATGTATTTATTTGTAAGGACTACTTTATATACAGCATATTATAATGTATGGTGAAAAAAAAACTTAACACATTTCGTTCTTTTTGAGAAATTTATTTGTTTGTTTTGAAAATGATTCCTTCTCAGTGAAGCAGGCTCCTCTACTGCCCGCAGTCCTGCGCTGCACGGAGAGCTGGAGAAACCAACGTTCCGGATACCTGTGATACTCGATCAGTTTTGCCCGCCTGCCATAAGATTCTCCATAAGGTTTGAATTTTCAGTTTGGCGAGCGACGTGTCCAAAGTATCTTTGGATACGTTGTGGGCAGACAGTTGACAGACTATTACGCTTAGTTCTTCCAGAATCATTAATCATCCGGACTGAAATCATCCAAGCTTAAATTAAGTGTGGAAAGACGTGGTGCATGGAAATTTTGTGTTTCATTTATTTAGTAAATAATTTGTGTCTTTACCATGATATTAAAACTTCTTTTGCAAATTGATATTCCTGGTGTCTGCCCATGTGGTCACCATGTCGGGTGCATTCAAGAGTCTACATAATCCTGAGCGCCCATTTTATTAAAATATGAGACGGGCCCACGGGTCAAAGGATTTGTATCAGTTGGAGTGCATTTCTTTGACTTTAGTTATGGTGGCAGACTTAAGGGTAAATGGAATTCCAAAATAATGATAAGCATGCACAGAATTTAATGTCATATTTGAGTATGAACGGTCCTGCCACTGAGAGCTCCGTTGTAACCTAACATTTTGTTACATGCAAGGGGAGCAATGAATTCTAGCTCGAGAACTCCATTGTAACCCCTGTTTCATGTAGTGTTTGTGATAAGAGTAGGGGTGGTCAATCCATATAAGCATTGAAATTTGAATACATCTATCTTGGTGGCTTTTGGTTGTTTTTGCACTATTCAATTTTACAAAGCCCAACCACCCCTGTGAGAGAGTGGTACTGTTGCTTGTATGTTACCTCAGCGGCCCCGCGATCCTCCACGAACCAGCGTCGCATCATGGCGCGGGGTTGCCCCTCGCCCAGGTCGGGACGGGCTGCCAGCAGCTTGTTGGAGGCGCGGTGCTCCAGCAGCAAACGCTTCAGGCGCCAGAACAGTATGTTACGGGACCGTCTCCATGGGATTATTTCCTACAAAACAAACAAACTTACAATAAATTCATCAAATATAAGGTACGGTATCAAAATCTGAATTGGGTAAGGGCCTTCCTCCCTCCCTGGAGGTCACAAATATTATCAATAATTTTTTATTGTTATTTTTTATTAATTTTCAAATATTTGGAAATCTAAACCGTTAACAGTACTGTCAAAAGTAGAAATTTTGACAATATTATTAAATGTGTGTGGGTGATGAAAGTGAAATTGTAAATACGGCTTCTTTATTGCCGTGTCAGAGATGGATATTGCGTAGTTATTGCTCTTAAAGTCATAGATAATGGGTAAAAAGTTAAAATAAATATACAAAGAAGAAATTAATATTACATACAAGTTAAAATAAGATTTTTTATGAAATATACATACAGAAATAGCACCCATTTCCAACATTCTCTCCGGTGTGTCATGTAATTCTGCAAACTGTACAGCTGCCTGGAATCACAAAACATTCATAGTTAAAAAACAAGCTATTAGAGGATAACTCCGCCAAATACAGAACAAAACCACTTAGTTAACACAAATTAATATCAATAAAGACTAATGCAAAAAGGCAGTATTCAGAGAGTTGGTAAGAAATTCTAATTGCTTAAATTTTAATAAACCACAATGAAATGAGAATATTGTGCTTCTTATAAATAAATATTTGCAGTTAAATATACCTGGTGGTAAATAGGCATAATGTGCTTTTCTCTTTCTTTGATTTCCTTTTCCTTGGTCGCAATATCTGCCTTCGATGCTATCTTTTTAGGATCTGTAAGAACAAAAATATTTTATTTACTACTAAAAGAGACACTTGAAGAGTCACAATCCAAAAATTGTTACAAACTGTAAGAAACATAAAAAAAAATTATATACATAGCCACAATTGGCAGTAACAAATAGGCGAGGATAACACTAAATGGGCTTGCGGGTTGCGCATCAATGGTTTGAAGGCTATAGTCTTACCGGGATCCGCATTGCATGCTTCGTTCAGAGCCGCTAATTCTAGGTCGAGTTTCTCCAGCTCTGGATCTAACCGGTGCATCGTCTTCAATAGGTCTTTCTCCTTGTATTTCACCTCCACAATACCCTCGGCCTCTAGAACACCTCCCCTGTTAAACAAAATAATTCAAATTAACAAAACATTTGAAACTAAATTGAAATGCCGTCACCAATGTTTAACATGGAGAATTATTACCAGTTTACTTTCTTTTAAATCAAAGATTCAGGGTACATTGCTTCAATACGGCATTGTAAGTGTTGTTTTCTCAAACTCTTTTACTATTCTGTGCCAACATTTACATTCCCTAAGATTGGGGATGCAATAGAACTACCAGTTCCAGGATATCCTGCCTTAAGTTCGGAGCAATTGCATGCAAATAACAGCCATAATTCTGTCCAACAGTTGTCCAGAGAGGAGCAACGAAAATAGAGTTAAAGGCATTTTCCCTAAGGGTGGTATGGCAAAGATTAACATGTGATATATACCTGGATTCAGAGTCGGCATACATCTCCATGTACTGAGGGTTGATAGTGGGGTCCACCACCGCCCAGGCACCCCCCCTCAGCTCGCCCCCGGGGGGAATGTACACCAGCACAGGACTGGTCACCCTTCTCAGGGCGAAGACGATCTCCGCACCGAATTTCATCACCTGCTCGTACATGTCTGAAAATTTGCATTAAACAATTAATATAAAGCTACGGTCTGAAGTTCGCAGAAGCCAAAAAAGACCAGCAATAAAATTCAAGAATTGAATAGTTAAATCAGATATCATCAACTTAAACAATTTTATTTTTTTGTATTGCAGCGAATGTTGAGTCGAACATAGTACTCACACAGATGCATTGCTTGCATACAGCACGTTTCAAATTTGTTGTTCAACTTCAGAAAAGGAAATTTCAGTAAAATTTAAAAAATTAATAAAAAGAACACACTGAAAATTTTTTTCCAACATTCAAAATTAAACATTGTTACACTTGTAGTCCTTTTTTCGATAAAATGTAGGCTTAAGCAAGACAAAATACTGTTTCTCAGGAACCAAGGACACCGCTGTGGAAATCGTACACATATGCACCAATATACATTTAGATATTGATGGGTGAAAAACACAAAAACGTATCTACAAAAGGCAAATGTTCAGGAGAGCAGAAAACATCTTTTTTTTTCAGATTAATTCCATGCCTTTTCAGCAAAACCAGAAAAGGCATGGAATTAAAAGTTTCACACATAAAACAATGACATGTTTTCCTCCAATAGAGAAGTTGAGTGAAAAATATTATGACTTTAAAAAAATATGTGCATGTAGATCGAAAAACACAGATTCTGTATATATATGTATATTTCCATATTATTATTCCCAGAATTAATAAACCCTTCTTGAAAATTAGTTAAAACGCCATAAAATAGAAACGCTTCATATTAGTCGAACGTCAAATGTACCGTTTTCGTACGATGCGATGCCGCTGAAGTAAATGGCGGTGAACCATTTTTACGTAAAATTTCATTTCTTGGAATGATTGTAAATTGCAGTAATGCTTGTATTTTTACACATTAGTACGATGCAATAGCAAGACGTATTATCTCCTGACATTTTATAAGGTTTTGTTAAATTAAAAGCGGTAAAATTGAAGAAAAAACACAAAATAACAAACATGCAACTGACAGCTGGATAACGACAATGTGCGATGTCAAATATAAGTACCGTGTGGTGCCCCTTCTGAACGTACAAAACGCGTCACGCACCCACCCCGCTCCTTACCTCTGAGATATTGCCGTTTTGGCGGCGTGTACAAAATTCAAACTTTGAGAATTAATTTAACTATAAAAACTAACTTAAAAAAAAAAAAAAAAATAAATACCTATATTTAAGTTTGAAGGTGGATATTGATAAAAAAATATAAAAAAAATGGACTCAACTTCCTTATTGCAGTAAGAATTTTTTAGAAATTCTCCATACCTGATTTTATTTATATTTTTTTAAATATGACCCTCAGATTATTTCATTACCTATCGATTTTTCGTAGATACATCTTTGTGTTACGGATAGAACCGATAGTTGGGAACATGTCTACATACTTAACTCAAAAACGCATTTTTTGTAGATACGTTTTTGTGTTTCTCACTCATTAATATATGTATGTGTTTTTTGTAAAATTAATTTTCCAATTGTCCTCAAAGGAGCTATGGCAGATTACTGGTAGGCAGGTCCGAGGCCTATTTTTTTATCATGCATTAAAAAATAGAGACTTGGATCTTTCAGATTCTACACATCGGGAGTTTACTCTGGCAATGCGGGTTCAAACAGGACATAATCTGAATATTAAAGAAAGGAGAGGGATATCAACCCTCGTAATACTAACCTAAAGTCGATATATCGGCATTGACAGATTCGCCAAAAATACCCTGAGACGAAATATACTGTACGAGTATACCTGATTCAAAATGTGTCATTTATTGATGTATTATCAATCAAATACAATGCAATTACCTTTCATGCCACCACTGAATCCTCTCCAGTTAGCAAAGATGATGATGGGAAGGTCTTCTCTTGAGAAGTCATTGATGACCTGCGACGTCTTATAGGCAGAGTCGGGGAACCATACCTGCGGCAGAAAACATGTTTGCTTGGTCAGTTGGGTTTGTGGGTTTTCAGGTATTTATAGCATTATCATGGAAAAATAACACAATTGACAGAGTTGTTATGCCACCACTTACTTGTCCAGCTTGAGAGATGGTCTTCGCCTCGGAGTCTGGATTGGCAGGATCGGCAGGCAGCGTCACTTCTACCGTTCTAGTTTCCACGGCAATAACGCCAACAGGAATACCTCCTAGCCTCGCTCGACCTGTGGGATACATTTGTGTTGCATGATTGGACTAGAATTAATATTTTAGCAATAAGATTATTTGTAACTTTATTATTATTATTAACAGGTACAACTTTAAAAGCACTTAGAACAGAAAGAGGCATGTCTTAAACTTTGAGAAATAATTGTGATGAAATGGGGAGGGTAAGGCTCAGCGCAACAATCCAGGCAAAACGCCCACATCAGCAATATTCAATTGCACATTGTTGTGAATGCAAATGTATGAGAATAATTGCAAGAGTTTTTTGTAAAATTTGAAACTTCATTATTATTTTATTATTTAAAATTTAGTAATTAAGTTCTACTAATGATAGCTTTTACAGAGTTCAAGGCCATTTACAAACTGTCTTCTTCAAAAAAATACTTTAGCCGTTAAACTAAAATTCTAAAGATAACGAAACTTTCAGTAAATGTAGAGAGAATTGCAAGTTTCAGTAGAAAATTCAATTCCTAAGCAATTTAGAAATCAATGGGCAAGTACACAAAAAGAAAGCCAATTATAAAAAATGATAATATGGGAATACGCCCGATAGCTCCATTGTTACCTCTCCCTCTTTCTCATTATTATAAATTTATCTTTCCATATTGTAAATTTATTTTGAAGCAAGTTTAAGCTCAATATAATTATAATAACCTGTGACCACCGTCTGCGCCCAGGGCTGCATGATCTCGGAGAAGGAGTTGCGGTCGAAGAAGCCGGCCTGCCAGGGGCCCCCGTTGGAAGCCTCACGGCCCTCCACCATCCAGCGGGGATCATAGGGGGCCCTAGTGGGAGTGAACTCCACATCACGATCGATGGAGTCGCACGATATTACCATGGGGACGGGGGACATCTTGTCCTGAAAGATTAACATTAAAAAGTTAGGAACATTTCAAATTATGAACAGCATATTATTGATGACCATCTTTATTCATGTTAATACTGGAAGGAATTTTTCTTTCATATTGTTCATATGGACAATTTATCATTTAGAGCAAAGATTCATTCAAACGCTGATAAAGAGACATGAGAGAAGAACAGTTCAAACTAAAAAAAATTATATGGAAACGGTCTGTAAAACTCACATCAGCACTCGGACCATAATGACATTGTGTGATCTCACCATTTTTCCTATTATTCCTTTGATAGTAGCCTAGTTCATTTAATGAGGTTCATTAGGGTTGTCATTAGCGATGTAACCGCACTGTGCGAACTACTACAAAGAACTACTTCATTTTGCGGCAGTTCACACTTCACATATTTCTCACTGTGCGAATACTTGTAGTTCTTCATTCGCTCGCGCTATCCCACCAATATGTAATTTACTCCTTTGACAAATCGCCGCACTTTTTTGTAGTGTGAAGTTCATGAAGAAATGTATGAACTGATTGCACAAACGAACTATGTAGCAGTCAGCTACACTACCTAATACGGTGCGAATTGAGCGATTGAACTGTTAGTTCAATTGAAGCATTCATCGTGAAGGGTTTATTTTAAAGAACATGTAGTTTGTCAAGAGTTCACAAACTCCCACCGCTAGTTGTCATTGAGTGTTTGGCAATGTCTCTTGGATCCATGATCAGCTCTCCGGAGCCTTCTTCCCATGAAGACGAAACATTAACACAATAGATGAATCGGTGCTTTTCATCATCTTCAAATTTTCTACAGCTATTAGTGGTTTCTACTCCCAACAGCTGCATGTGTCCCCTGAGGTGGCACAACCTTAATAATAAACCTACTAAAGCTACCTCGGTGAGTTTCTACCCATATTAAGTAGTTGCCTGGCTCGCTTAGGGTCTATACCATCTATGAGCGCTTTAGATTGTCTCATTTTGGATGATTTCTCTCATTCCTTCCAGAGCTTTCCCTTTAATTAACCAATACATATCGGAAGAACAATACAAAATGTGATAATTTCTGGTGTCTATTGTGGACTGATAGTGGGTATTTGTTACCTTTGGCATGTAGCTGAGCCACTTGAGCATGGTGTAGACGCCGTCCAGGTCAGCCGACTCTGTTTTGTGGGTGATGCCGTTGTTGTACATGATCTGCACTCCGCCCAGCTGGTTGTTGGAGGCGTACACCTCGCGGCCCAATAGCTTGTTGAGCGCCATGTAGCCTGTCAAGATGATGTGCGAGTTTTCAATCTGGATCACGCGCTGACCCAATCTGGAATTATTGCGTCATTGTTTGTTTATTATGGGCATTTCAAGACGAGAGGGAGAAAATCTTAGGCAAATGAAATCAATTTATCTAAGTATTTAAAAATGTTACATATTAAATAAAGTAGAACTAATTACCTGACTAGATAAGATCCGATGCCAATGGCGCGGCAAGACACCATGGAGATGGTAACGATCTCTTCATGCGCCTGCGCCGTCTCCCCGGCGATGGCACCGGCATAGCGCAGGTTCTCCACACCGAGGCCGGGCTCCTTTCCTGGAATCAATAAGGTTTTTCTTTTAACCAGAAGACTATGTTGACAGAGGAATAGGAGTTGGTAAGTGGCAAGCAAGTTTTTTACCGGGAGTTTGACTATATATTTTATTATACTGGGTTTTTACAGATTATTATGTAGTTATTAATGCTGTTAATGATGTTATATTGGTTGTTTGTCGTGACATCGAAGTTGTTAGTCCTTCATTACGGTGAAGTATTAAAAGCCGATTTATCACCATACGTTAAGGTATGCTGTATTTCCATATAATACCAAATTACCAATGATGTCGGTGATCTTGTAGCGCGCCTCTCCCTCGTCGTCAATGAGCACCGTTCGCACTGAGTTGGTCTGCGCCAGCTGGCTGTAGTCCTCAGGCGTGAGGTAGAGGTAGCGGAAGCCGCGGTCGGGTGCCGCACTGTCCTCCCACGCAACGCGGTAGAGAGCTTTGACTTCCTCGGCGAGACCGAGGCGGGCGCCACTGTTAACGGAGAGGTACAGCTGGAAAGGCAAACTCATTTTATTTATTTACCCATTAAATGCTTGGTGCAATGACACAAACAGGGGAACCGCTCTATTCGGAAAAAATAAATTTGCTCAATGTTCTCTAAGACAATGACCGCCATCCTGGGGCGGTGACAAAGGGTAATTTACCAAGTCATCGCATACAGTCTCGCCGACAAGTTCTCCAAGGTGATAGATCTAGTAAAATAGTAAACTAGGATTGAATTTGTAGGGCGAAAATGTATTGAATTTGTAAACATGTTGTAAGTGGCTCATAATATTAATAAGTCGCGTTAGTCACCGTAATATGATTTCCGTACTCACCCTGGGTATTTTTTTCTTCTCTCTGGCCAGCTCTGAGGCCCTCTGGAACAGGATGTCCTCGCGAGGGCTGAAGGAGCCCATAAAGTGCGTCAGGTCGTTGGCGATCAGGATCACCTCCCTACCCTCGGGGTACTCGGGCGTGTAGAGGGTCAGTAGCCAGGATACCATGCCAATCTAAATAGAAACAAAACCGATATTAAAGAGTTGAAGCCATAGTAGGAAATGTTTATGAAGACACAGCTAGTTTTGCGGAAGTGCATGATATAGGTATCATCAGGAATAGAACTGCATACTCAATGTATCACGAGGGAAAAACTGCACACTTAAAGCAATCATGAGGAATAGAATTGTATATTTGATGTATTATAAGAAATTCAACTGGGCATAAAAATCTATTATCCTTTGGAATGCCGGATTCCCGCAAGGTACAACTTCCGTTTCTACAGTTATTTTAGCTCTACTAGATGAAAAAAAGTTAGTGGAATAAGTGTTTTTTCTGTAATAACTACTTATATTCGAAGAATTGATTTTTTCTCCATCATGTCACTAAAAAAAGTTTGTGAAGAAATGTTAAGATTTTTTAGCTGTTTTATTGTATTTTCGTATGACTGAATACATTTCCTTCCAAACAAAAATAAAACTGCATGAGGTTTTCCTGTAAATACAAACAGTAATGTCTCTTTGTACGTGGATTTTTTCAGCCACACTGACGTAAGCAAACTTCAAATATTAATTACTCGGCTTGTACCAAACTTAACACAATGCAAAATATCTCTATTGATTGATTATTTTGTTGACAAGCGATTGCGGTGAATTTAAATATGCAAACAAGAGGTTTTAAAGGATAAAAACTCCTGAAAAGATAATTATGAATGCCCGGTGACTATAGGAACCTCCGGCACACTAGAGGTTAAGGCCCTGATAAAATATGAAGTCTTCTTTTCCTATCCTTAAGTTGATAGATTGCTCGCTCGCCGTAGTGACTGTACCTGGTTCTGTCCAGGCAGGCGCTTCTGTTCCTGCAGCCGACCGTCGGGCTCCAGGACCATCTCCACCACGTCGGCCAGCTGCTCCGGAGGGCTGGGCAGCTCCAGGCCGGGCCGCTCCGCCCGGTACTGGCGCCAAAGCCTCTCCACCATCTGCCGGAACATGGCCGGGACATCGTACACGTATGTTGTTCCAGCTTGCTGAGCCTACAAACAAACAAATAATATAACAGGTACAAAGTATTCTTTCCATCGAGGTGGGACTTTGAAACTACAGGTGAATTGGAGTTTTTCATCTTCTACACATTTCCTACAGTTATTGGTGCACAGCATTTCCACTTCCAACAGCTGCATGTGTCTCTCCTGAGGTGGCAGTGTCTTGTTAGTAGTAGTCCTACTAGCTCCCTGAGTTTCTATCCATATTTAAGTGTTAAATAACACTAATAAACTCAATTCAATACAAATAATCCAAAGTCAGTTAAAAGTTGTGTTGATCTAAATACCATGAAGTTTGTAATAGAGCTAGTTAACTTACAGTGAATCTCTTCTGTTGCAGGTAATCTTTGGTGACGCACGGAGTAGAGATAGGTAGCCCATGCATGGGTCCTTGGCGAGGTCCATAGGCATTGAATAGAATCTGAAATCAAATATAATACTCAATATATATATATTTATGTGGATGCCTCTTTAAAAATCTGAAAGTTCTGACGATCACAGATATATACATATATAATGGAGTTATGCCTATCGGTACAGTCGTCTCCAGACAAATTTCCACTAAAACGCTCAACACATAAACACAAAAGAAGATTTACAGAAAACCTACTACAAAATACCACAAGTCGACAAAACAATACTTCAAAAGGACCTTACTACATGACAATTATAGTGTATAACAACCTTTCACACGATGTAAAGCACATACACACAATCTAGTTATGTATATAAATCATCATTAAAAACATTACTTCTGAACACATGTCACTACGCCTTAGTAGTAATGCAAGTGAAACTAAAAGTTTTCATTACTATGGCAACACCGAGCAACAAAGAGACTACAGTAGAACCCTGTTGGTTCGAACCCCGATAATAAAAAAATGCATAATTAGAAATTTTTGTGGGAAAAAATGTCCTCTGAAAAAAAAATTTATACAAAAGTGATTTATAATTCAAAATTTATTTTGGTCCGGGTACGAAATTTTTTCCCGCCAATTCAATATTCTTTTATTTGAGTAGTTAAGTTACTGTAATTTTCTGCAAGTGGCCGTCTCTTCCACACTATGAAAATATCTACCTGAACCATGAACTATCTTGGTGTTGCCATTTAAAGCAATTTAAACGATTGCAGCACCCTCCTTTTTGTCTACATTTATATGGCAGAAGCTAGGCATAGTAAACACATCTAATGCTGGTGTATGTGTATCTCACCTCTCCGAGAGGCGGGATCCGTGATCTCCGTGTACATGCAGATGTCCAGGAAGTAGCCCGAGTCGTTGGCCAAGCAGAGGCGCACGTTTTGCGTGGGGCTGGAGGGGGACACGCGAATGGTCATTCGCAGCTCGGCCTGCAGCACGCGCAGTTTCCACAGCCGGGGGCCGTAGCGCATCACCATGCTGGTCACCGACTCTTCAATCTGAAACAATACCACTGTATTATAAGATTCACTACATCAAAATTACGCAATTTACAAATCTGAGCACCATTTTGATAAATGCAAGTACCGAACCAAAAACATCTGTATAAAAATCAGAGCTAACTTGGATGCCAATCTCACTGGAAAGAACATTGATGATGAAAGGTTCAGAGCTAACTTGGACGCCAATCTCACTGGAAAGAACATTGATGATGAAAGGTTGTGGTGACAGTTTCCGAGCTATTAATCATCGACTTTCATGAATGGAATTCAATCCTTGGTTGTGGAAGAAAAGCAAAGGTCATCGAAATGAAAACAAGATACCTCTGCATCTACCGCCGTTTCAAGAGGCGCGGTGTCACTCTGTAACAATTTTATATGTTAATTGGTAAACAAAATATAATCCAAAAGAAGAAATATGGTACCTTTGTGGGATCCATAATGACGGTTGGCCCAAAGTTGAGAAATATATGATTACAATCCGTCCTCTTGGACTGTGGGTGGGAGAAGGCCACTTCAAGCTCGTCCATGGCTTCCAGGAGCACTCTGAAATTATCGGTAATTTATTAGCTCAGCAGGTAACAAGAAACATACCATTTTATAGTGTGTATGTATATGTAATTGAAAAAGTATTGGGCTTACCTCTCTCCTTCATTCTGCAGATATTCAAATGAAGCTTCTTTGGTGATCAGGTCAGAGTGCCGGATGATGGAACGAATGAAGAACCTGTAGTCGGTTACCTCCTGGCCTTTGGCGACCTGGGAAAAGATTTATAACATAAAATTACCAGTCAGTAGCACAATAATAATTAACATCACAGGGCGGGATTTCCTCCTCCACAAATGTTCTTTGCTGGTTCCTGGTCCCTAGCTGTTTCTCTCATCCTGCTTCAATCTTCTTCAACGCTGTCGGTCCACCTCTTTCCAGAGGGGCTCCCCACCCAGTCATGATTTTTGGTGTTCTGTCATCTGACATTCCACATGGCCAGCCCATAGTCCTAGATCTGAATAATCTTTAGCTCAACAGTGATGTCAAATTATAAAAGTGTTAACTGAAACAGACTAATAACATGAACAAAGGGTGGATAAATAAAAATATAATATTACCTTAGCCCTTCCCAAATACAGGTGCATTTTCTGATTGGACGTGGGCAACGCTTCAAGATCATATGTGCGCATTCTCCCTAGTTCGAGCTGGAAGGCGCATGCGGGTTCGAGGTGACGATAGATTCGGTCTTCCATGTAGCGGTCCCGTGAACGGTAAGTGAAGAATTTGGGGAATTGGCGCCTGAAAGGAGGAGGATTACATATCAGTAAGTTACGTATTATTACACCACCCGCTGTAAGATGAAAGACAGCAATCCTCAGGGAACACGAAAAGGCTGTGAATAGTAACATTTCACTTCAAAACTTCACTTGTAAACAAACCACTGGCCAGCCCCCTTACACCGAGGAGAATTTTTTTTTATGAATACCGCACAAGAGTCTCACTGCTCCCAACCGTCTAGAGCTAGTGAGACTATGGCATCCCCAAATAGGGTGTGTTGTGAGGCTAAAGGTAGTGGGAGAGGAAGGAGATGGGGAAGAGGAAGGTTGGGAAGTACATGGCTATCAAATCTGGTCACCAAACACGGCTAAAGCCATTTCAAGCAACGTTTCGATTCTGAATGGTGGTCTTTCACCAGGGCGATACTTAAAGTATCTACCACTCTGAAACGTGCCGCAAATATACTTTTTATTATTTTTATATGAATCAAATGTGTTATGACACATATTCATTAAATTAAAGTTATCGGCGCACGCCGGGTTTGAACCTGCGACCATCGGATTCGTAGTCGAGCGTCTTACCACTCAACCATGGAGGCTGGAGATGAATAAGAAGTCAGGTAATCTAGAATATCCTTGGCCATTGCCAGCAGAACTGTTGATGGATAAGTAAGATACGACGGATAGTAAGCCAAGATGTGTCTTACTTCTTCAGTGCGGCAAAGGTGATCCTGCGTATGCCCCTCTGGAAGAGCTCATCACGGTGCTTGAGGCAGAACTCCGCAAACAAGTTGCTCATCTCCTCGTCGTCCATGTCTCCCTGGTCTCTAACGGCTACACACAGGATGTGTATAGGCTCTTTTGGCTGTGAATAGTCATTCTTTTAGAGAAGGAAAAATAAGCTCACTATGATTCAAATTCAATTCAACCATGTAATAAATAATGACACATAATGGAAATGATTCAGAGACAGTAACTATGGCATTCAATTAATTTACCAATATTCCATGTAAGAGTGTTGGCAGAAAACAGATTTTGAATACCCTGATAATTTCAGGTTTTTCAGAGATTTTATTCACTATCTTGCCATTTCAGGCAAACACAATGGAATGCCATGGAACTCTGTTTTGGCATACACTCTTTCATTAATTCACAGTTATGCATTGTATCATACATTCTCGAATAAAGGGTCTGATGGTTAGTTAGTTTCTAGATTTTACAAAATGTTTTTCTGCCTTTCGTGAATTTTTATTTACAAAAACGTTCAACATCGGAGGGTTAATCACCTCTAGTAAAATATTCATAGTTATATAAATTTGATGGTGTGAATAGTTACCGCAGAATCATGTTCGGTTGTGTTCTGTCTTCCGTACTCCGACATGCTGACGTTGATGCTGGTGCTGTCTCGGCTTTCCGACACTCCGTCTTGAAGGGCTTGCAGGTCCTGGGAACACAAATAAACATTTCATTCTGATAGGGTGATTCAAGGCGAAAAAGTATAGGGAGAAGACAGCATGTTCAGACACAGATAATTAAACATATGGCAATAAACATCTTTGATTAACCATTTTGGGAGATAAAGCATCAATATTAATATAGTGTGAAAATCTCTTGGAAGGCTAATCAAGTTATTCTGAATGTGCCACCCAGCCACTCCACTTCTTTTGGCACCTACTTTCAGAGGTTGGCTATCATCAGGGCAATCTACACCCTGAAGACTGCAGCCTGGAACAAATTTATGGAATTGCACTTGTACTAGTCACATAAGATTCAAAGTCATGAGGTTCGACGTCTTTCTCCACTAAGATTTCCATCAATCATCTCTGGATTATCAGTTTGGTAATCTTGTATTTGTAAGCAAATATTGGTGTTTTCTTCTTTTTGTATCTAGGAAACTTTCTCAATTATTGGCCATTAGATGAAGAACCTCTACACTAGCGTTGGGAAAAACTTCAATGTTTTGTGAATGCTTCACAAATTGTTAGTTCTTTAAAATGAACACTTCAATTGAAGTCGAACTCGCAAACGAGAGATTTGAATTTATCCGGTTATTTGTTCAGTTCTTTTTGGAACCGGTTCCTCACCGAAAAAGCACGTACTAGTCAGTAGAGATTTGAAAACGAAAAGAACTGGAACTGGTTCCTCGCCGAAAAGCACGTACTAGTCGGTAGAGATTTTAAAGTGAAAAGAACTGGAACCGGTTCCTCGCCAAAATAAAAGTACTACAAATTGAAGTAGTTCTTTCAATGAAATGAATGAACGCTAAAATGAACTACCGACTTCAATTGAAGTATTTTTTCAATGAAATGAATGAAGGCTAAAATGAACTACCAACTTCAATTGAAGTATTTGTTCAATGAAATGAAATTAATGAAATGAATGAAGGCTAAAATGAACTAATAACTTCAATTGAAATATTTGTTCAATGAAATGAGTGAAGGCTAAAATGAACTACCAACTACAATTGAAATATTTGTTCAATGAAATGAAGTTGTTGAAATGAATAAACGCTAAAATGAACTACCGACTTCAATTGAAGTATTTATTCAATGAACAATGAATGAAGTAGGAACTGTTGCCAAAAGAAGTAGTTCTTTCAAAGCGGTCACAACGCTACTCTACACTATTCACCCAATCAATCGTTCCAGAATATTTTGAGGATGCGCCTGTACATCCGCATTTCATTATATAGCCAATCTACAAAAACTTCTATCTCCTCCCTCTTTTAGCCTAAGCTAAAACATTGATAGTAAAACTGTGGCCCTAACCAGTGGGGCAGCTGTGGGACATAACCAACCTTGTTGCTGATGAAGGCCGGGCTGGAAAAGTCCTCCAACAAATCGAGGATCTCGTCAGCGTACTGCTGGAACTCACGGAAGGAGGTGAAGGCGGCCATGCAGCCAGTGCGCAAATGGCTTTTGGTTTCCAGCTGCTGCGGATTCACATCCTCGTTGGCCACAGTCAGGCAAATCTCAGACTGGTTAGGCGGTATTCTGGAGCAAATACAAAAATTAATTACTGTGCACAAAACTTTACACATTTTTTTTTTTCTAGGTTTACCTACCTAGCTTTTACTGAAATTTGGATTTAAAAATATAGCATATCATTGACAATTAATTTCATGGCTCATGGTAGAAATGACATTGTGAGCGGAAAATAATGCAAAAAGAGTTAGGTTATTAATTATTGATTTATTATGATACTGGTCCTGAGTTGGTGTGGAATATCCAGGGTTGCCATAAATGAAATACTGGTTATTCCAGTATGTGGCATTCATGATGGGCTGCACGATTTGCTGGGAGATAATATTGAAAAAAATTCCACCAACTCCTTCCACGCTCCTTTCTTCAAAATTTTATTTGAATATTCATCCCTTTGCATATCCCATATCGTAGGTCTTTTTTGCACTTCATCAATAAACAAATCAGTGTCGAAACGGTTTGTCGCGCTCTCAATTGACATTCAAACCGCCCGGTGGTCTGAATACTAGCTAGAATAATCGCTCGGTTTCTGCGCGACCTAAGATTCTCAGCAGTCGCTCGGCGCCAACCGTTTGTGTGTGAATACCAGTATGGAGCTCCATACACCTTGACAACCGAACGGTTCAAACAGCGCGATTTAACCGCCCTGTGTGAAACAGTACTTAGTATATTATTAGAAAATAAACGTAATTGTGTTTATACATTGTTTCAGAAGGAACGATTCCCGCCCGTAGTGGCGAAAAAAAATATTTCCATAAATTTGCGTGGACATATAGGCACTGCCAATTATAATGTTAATTGATTTATGAACCTTACAGAAGTGACTATATGACTAGGCATTTAGTAAATAAAAATAAAAATTTGGATTACTGGAAGTTGTTCAGCATATTTGTTCTGTTTACCTGTTGGGATGAGAGGTGGGCAGCAGGAACTGGAAATGGACTACACTCTTCTCCCCGCTGAGTTCTAGGTGCTGCAGACAGGTGAGGTCGTAGGAGATATAGGCTCTCCTGACATACACCTCCAAGGCTGCGTTGCATACCTGCATTATGTACATGTTAGGATGATGGTAAATATAATACATACTGTGTTTTAACAACCTTAGAAATGAAGAGACGAAAAACTGAAATAAGTGTAAAAATGTAGTCTTCCTCATATAGCCTGCGTCACTTCTTATTATATTTTTTAGGTGATAATAATAATAATTTCTTTATTAAATTCCTTATACATGACAAACTTTTAAAAGCATAAAAAAGGAATACTTACCGCTTTATTGCTGTGATAGAAGAAGTCATGCAGGATATCGAAGATGGAGGTTTCTGAGAGGATAAGCTTCTGTAGGTTCTCCGGGTGGAAGTCGTGACCGTACATGTCAACAGCGTGACAGGAAGATGGACTCCATCTGGTTGTGGCGAAGCTCATACGCCGGCTGATGGGCCGCTATAAGAACCTGGAAAAATTACATTGATGATCAAAATTCCAGTACAGCTAACCTAATCAAAGTAGTTTTTTTTTTTACAATAAATATTATGATATAATTTTTTTTAAATGGACAATTTGACAATGCCTCCGGAAAGCTAAAGAACTGTTATGCATTAAACTAACTATATAGCAAAACTTATTTCAAATACGCTGTGCTGAAAATATGTCTCAAAGCAATTATACAAACTAAAACATGAGACAAATGCACACAAAACATTAAAAACAAAAATTATATGGCAAAAATTGGCATTATGGCAACGTTTTCTTACTCGAGGTTCCCCTCCTTCTTTCTGATAAAACAGTAGAAGCCAAGAACCTCTCGGAATCAACGTTGGCTTGGTATCAAATTTGCTAAATGCACTGCCCTGAATGCATTGACGACATAAAAGAGCTGTTGTTTTGCAAGAAGTACTAACATATTTTAACCTGTCCGATAGTGAGTTTCTGATAAGATATGGGTACCGCAGGAGTGAGTTATTTTAATAATTGAAATAAATATTTCTTTTAAATGTCAAAGCGTAGAATATACAAAAACAATATATTTTTTCCTAGAAACCGTCATAAAATAATCAAAATTACACTTTTTAGAAGGAAAAAAACAAAAATACTTTTTCGGAAATTGCCAACCATTGGTCAATCAGAACAAATAATGTTTTTTTACTAAAAAAACCTAAATTCACTTAACACAATTTCGACGATTTTACACACTTACAGTTATGCTTCAACTATTTAATTAATAGGTATCCCCATCATATATACATCATAATTTACGAAAACTATTCTTATTATTATGAACTTAGGAGTAAAATTGTTTTTTCTAACTAATATTGTTTTGTTGTACAGTAGTCCTCGAAACATGGATATACGCAAATTGCAAGATCGCAGTCGGTGCACTTCTTTTTTGAGGTCAAACTGCAGAATGTCTACGCACATGGCATTGGCGTTAAGATCGCTTTCCTTGGGCTACAGTTTGTGGAACAGGACGGAGGAAATGTTTCCCGAAAAGGCGTATTGGATGATCCACCACTCGCCTTCCTCCAGATGTAGCGGTCCACTTTGTCGACAGCTCCCATGTTTTTAGTGTAATCAAAGTTAATTTTATTCGTAACAATCATTGCACTTGTGTTACTAAGCATTCTCATATCCCTTTTGCCATGAGATTGTTAGAATTCAAAGACTTCATTTCACTTTTTTTCATTTTATCATTACCGAATTTCGGCATATTTTTTCGGTTTGCTCTAGCGGTTCCACACGCATTAGTTTTGTGTTTATGCAGAAAATTAAATAAAGCTGGACCTGTATAAATAATTGCTTAGCATTGTGGTAACGACTGATCCCGATATACCAATGTCGGCACTCATGTCTATGTCTGATTCAGAGCCATTTACACAATCACACCCAAAACATATTCGGTGAGTGCATCGCAGTGTACAAACAACTTTATCCCAAGTCTGTGTCGTTTCGAGGGAATATAAATTTTGAATGACAGTGGTCATCTATGCACAGATTTTGAAATGGGTAAAAAGTTGATTTGAAATTGGTCTTCATAGGTTCTAGAAGATTTCTAATTTTACATAATTTATCGGTTGTCCAAGTATCGCTATCTGAAAAATGAAGGGCTCGCAGCAAAAGCAAAAATCAATCTTGAGAAAGTAAGACTTTGAAGAAAGGAGTTTCAATTA
Organism: Drusus annulatus; assembly: GCA_022651775.1. NCBI lineage: Eukaryota > Metazoa > Arthropoda > Insecta > Trichoptera > Limnephilidae > Drusus > Drusus annulatus. Next base: position 86,860 of record JAGWCC010000788.1, read on the forward strand.
TTGGATTATTTGTCCCTTGAAGTAACAATATATGGAGGGATAGCTAATTTGTTTTACCCAACCCATCCGAAATTGTAAGTTTTTACATCGTACACCATGAGAGAGAAAGAGACAACAAATTTCTTGGATTGCTTCTATATACTGTCGTAATGATCTTAAGCTGGTTATTTTCGCTGGTTAACGGCAGGACTCCGCCCACATTTTTTATTTTGCCACTAAACTTGACACAACTAAACGGTTTTTTAGGTTAGATGCTATATTTTTGTTGATAAAAATACTGTGAAAAAGTGGCTATACGAACACACAAAAACATTATGTCGATATGTGATATGAATGGATGTATAAATACCGTAGCCTTAGTCTTAGCCACGCCCATTTGCGCCGAGTCATGTTAAAATCATCAAAAACAAGTCCAAAACTGACTTCACTGCCTTGGCTTGGGCTACCTCTTGTATACTCTAATATTTGTCCAGTATTTCTTTAGTGAGTTTTTTCCACGAGACCCATAAGCAAAATCGTGGCTAAAAATGTATACATTTCGGCCTCCGTGGTGTCTTTCCACTTCTTCATTTTTGAGTTCAGAAAAATGTCTAAAGAAATTTTCGCACCGTACTTAATTGTTTCACTTACAATTATCTTTATTATATCAAGCGTAAAAAATAATTTTAAAAAGTCAATTTCCAACGACTGTTCGCCAACAGGAATATTTAATCTTATACCTGAGTTACTGGAATCGAATTCATGAATAATGGGCGTAAATTCACCCTGATCCCATTGACGGTGATCAACTTTCCTCTGTTTAGATGTTGAACAACTATGGAGAGGTTCACTTGTCAGATGAGCTATCCGAATACTTCCGATCAAAATATTAGCAATGTCTTGATCATTCAAAGGGTTAACCATTTTTATAAAAAATAAAATACATACATCGAACAAATTATCTGTACGAATCACTTAAATCAAATCACCGTAAAACATGTGTCCAAAATACCTATAAAGAATGATAAAAACAATGATAATAATTCACAATAAACTATTAAACTTTGTTACAACTGTCAAAAACTGTTCAAACTAAACTAGCACAATTATATACGATTAATATACACATCCACGTCCTTCAGATTATTTTTAACGCGAATTTAATAAGTTATTAAGTATAAAACATACGAAAACATCAACGTTTTACTTCACACGAAACGCCGCTCGCTATACAAATGTTGATTACTACCAACGGCAGAATATTGACGTCACGGAATATTTAAAAAGCGAATAACTCCGTCGGTATGATAGCTACATCGCCAAAAACTTTGTCGAGTTATGATGAATTGTACAGAGATGGATGTAACCTTCAGTTTTTGGGAAGAAATCGAACAATAAACTTTTTTCAAGCGCAAACGTACCTGTACGGTCATACTCCTTCCGGGATAAATTTTTCACAACCTACCTGTACGGTCATACCACCCGACAGGTTAAGCCTTAGAACATGAACATAGAATTTACTAGTTTAAAATACCAGAATATCGCGTAAAGCTGACAAAATTTGCATTATTTAGGTGAAGAATGGCAAATTCACTTAAATCACGTAAAAATTATGAAATTAGCATGAAAATTTGCATTATTGCCAATGCAAAAATTGCAGGTTTCAATTACGTAAGAAATTTTATTGTTACCTGTCTCGCCCTCAGTGCAACGCGGGAGTGTTCAGCCCTGTTGAGCGAGGTTAGTTCGCTGAGTGTCGTCGCCAGTTCATCTGTTAGCCCAGGCTCATTGGACCAGAGGTGATCAATTAAAAGGGTCACCTGAAATAAATTGAATGATTAGTTTTTTTTTATTATGAAATGCATTTCTAATAAATAATTGATGATAAAATAATAAGTAATTTTACCACGCAATTCAAACATTGTCTAATTCAATAAGGAAATGTTAAACTTACCAGTAGGTTCTTTTTGGAAACTTGGCTGTGTGAAAATATGGTGTTGGTGACAGTCGTCATATCATCCTTGTGCTTCTCCCTCAGTCCCGTTACACACTTGTCATAGTGACCTGGAACAACAAGCAATCACTGTTATACTTTGATGATTCTGTAAATTGTTTCCGTTCCCAATATGGTCGATGTCTTAGTTCTACTAGCTCCAGGAAGTAAAGACTCTTGCCCGGTTATAACTTCAAAAAAAAATCTCAACCCCAAAAATATAGATATTGAAAGACATTTGGAGCTTATCACACTTTAGAAAACCTTAGGTGCCGATGGGGGTCTTTAGTTCAAACCATTTGGCCTAGATGGTTGACCTTTCCAGAAAACAACCCCAAAAAGAATATGGAACTAAAGGATCTACCTCGAGTAAGAAAGGAAGGATAAATTTAAGAAGTACAGAATATCTTCCTTTCATTCTTTAGTATTGAATCTACTATTGAACTAACCAAGTTGGAACTGGCTTTCCACAGCGAAGTATTGCTTGAGTAGCTCGTGCACGGCGGCCTTCATTCGACCGCGAATGCCGTTACGGTATCGCTGTACCAGAATCACGATGCCCTGCGTGGTCATAAAGAATACGTCGCGGTCCGAGCGCTTCTGGAGAGTGGCCGCGTGGCTGGAAAACAATATTAGAGTATAAATATCACCAAAATAATTGACAAAAATGATGGTTGTAGAAACCAAAATAGTTTCCAATCTAAAAGTTTATTCGGCAGTAAACATTGTAACAATTATAATATTTCCTGACACAAGTCTGATAATTCTCAGTTTTCCCGATCTGTTGCCCCCATCAATTACTTTAATATGGTGATACAAAGTACACATTAGGGATTTTAAAAAGCTATGCAGTGTTCAGAAAAATTTATCACATGGGAGATTATAACAACCCAACATTATCATCACCGCTTTACATCCCAGGGTGAAATTTGGCGTCTTCCACAAATTTGGTCCACTGGCTCCGGTCTCTAACCATTTTCGCAGTCCTCAGGTCATCCCCTCTCGTTTCAATACTCTTCCACATAACACATTCTGTGATTAACGGAACCATCATTTCACTTCTTCCTAAACATAGTTGTGGTTATCATGAAGACGGATGACTTTGTACAGGTTGCAAAGAGTAATTGAAGTATGTATCTACCTGTCGATGACACTGGCTATCTGCTGGCTGGGGAACATGGCCAGCACGCTGGTGATGTTCCTCTCGTACTGCGTCATCAGCTTGCGGATCTTCTTCTCCACGGAGAGAGGAATGCGGCCCGAGATGGAGGCGATCACTTCCTGCAGCTCCAGCAGGGGCAGTGAGGGGTCGCGCAGGCTCTGCATGAAGTGTTCCATGACCTCGCGCAGGCGGGGCGCGTTGTAGGGGTCGGGCAGACAATAACCTGAAATGACAGAGAAATTAATTTTGATTAAGGGATGAACACAAAGTTATTACTGTTTGAGAAAGAAAAAAGGACAAATTCATTTTGGTTTTGGGTGTAGATATTCATATTTTATTAAACTTTCAGATACTTTAAATACAAAGACTTGATCGTTTGAAGAATCTATGGATTGGAAAGGAAGAAAGCCTGTTTCTTCTCCTTCCTGTATTTCTACAGTATTTATAATAGTAAAAATAACTTAATAAAATTTCTTGAAGAAACATAGACCTTTGACAGATACATATATGAAATGCTGGTGTAATACATTTTGCAGTGCAAGTGTGACCCAGTGGAGTGCTAAATTTATTTTTAAGTCAAAACAATAATGACACCAATTAATTTTTAAAACTATTCCAACAGCTTTCATTCAACATTCAGCTAAAGCATGCGTAGAATTTGCTTTAGTTCAGGTCTATGTGGTCTGTAATTGAGAAAATCAAAAATTGATGGGAGCAAATGACAGTGTAGGCTTGTTCCTATAATTGCTAAGAGTTAATTCATTAATCTCTTGACACAACAACAAAACTTGCAACACAGAAATTGAACTTACCAGCCAGGGTGTTCTCCAGTACGGTCCGGTACTTATTGTGCATGTGGTTCAACTTTTCAGGGGCCAGTGGGCTGGACAGCTCTAGCTGGGAGAACTGGCCCTTGTAGACCTGGGCCTTGGTCACCAGGCTGGGGTCGTCCAATTCTGAAAGATTAAAAAAAAAATTGCAAAGAAATTCAAACAGGAACAAAATTCGATCTTGAAGAGAGATGGGAATATAAGTTTTATAAATATTGTTTAGGCCTACCCAAATGTGCAATGATAGAACCGGCGTCTAAAATAGCACCCGGTCTCTTTGCAAACAAGACTTGACCAGATTCCTGGGCGGATAGAGTCATCACCATCTTCATGACCTGTAACCAGAAATAAGTATGAAATAATAATAACAAATTCAATCAGAATCACATCCATCCCTAATCCATTATCCTGCATTTTATTTAAATAACCACTGTAAAAAATAATAATATTCAAATTCATCAACCATCTGACTCAATGTCCGAATTGTAGGCTTTTATGGTGAACACCGCACGAGAGTGCTGCTTGAAACTGCTTCCAACCGTCTAGAGCCAGTGAAACTGTGGCATCCCCCATCAGGGTATGCTGTGAGGATAAAGGTAGTGGAAACAGGAAGGAGATGGGGAAGAGGGAGGTTGGGAAGTACTTGGATATTCAGATCTGGTCACCAAACACGGCTAAAGCCATTTCAAGCAACGTTTCAATTATGAATGGTGGTCTTTCACCAGGGCGATACTCAGAGTACCTACCACTATAGGTTATAATTCTACGGAGAATGTCTTCCTTTCACCTAACATGGCATTCCCGAAATTGGGGATTCCACTGTCCGTCCAGTAGACTATTGCAAGGCATCCACTTTTCCATAAAAAAATATCCCACCACTTTATTATAATAATGGAAAGCTGATCAATCGTTCTCACTTTGTCACAATAGTCCAATAAGACGTAAACTTAATAACCACCTGAGAGGAAGATACTTGTCTCAGTATCGCAGTGTCTTCCCTTCTCCTTACCTTCCCCCACTTCTTTCAGTCTCGCAATTGGGTCCGGTGTGTTAGAATGCAGTTTCCCATAAAAAATAAACCACAATAATGACCTCAATCTCCGCATAAGGCTGTCCCTTGACCACATGGCCTCCGTCTTCCACGAGGATGTTGATCAGCTTGCCGGCAGAGGGCGCCCGCATCAGCGAAGGGTCGTTCTCCTTGTCGAAGATGCAGGTCTGGTTTCCAATGACTATGCGGTAGCGGTCCACCTCCTCCTTCATGTAGGTGGTGAAGGAGGACCCATCCACAGAGAGCAGCATTCCTGGGGATTGAAGAAATTGAACCGGTAAAGATAAGTTAAGGATGCAGGCAAAGTACATCTAAAGCCAAACTTAATGCAGTAAAACTTGTTGCAGTGCACTTAGACTTCATTCACCAAGAAGGTCTTGACCGGTTGGTAGCTGGGTGGACAAACGCGTCGGATTCCCGCCCGGGCCTCATGCATTCAATTCCTCTGCTGGCTAAGTCCTCCATCATTGCACAAGCAACATCTTTGGCTTCTTATGATGGCAGTAGGAGTTTTTCAAATATTGTCAGGTTATTCGTAACCCGGGAATGTTTAGACTTTTAAAAAAAAAATATATATATATATTTTCCAAAAGAAACAGATTTTCATCAAACTTATTCTATTATTTTTCTTCTTCTTCCTGTATGGTGGAAAAGTTAAGTTACACAGGAAGGATTCTGAATCCAGAACGCTGCATCTCCACAAGCTTATCTATGACCTCAAAATCATAAAAATCATCGACTCCTCAAGTGGTGGAATATTTTATTAATAGACAATAAACTTGTCACTTTTCTCATGCGTATAATGTGGCAACAATTTTTAATAGCATCCCCCTGATTACAAATATAAGTTTGTAGATCAGAATAAAATATGTTATATTACATATTAGTGCCATGTACACTTTTCAAAATAAAAATATAATTGATGAATTACAAACACAAAACAAAAAAATATTTTATTTGACAAAGCACCCGATCCCAACTTAAATATAATAGGCACTACAATTTTTTTCAAGTCTTCCATAACCTCAAAAAAAATATATGTACATATTTAAAATACTGAATGTTACCTCCATCTGTGAGTGGATGCACCTCAATCTCCTTGAAGGAACCATTTAGGGTGAGGAAGTAGCAGTTGGGCCCGCTCTTGGTGGCCTGCACCTTGTACTTGTTACCCCCATTGATCAGTTCCACATCCACCACGTTGTTGAGGGTGTTGGACGCGTGGACCTGGCCCCTAAAAAATTATTATGTAAATACATATTTAATAACCCTCACAAAAATGGATTTACAACTTTCATAACCTTAATGTAAAAAATAATAAACGTTAAATTTAAAGCAAAACAATTTGCTTACTTTTCAAGGGCAGTTTGGAAGTTTTGGAAAACTCTGCTGACTTCCCGATCGGCTATGAGGAGAGAGCCGCAGATGACACCCAGCATTATATCAGGTTTCTCTGACTGGATCTGGAAAAAGAGAATACTATTTAGATTATCATTTTTTTTTTAATTAATAAAATAGTATGTGTGCTTCATGACAAATTTTGCAATAGAAACACGGAAACAAAACCAGGTAAAACTAAATTGAAACATTTAAAATAATTAAGAAGCAAATATCACCATCATTGTGGTGGTCACAACTGTCCTCCTAAAGGTTCGAATGTAGAAAGGACAAATCTCATTGAAACCACAGAATACAAGATAGCCAAAACGGCTTCAAGTAATATACAGGGCATTTCTTACAGTATATTTTCAGCACACAGACATTTGAAAAATAATACGGAGGCTAATACCATAAACTTTAAAGTTCAAAGTGAAAAGTTTAGTGATTTTTTATAAAACAAGAATAAAGTTATTCAGAGTAACACAACATCATTATAACGAAATCTGATCAAGTATAAACACATTGAACTTAATTGATTTCTAAACTTTTGAGACTCATTCTTGTGCTTAACAGGTCGGCTGTGGAAAAAATATGCCAGCTATTATTTTTCCTTCTTTCTACAACAGGTCTACTCTATAAAAAGACCCTGCACACATAATTCCCAAAAGGGCCTTTATAGTTTGTATATTTAAAAATAAAGTATTTTACTCTCTGACGTATTAAACACCTATTAAAAACTATTTACAATATTAAATATTGCGCAATTGAATGATATTTCACGTCAAGTGCGTGTTTCCAAAATGAATTCAATTATCAACATGAAAACTAAAATGATCTTTTAATAAAGGTCCTGTAGCATGTGCTCATTCGGATTCAGATGAAATTTCAATGACAATGAAGCGGTCCAACCAATTACTATCAGGACAAATCTAACAAATAATAATAGAGGGGATGATTGTTGTAAGACACATTTTGAATTGGAAATGAATGTATGTATTTAAAGATAAGTTTTTGAAGTGATCTGGGGTCACATACATAAATGCATAGCAAGTAGGCCGCATGGAGATAAGTTTAACTTGATCGCCACTATTTGTTTATTTATCAATGTATCTTACCATAGCTGCAAGCCCATTTTTTTACATTCATAAAACTTTACCTAAACCTGGCAGCGCCTTTAGTTACACTAAAATCTATGTAAATAGTTTTGGCTTGCGTGGGAATCGAACCGGTAATCTCCGAAGCCAAATGAAATACGTAGACCACTGTGCAGTGGTGGTCATCAGGTAAACACAAATAAATTTCATACCATAGCCCCTGTAGTATAGAGGTATGCCCACATTACGTGGTTGAGATGTCAATTGAATTAGTAATTGAATTGTTATGCAAGATTTTCTTAGTTTATTCTGAAAACATTTTTGTTAGGACTTTTCCATTTGTCTGCAAGTAGGACTATTCTTAGTAAAAATTCTCCAACGAAACGTATATGTGCGCAGTAGAATAAGGTAAAAAAAAATGCTTAAGGAAAAATCGACCTGAGGTCCTACATACATTTCCTATTTGATGCAGGTATTCTGTTTTACATTTGGAAACTTTTTTGGTTTCCCATTCAATATGTTTATTTTTTGTGTTTTTTTAAAGCTGTTATTTCTTTCTAAAATAAAATTTAAATGACATAAGGTAAAGGTTTTCATTCAAATCTGTCCAGAAAACCGATTTCAGTAGTGAAATTGTTGAGCGTTTGGAAATCTATTCCACATCACATGCAAAAAAAACATGCTAAAAAATACATAAAGTGTGCGTTGTGTGTACAGAATGTAGATATATGATAGTTTTTGAGAGTTGTTATGTACAGAGATGAAATGAACATTTAAAAAAAATCCTTACTCTCTCTGAGATGAGGGCATCCAGCCAGGAAGTGTCTATGGTGTTTTCCTGGAAACTTTTTGTCTCCAGCAAGGTGATCAGGTACTCCACTGTTGTTCGAAAGTCTCCTCGGATGGATAGCTCCTTGAGGGCGATGACCAGGTTCCTGGAGTTGGGAAAAAGATATCAAAGTTTATAAATGTTAATAAAACCAAATTTCTCACCTCAAATAAACAAAATGCAGAAGAAAATAAGTTTTTGAAAATAAGTAAGTGATGTGGATTTTATCAATTTTTCTTCATGTGGGCAACAAGTCCCACTGAACAGAACCAGAGGTGTTTTTCTTATAAGAGAAAGGGGGAAGGGGAAGTGATAGAGAAAGGAGTATTTTTATATTCATATCCAGTAACTAAGATACACTCCACCAGGAACACAAGATATGAAGACGGTTTAGCACTCACTCCCTAGCCTGTTCCCTAGTCTCTCCCCAGGAGAAGCAGTGGCCGAACTGGGAGTCGGCAAACTCGTGCAGGCCCCCGCTGGCCGCCACGCTGAAGTAGCCCCACACATTCTTCGAGGAGCGGAAGTTCAGTTCCTGGACCGTTCCGGAAGACGGCTTGAATCCTGAAGAGAAAACATTTATCAACATTTTTGGAAGCATCGAAAGTAATATTTTTTAAAAGCACTAAAAAAAGATTTTCCAGGAGTTTTGTAAATACAATATCTATGTTATTTTATTGTACCGCTGTGGGAATTAAACCGGGAACTATTTTAAAAGAAAACTATAAAACAAAAAATCTGGTTCACCCTAAATTGAAATTGTCACAGCTTTTAATGTCTGTATTTTTAAGGTAAACGCAACAATTTTTAACTCGCAATGTCACTACCATCATAAACTACAGAACTGTTTAACTGTCACAAAATAAGACAGAATGGCATACTTTTCAAAAGAGTGTTGAACATAAGGGTGTAGTCGAATAGTAATTACATACTAGTAAGATATAAAATTAGTTGTACCTTCATCAGGGTTCTCAGACGTGATCCTGGCGGCGATGACGTGTCCGTATGGCTGCGGCTTCTGTCTCGGGTCGTCAAAGTCAATCTCCGTCATCCCCCAGGGAGACTCCCCGTACAGAAGACGGATGTCCTTGATGTAGTAGAGCGGCAGGCCCATTGCAATCTGAAATGATTTTTGAAAATACATTACTGGGGAAATTATTGATGTTTTACTTCATTCCTGCAGATTTTTTTTTAAATGTAGAAAGTAGCTCTTAACCCCTAGGTGTGTCGCGGGGGTCCAAAAGGACCCCAAATTAATTTTTGTATTTTTTTGACTTTACAACTGGCTAAAGGCATTGTTAAACAAATTCTACTAATTTGTCAATTAAATAACCAATCAGAAGACAGGTTTCGAATTATTTGAAGTTAGGCATAAGTCAGGTAATAATTATTTGAAATCAGTGAACTGAGTAACAGGTAAAAGAAAAAAAAAACTATTTGAACCACATTAATATATTAATTTCTAGGAAAACTTTTTATTTTATTTTGTAGGACACTTACAGCCATTACAATAAAACTAGAGAAAAATATTTATTTTACCGATGAGCTATCAACCTAACAGCGGGTATGACTTACTCAGTTTTCAGAACAAGTCATGCTAAGTGAAAAGGTCAGTACTTTAAATCTTAGGGTTTGTAGTTTTTTTTTTTTTAATTAGTAAGTTAACAGATATAATAGAATATGCATCCACCTGCAACTGGGCGGCAGGCAGGTTGACGTCAGCCACCATCTCCGTGCAGGGGTGCTCCACTTGCACGAGCGGGTTCAGTTCCAGGAAGAAATAGGAGCCCGAGGGGTCGTATAGGTACTCTACCGTGCCGGCTGACACGTAACCAACCATCTTGGCTAGGCGGACGGCAGACTAGAATAGTACAATGTTTATTAGTATCATTTTGTTGATCGCAATCAAATACAAATTGTGAATAGTGAATTCAAATGACAGTTAATATGGGGTTTATTTTGTGTAATTTCATTCAAACAGTCACAACAGTTTCTGTTTGGGTAAATCTATCCTAATTTTTCAGTACCTTGGTTCAGCTCACTTCTATTTTGCAGCCTATTGTTTTTAATATCTACACAGTTTCTTTGAAATTGGTCAATTGGACTTACTCTCTCCATCTCTGAAAAGATATCCTGGTTGGCGATGGTGGCAGGAGCTTCCTCAATGATCTTCTGGTGTCGGCGCTGAATGGAACAGTCCCTACCGAAGAGAGAGATGGCATTACCTGAAATATGAAATTAAATCAGTTATGTTGAGATAAAAAAATAATTTAACCAACAATAATATTTATAACTTCAGAGCCAGTTGAATATCGGTTGTTTATGGTCTTTTTGATAACAGATGTCACATTTTCGGGAAGATAAAATAACGACAACTACCATATGAATAAGGATTTAAAAAATTACAAATTCATTATTTTTACCGTATTGATCAGCCAGGAGTTGTACTTCCAGATGCCGGGCGCATTTCGCTAACTTCATCACAAAGATAGGAGATCCGGGGACTTCCGCTTGTACCTGAAATCATACACACATAGTTATAATCAAATAAATTCATTGATGAATTTCAATATGAATATAAAAAAATATATTTTGATTATTGATTATTTTTATCAATGAAAGCAAACACTTTCTGGTGTGACATTATAATTTAAATAAGAAGATACTTTTAAACTACGTTATTAATATAAATACATATACATGTCTACTAGTTTCGGTTGGAGCCAACCAAATGTATGTAAGTACTTAGATTAGTCTATATTATACTGTATTGTGCTGAAGAAGGTTGAGTCCAACCGAAACTAGTAGAAATATATGTACGTACATTAATAAAGTGGTTATTACTAAATATCTTCATATTTGAAATAACAAAATAATTGATTTTATTATTTCACTTTATTTTACCTGTCTGAAAAGGTTGGGGAAGTCATCTGGATTGTCCACCTTGCGGATTCCCTTGCCACCACCTCCTTCTGAAGCCTTGATCATCACGGGGAAACCTTTAATGATTGACAACATCAGATCAAAAACAAGACATCTATGTATGTATGTACATACCAAAAACTAACTATCTTCATGTGGGTATGTACATGGCCTGTTCAAAAGAAAAGGTGAATTTTGAATTTTCGGGGGCTGTGTACTTTCGATTATCGTTTTTTTTTTGTTATGTTGGTACACATAAGTTTATCATATGTTAGCATTATCAGCCATTTTGGATTAGTGGTTTGTTTTTGACAACTGGAAAGGTTAGTCACGTTTTTGTGTGTTCTTCGATTTTTTACTTTTAAAAAAAATGGATCAAAGAATAAAATCCATGATTTGTTTTTCCACAACTCCAGGACGCTTATCGTCATTAACATCTTCTCGGCCTTCTGTAAAGCGCTTGTACCACTTATAAACACTTTTTAGAGACAAAGTAGACTCGCCGAATGCCAGTCAACATTTTAAGTGCGTTGGAGCACTTTATTCCATTTTTAACGCAAAATTTAATACATATTCTTTGATCCTTTGAATTAGTAATTGTTTTATTTAATCCAGTGTACATGTCAAAAGAATGTAAGTGTCTCTATCTTATATATTATTAAGACATACCAATCTTCTGTGCAGCTATCAGGCCCTGCTCTGGCGAATGTATGCAGCCCCTTGAGAACAGTTCTGAAGAAATTTTGATCTTCTTGTTGCTATACTGTGCCTTCAGTTCTGTAAATACAAAAAGAATTTTGTTAAGTGAAGATGAACATACTACACAAGAAGTTAAGGAGGAAGGAAAGTAAGTATAACTCAGGCATTATTTATATGTATGCAGATTTTCAGATTTCAGATGTCAAATACAAAATTTCAGTCAAATATATAATTTGTATGGCATTTGGTCCTGCTTTTTCAAAGATATCTAATGTTGTTCATTTGTGCCGTATTTCAGAGTGGTACATACTCTCAGCATTGCCTTGGTGAAAGACCACCATCCAGAATCGAAACGTTGCTTGAAATAGCTTTAGACATGTATATTGACCAGATCTAAATATCTAGGTACTCCTCAACCTTCCTCTTCGCCGTCTCCTTCTCCTCCCTAGTCCGTTCAAACTTCACTACATACCATAGTCCCACTGGTTCCGGGCAGACTATTGTGCGGTATTCACAATTTAAAAATTGCAAAGTCAGCTTTTTGCAAATGTGAAGTAAAAGAAATAAGGTATGGAAAATGTCACCATGTGATTAAAAGATTTGTATTTTTAAAAGGCTTCCACATTATAAGGAATTTAGCAAACATAAATTAGAAATTAAAACACGAAATCGATAGAAAAATATATTAATGTTAGAGCTGCATTATCGTTTTTTTTTGCGATTTATAGCTTAGATCTTTGATTGAAGTGAGATTTCGCAATTTTTTTACAAGAATTTGTGGAGTGCTTTTAAATGAATTTTAAAGATGGTTGTCACAATCCACTCACCGCTTCCGCTCCACGGCAAAGTAGGTATGTCGGCCGTTTGCGCCACGATGGAGGAGGCGATCTTGTCGCCGAGCGCCCACATGGCCTTCTCGGGGGGCCCGATGAACGCAATGCTGTTGCGGTGCAGCAGCTCGGGCAGCTTGGGGTTCTCGGAGGCATGGCCCCAGCCGGCCCAGACCGCCTGGAAGAAAATACATGTATCGGTTATAATATTTTTATTAGAATTGTGATAAGTGACTCGATTCATTATTCATTCAGTATTCAGAAAACTCTACCTACAAAACAAACATTCTTAGGTTACAAATAATATTTGAATTATTTCCACTACCATCATAATAAGTGGCAAACTTTGCTGTGCAATGAAAGAGGATTTACCTAGCATAGGATTAAACCCGCTACGCCTGGATGGGAACCCGACGCTTTGAACCGTTCAACTAACCGATCGATAGAAGGATGATATATGTGGTACATGAAAGTACTAAAAAAGGAATTTAGGCATAGCAGGTTCTTATATGTGGCTGTATAGTGCTTTTTCCTCCTTGAGCCAACGTTTTGAACAGCTTTGCAAAGTCCACTATCAGAGCAGATGTAACAGATGTATCAGACATCAGAGCCCCTAGCACATTTTAGTGGAGTTGAATTATTGTTTGTTTGTAGGCAACCTGAAGTCATGCTCGGAAAGATGACAAATTACCGACATTGTCAATAAAACCTTTATGGATGTGCTTGTTCTGTATAATTTTGTGCCCTTTTTATATGCCCAAAAGTTAAACAACATAAGAAAATATATGTTTAACAGCCTCCGTAGCATAGGTTGGAGGATTGATTTCCGCCTCGGTGCAAAAATACATGAATTTTATATTTGGGCACCGCCACAGAAAAATAGTTTCATGTACTTTTCAGTTAAGTCTTACCTGCACTTGCGTTCTGATGGCAATGTCTAGGATGAGCTCTACATTGGCATAGTTATTGTTGTTAGAGCCTCCGGGAACGGGCACGTAGTGGTCCGCCATCTTGATGTACTCGGCATTGGCCTTTAGGTCTTCTGGGGTTACCTACAAAATACATAAGAAAGATATTACACACATACATAGTTTTATACATATCAAGGCAAATTGTTCTAGGGCTAAACAGTGAAGAATTTCAGTTGAATTTTTTTATAAAATTTTCACCATCGAAGACAGTATTTTAATGAAAATTAAGTACGTTTTCCATGGTCGAGTGGTAAGACGCGACTTTTCACGGGTTCAAAGCCAATTACTTTTATTTTTTAACACATTTAATTCATGTTTTAAAAAGTATATTTCGGCATTGTATTTCTTACCATTTTAATTTCTTTAGCCAAGAACAGAGAATAGATATAATCTCCTTATACAGCGCCTCTAGACGGTTGGGAGCAGTTGAGACTCTTGTGCGGTATTCACGTAAAAAAAACGTTTTCACGGCAAAGTTTTTTCCAAGAGTTTTAGATTATTTTTAATTTTAATCAAGAACGGCGCTATACAAATTATTTTTCACAAAAGCATACAAATTATCCAAATATTATTATAACTTGTCTGTGAAAAACATAACCAATTATAAAATATTAATATCTGTGGTAATCAACAATGATAACAATAAAACTTGTTCATACTTTGTTAGACAAAATGTTTTACTGTGAAGAACACAATTATTAATACATACAAAAAAATAAGTTTTGGTAGCAATTATTTAAACTTACCATGACCACAAACCTCACAGAGCGTTCGTTCTTGAACATTTCGTAGGACCATCTTCTGATAGAGCGCATACATTTTACAGCTCCTATGCCGTTGTTGGCTATCAGCACCTGCAAAATACAAACAAACAATTATATTTAATGAACGTCAACAATTAAAGATACAGTGAAACCTTCTTATAAGGTTTTTTAACAGATCTTTTTATTTCAGTTTTCAGGGGACCGCAAAAACATAATATCTTGAACGTGAAAATCTTATATGTATGCGAGTTTACCGTAAGTTGAAAGTCAATTATTTATTTACTGAAACTTTTTAGGCTGTTTTACAGCTGCTGTGATATTTGGTGTACAACATCGCTTCCACTGTTTCCCTATAGATGGCTTTAGCAGTAAGTAGTGGTCGAAATAAATAGATCATAGACGTCATGCAATAAACTTAGGCATCTGTCAACATAACCCCATAGACACATTAGTTGATTGTGTCTGCATCATAAAGTTATTCCCGATTGAAAACGTCAGTTTATGAGCCAAATTCTCGTCATTTGCGGGAGGTTTTAAGTGACAATGCTCGACCCCATCTTGCGAAAGTGCTCAAGACATACTTGGAAACGTTGAAATGGGAAGTCCTACTCCACCCGCCGTATTCTCCAGACGTTGCTCCCTCTGACTATCACTTATTTCGATCAATGGCACACGACCTGGCTAACCAGCACTTGCGTCTTGTCAAGAAGTAAAAAATTGGATCGATTTGTAGATCGCTTCAAAAGATGACTAGTTTTTTCAACGCGGGATTCGTACGCTGCCTGAAAGACGGGAGAAAGTAGTGGCCAGCGATAGACAATACTTTGAATCATAAATGTAAAGCCAGTTTCTTCAGTCAATAAAGCCACGAATTTCGGAAAAAAACGGCGGAAGCAAAGTTGTGCACTTAATAAAAATAAAGTGCAGTTTCGCATTTGAAAGCCGGGTCTACAAAACTTTCAACGGCAGAACTATTATCTCAAAGTGGGTTGATTACTATTGCGTGGGTGGGGATGATTTGGACTAAAACGGTAGGTCTGAAAGAAGGCGCTTACTTTGTTAATGACTCGGGTACCCTTGAACCTTCGGACAAACTCCTCCGGCGTGGCAACGGTGAAATCCTTCTCTTGCAGACGGTTGTTATGCATCAACACTGTGCCCTGGGACATGGAAGGTCTGCAAGAAACAAAATACAACACTTATTAAAGTCAGAAATGTGTGAAATCAATAATAGGTACTACATGGTGGGAAAATTAAAGCATAGTGAGTGATTCCTAGTATGGAACATAGAAAGCCTTGAAAATTGTTGGTCATATTAACATATTTTTTTTATTTTGTTGCAATTATGTACATGGTTTTATTACTAGGAGTGCTGCAGTGGATGTCATGATTTTTTTTCGATTACATTTAGTGTTTTTTCGGAACAAAATAAATATTTGGTATTTTATACATGAAAATACTTTTATTTTATTATTTTTTAGATATAGAAAATGACTTGCATACAAAAAACAACTTTTTTTTCTGTGAATATCACACAAGTGGCCGTAGCCGGTGGGACTATGGCATCCCGGAGTAGAATATGTTGTGGGGTTGAAGGGATTGGGAGATGGGGAAGAGGAAGGTTGGGAAGTATAAAATCATTTTAACATATCAAAAACATTTTGTACTGAAAAAAAAAATTTATGAAGAAAAAACACTCTCAGCTAATTACTGGTCTGAAGTGTCCCTTCCATTATATACGTTCGAAGTATAAACAATTTTTATTGGTTATTAGCATATTTTTGACTAAATATTTGTCGATAATATATTGATACTTCATAATTTTTGTAAAATAGTTTGTAAGTTTTGCAAGAAATTGTGTTGGTTGCACGGTGCGTTACCAATTAAGTACAACATTTATTGGATACAACATTTAATAACTCTAGTGAACTTTGCGAAATCGGTGATTTCAAAATAGCAGATACTCTTACCGTAGTCTGCAACACCAACATAGTTACAGCAAAATGGAGGCAGCCCAAAACAAAATATCAATAGAAAATTAAAAGGATAAGAAAATCAGAACAGTTAAGAATATATTACTCTATTTTTGTATCAATATGGAAGATATCATTTAACTGTGTAGTACAAAATTCAGGATATAACGGAACTGGTACAGATATCGATATATCAAATTCACAGATACATCTTCATCGATAAAAAAAATATTTTTTCCAACATAATGTTTACAATTGAAGACATGGATGCAATAAGAGTATATTGTATTTTACGCTGTTTTTGGGTAAAATGGCTTATTGTCTACTACGGCTTCCTTCTTTTACCATAATAGTTCGAAAAAGATTTTTTTTGTTTTTTGACTAGTAGGTACGCTTTTCATGCACAATTTTTTTTGTGTCATTCAAAATGGCGTCGAGCTCTAGTGACACTTCGAATAGTAGTGATAATTTATCAATAAAGAAATAATGATGGCGTAGGATTAAAAAATGATGTTTTAAAATTCTAAAAACCAAATTCCGAGTATTCGTTTTATTTTTACATTTCACTTCATCACTGACTTAGCTCAATCACATGTTAAGCTTATTTTTGAAGAGCTTTGAAACCGCAGAACCTCGTAAAAATTACGTTTAAGGGTATAAAATGACTGAAATATGCATTAATGACGAAAAAAGGTTTAAATATATATTATTGACCAAATGGCCCAACTATGAAAAAATGCATATAATTCAATGACTACAAATCCAGCAATATTCGTACAAGTACACATTAAAAAGCAAAACATTATTAAACCAACTATGAAAATTATATGTTCACAATCAAGCAGTCGGTGGACTTTTCTTCAGCAGAACCTTTTGTGTTGCGTTTGTTATTGAGCAGAGGGAAATTCTTGGCGTAGGGATAGCCTATTGTAAACTTGGTTTGATGAATAATATTGTTGCAAGTCTGTAAACAGTTCTTTTGAATAAATAAAAAGTATTCAATCTAATTCCTTTTTCCTATTTTAAACACTTATTTCATAATTTACACAACACTACACTTTCCTTCAACCAATCTTAAACCTTTCCTAATCCACTGTTTCCCGCCTAAACTGTGGTTTTCCTTCAATAATACACCTGTCAAAATAAGCGCCTTTGCTTTTGTTTACTACACTTTAAAAATGGAAGACATTAAAATATTGGGGAAAATCTACAAAGTACCTACTCCATTTTGTAACAATATTTTGAGTAAGTGATTAGATAATCTAAATGCATAGACTAATTTTATTTATTGAGAGTGCAAGTGGATGATTCAAGATACAATTTTGGAAAAAAATGGAGTAAAGTTGTTTTGTACCTAATCGAAAATCTTAAAATATTCTATAGGTCGCGCAATTAGAGTTGATATGAACACAACCTAAGGATGGTGTGTATTGGTGCATATGTGTACACTTCCGACAGTGATGTCCTTGCCAAACATCACTGAGAAACAGTATTTTGTCTTGCTTACGCCTACATATTGTTAGTAGCGAGAAAGGGACAGCAAGTGTATACGATCATCGAACATTCGAAAAGTTTTACAGTGTGTTATTTTTATTGTATTATAAATAGACTTTTTTAATTTGCAATTTTTTTCTGAAGTTGAATAACAAGTTTGAAAGATGCTGTATGCAAGCAACGCATCTGTGTGAGTACAGTGTTTTGCGTCAACTCTGGTTGCGATATCTATAAGTCCTTTTATGAAATATTCATTTTTAAAAATTATGCATTACTAATTATTCATGCACATGTATGAGATGGTACATGCTTTGGTTTAATGGTCTATTTACTATCATATTTATTATTATCTATGACATTTGTTCACCTTAGAATAAGTCACCCAATGATTTGCTTCTCAAAAAAATTCATACAACAAACCAATCAAAGTCCTAAAACTTAAGGTACATAAAAAAAAATTACAATACAATATTATCAATATTTATCATGAGATATTATTAAAAATAATGAAATATTTTAAAAGATACATTTTTACTAAAATAATGGCAAACTGCATTCACAGAGTGGTAAATACTTTCAGTATTGTCATTCCAAACCTTCCTCTTCCACATCTCCTTCCCCACTCCCTTCAGCCTCGCAACATACTACAATTGGGGATGCCATAGTCCCACTGGCTCCGAACAGTTGGGAGCACTTGGGAGTCTTGTGCAGTATTTCACTTTTTTTTTACTTGTAAAACAATGAAAATTATGTTTTATCAATGCTGCATTTCCAATTGAAGATAATCGTGATATCGCTTTCCCAAATATCTTTGAGATTTATATAATTAAATTCCACTATCTTATCTAATATCAATCAATTATTTCAACTGCATTGCACTTAACGTTATTACATTTAAAAAAAAAATAAGGAAGTTGTGTATTACAAAATAGGCATCTATAAAGATGATACACAATGTTTAAAAGAGTGGTAAAGAGTTATTTTAAATAAAGACATATTGCCACGATTACTATTTGAGAATTATGTGGTGTCGACTTGCATGCCACAGTCGATTGCCCAGATGGTGACCAACCTTCGATAGGAAAGAACTCCAAAAGAGGAAGATTGTAACATTTTATGGATATCTAGCATGGAGCTTCAGGGTTCACAAACCCTGTTTTGAGAATGCCATATCACTAACAAATAAAACAAAATGTTTGCAACAATTTTTTTTTTGTTGACTTTCAAACTTATGAATTCTACACAACAACACCCAAGCTAGGAACACCAATATAAAATGTACATACATTTCTTTTTTAAATGTGAATAAAGGTAAAGACACACTGGTCCCACATACGCAACATACGAAAGGCGTTAAAAGAACTGGACAACTTACAAAGAATACATTTTCCATGAAAATAGAAGATTTAGATAAACACTTGTCATACGCAATGCAATCTTACGCGTCCCATGCAACGCCATCTATGCTGTCCAGATCGGCGGGGGAACGTGGGAAGGTGGAGGGAGTGACAATATCTCTTCCCACGCATCAGCCAACTGCGTTTCTATATATTTATTGGTTTCTGTAATTTTCTATTAAATATTTCTGGATTTAAATTATATTTCCTACTAATAATTCAGCCCTGTACTGCTACACATGGACTTTCTTTATTTCAGATAATTTAAAATCGAGATACAGATAATTTTAATTTCTAATATGCTCAAACTATTTTTAAAATGCAACATTGTCCAACAGGTAACATAAATGTCCATTCAAATAAGCAAACATCCAACAAAATGAATTAAGACCTAAACCAATAAATTTTCATCAACATTCATCAATCATTACTAGAAACAATGTAAGGTTGCCAGAAGCTATTGCCTGTCATGTTCAACATTACTATGTATGGGTCATATTGCAATTTGCACAATTTTCAGACCTAGAGTGTTGGATTCTAAGGTAATAAGAACTTATTTCTATATAATAATAAATAAAAACATTTTTCCTAGCCTGTCAAAGTGTCGATATATTTTCAAAGTATTATGTTTTGTTTGTTATTATTAGTTTGTGTACATTGCTCATTATTCATTTGTTTGCACATACAATTCGATGGGAAATATCTATTTGTCAGGCATTCAATAATTAGCACTATGTTGCGAATTGTCACATTTTCATGGGTGAGAATTGTAATTTGCACAAATACCGCCAATCACAACGTATCTCCATGGGACTAATGGGAGAAATAATGAAGTTCCTTGAAACACGGTTTCGACATACTATTTTAATTAATGTATTACCAAAAAGAAACTCATCCTCGTTTTAAAATATGCTATATAAAACAATTTTGACCATGAGATATTCCATAAATTCGGTGGTTCGGAGTTAACTATATTTTAAGACACTTTTGTTGACGCTTCAAAATGTAAACAATGAAGTTTCTGACATATCAGAATCTTTTACGAAACTGCTTAGAAACACCGTTAAATATGTTGTAACCACAATGTGAGGTGACATTTCGCGTATTTCATGTAATGTTTATTCTTAGGCGTGTAAGAAAGCTATTTCTTCGAAACTAAAAAAGTAAAAACAAACCGAAATTTATGAAAAACTCTAACCTCTCGGGTAGGCCACCGGCCGAAATTCCATTTCCCGCCAACATTGTTTTACGATTTTGCGAAAAATTCCGAATAAAGGTGGACCGTCAACCGCTCAAGATTTCGGCCAGAAATGGACTGATTCGTTTAATATTTCGCACCGAGGCAGCAAATATAAACGTCGGCATTTTGACATTCCAAACAGAGCCGAAAGCCGGAAAGCGAAAATTGAAATGCGTGAAAATTATTTGAACGACTCATCGCTGTCTCGCTCTGCAACACGTGATACACGGTTGCCAGTCGCAGAAAATATTATTAGAAACATATAACAGTATCTACCTGAAATAATAAAATCCATCAAAGTATAGCCTTGTTATATTACCGATGTGCATTAAGATAAGGAAGACTGACGATTGGTTTTATAGAGGATAACGAAAATAATGAAGGTACGAACAAAATAATTCCTAGGATGGGTACACCCTTGTTGGTACCCATTTTTACGTATAAGACACAAATTAAAAACGTTCACCTCAAATAAATAGAAAGTTTGTAAGAAAATTGACCCTTAAAATGTTAAATCAATTTTAAATAATTATTTTGCACAAACAAGTGTCTTTAAATAATTACGAAATGCTGCAATACAAAAAATAAACCATTCAACACTTTTTAATAATAATGCAGTGGGTGAAAACGTAGAGGAAGTTAAAAAAATAGTGTATATATATTTTACGGATGCAAGAAGGGTAACTAACTAAAAGTCAGTGGAAAATAAAGGTGCGAGCTCAGAGCAATCTTGCTCCGAGGTTAAGACTGTTGAGAGTGAGAGATAAATACTTGAGTCTCGAAATTCTAGACAGAAATTGACTTGATTAAAAGTCCCCGATCCAACCAATGACCATTAATCGTTAAAATGTAGAAATATAGCCCTAGAAATATTATATCTAGTACTAATGTAACATGGCCTTTATAGATCTTTGGTCAGGGGAAAATATTATGATATATATTTTATTATTTACAAAAAAGTGAGGTGGGTGACGATTAATTTGTTGAGTGCAGAGTTAGTGAGATTTCAATTGCGCGGTAGATTAGATAAAAATGACAAACTTAAACCATAAAAACAATTACTTTTAAGAAAACACAATGAATTGCAAATCAAGTGTGGGACATATGAATTACCAATAATCTCGAGAGATACGAGACAAAATCACGATTTCGCAAAAAAATGAAAATAATTATAGATACTAAAATGTTTTGTTTTTGTGTAGATGTCGTAAATGAAATATATTTTTGTCGTTACAAAATCAAAAATGCAGCTTTGGCCCAATGATATGTTGTTTTTAATGGCATCTCCGGATGCATTGTATTTTATAATATTTGCATTTAAAAACAGTTTCAAAAGATGTGTGGATCTTCTCTCGAGGGTTGCTTGTTTGAAGTCAAATCAACATTATAATCGCCTCGCGTCATTCTTTTTTCAAAGCACCGGAAACACTAAAACCCCATTTTGAAATATACCAGTGGCGGGTAGCTGCACCGCCCGTGCCAACCATTGTGTAGCGCCGCATTTACACATAATGAATAATGTAATGCTTGCTCTACACTCTCGGCCAGACTACCCGAGAGTAGAAGTAATCGACGCACTCGCCTCGCCCGAGTAGAAGAACGCGAGGCGAACCTATGACATATCATTTAGGTCGCCTCTCCCCGGGTAAAAGTCTCCCTAAATGTCTCGGTGAAGTACAAAATATTATTATAACAGATATTAGTCATTAAAAAGTGTTGCCACGGCAATGAACTCCATCATTGCAGTGGCAACAATGGTGCTTTTAAAGAGCAGAATAGTACGCACTTGAGGTGGTAAACCACCAAACTGATGTTTCGGGTTGGTTGGAAGAAATTGCCACCCGACAATAAAATAAGCCCGCCTTTATACTAATGTTTTCAAAAAGTGTTGATATATAAATTAAATTTTATTTTTATTATATGTTCGTAGAAATCAATTACTTTGTGGTTTGAAATATTTAATGAAATTAAAAAAAATCTTTGTATAAGACCACAGATTTTATTTTTATTTATTTTATAGTGTCGGTCATAAAAAAAATTTAAAAATCAGTGGTCGTATACAAAGTTATTTTTTCATTTCGTTGTTATTATGACTAAACATTATTCAACCTCGAGTCAGGATGTCACGGGTTCGATTCCCGCTAAAGTGTAAGGCAAAGTAATATATTGGAACGGATTTAATCGGTACATAATATTAATATGATATATCATCACTCTCCCGTCCGGGTGGTGTGTGATGTTGATTTTCAATTTTGACGAGCCTTACTTAATATTATTATCTATCGTTAAATTGATTATTACCTGCCAGACAACAAAATAATTTTCGCCGCACTGGCTACGTTTATGGAGACATACTCTAATAACTATTTATGCGTAGAAAAAAGTACCTATAAAGAACCATACCTACAATAATTTTCGAAAAATATACTTTGCTCCAATATTCCATAATAATAATAAAATAGTTCGAAGCTTTTCCGCTAGATGCCGCGTAGTGCTAATTTCAAATTAAATTTGTTGACAATTTCTGGCGAATACGACCAAAGTTGTAAGATTTTTTTTAATTAAATTACTATTATAAACATAAATAAATACCTTGTTTAATATTCTTGAACAATAATAATTTTTATTCCAGGAGGTATGCAGGTACAGTGCAATGCAATACGTAGGTATTG
The DNA here is from genome assembly GCA_022651775.1 of Drusus annulatus. Classification (NCBI taxonomy): domain Eukaryota; kingdom Metazoa; phylum Arthropoda; class Insecta; order Trichoptera; family Limnephilidae; genus Drusus; species Drusus annulatus. The sequence goes on from JAGWCC010000788.1 coordinate 110,140, forward strand.
TATTATGTAGCAAGGATTTGAAAATATTATTTTTTACAGCGCCCTTGAGGTATTTTCAGAAAAACGGCGCTGTACAAATTATCCAAATATTATATTATTCCATAATTAACAATAATACAAAAAATACTAAATAACAATACATAAAACAAAAGTAATAATTGTAATACATATATGCAATAAAATAATAATACTAAATTCATTAAAAAAATATATTTAAATTTAAATAAATAATTATTTAAATCACATTAACTTGCATTTCACAAAAAAACGCAAATTTTTCAGCAGGGGAGAGGGGGATATTGTTTATTTTCCCATAAAAAATGAAATAATTTAATCTTTGTTAAATGCCAATCAATCAATTTAAATTATAGCCCAGGTGGTTGTCGCATAATTAAATGATAGTCAATGTGGTTCTCACACAGTGAAAACAACTCATTTGATTGATGTGACGACGCGTAATACAACAACAAAAAACATCCTCTGATACGCAAACTGTGGTGCGGGCAGAGAAAATTATTTAATTTATACTTTTGTTAATAGAAAAAATATGGAGATTTGGTTTCTTGTTCAAAGCTTGTATGTATAAATAACCGTTTACATAATTATTTAACCGTGAAAAATAACAGGATGTAACTTGAATTACCAATAATAAATATTAATAGGTTTAATCCACCCATTTCAAATATTGAATCATTTGTGCTAAAATACATTATAGGTAGGTATTGTACTATGTAGCAAGGATTTGAAAATATTATTTTTTATAATTTTCTGAACATATCTGTCAGTTTAATTTGAAAATTTCACACTCATACGTACTTACGAACGTACTCTAAAAGGAAATTATTTATTGTTAATTAATAATTTGAGAATAACATAAAAATATTATATTTGTGAATACTGCACAAGAGTTCCGATTGCCCGGAGCTAGTGTGAATACGGCATCTTCAATAGGAATATGCTATGAGACTGAATGGAGCGGAGAGGGGAAGGAGATGGGGAAGATGAAGGTTAAGAAGTATCTGGCTATTCAAATTTGGTTACTAAACACGGCTTAAGCCATTTCAAGCAACGTTACAATTATGAATGGAGGTCTTTCGCCAGGGCGATACCGATAGTATCTACCACTCTAGAAAGTATCGTAAATATACTGTAAATTAATCAAATTTAATTGCACATGAAAAACTAAAATAATTTACATTAACTCTAGGTAGGGTAAATATATTTTGAATTAATTAAAATTATTATTAAAATGGACTTGCTGTGGAGAGCTCCGTTGTTACATATATTTCTGGCGCATGCATGCGCCATCAAAAAAAGTCAAATAAATCGAACTGTAAGTTACGGGTTTTTTCATTTGAGACAACTCAAGTCTGTCAGAAGAAATCTTCCGATGGAAGCAACTAAACTACTGATCAATTCGTTTGTAGTCTCACGGCTCGATTACTGTAACGGTATTTACGCCAGCCTTCCTAAATACCAAACTAATGAACTCCAATCAGTTTTTAATGCTGCAGCAAGGCTTATTACCGGGGTATCTAAATATTCGCATATTTCAGAGCACCTTCGGAACCTTCACTGGCTCAAGTGCACCGAAAGAATCCAGTACAAGTTCTGCTGTATGGTGTTTAAATTCATTAACGAAATTCATCACCGAAATGGCCCCTTCTAAGGCAGTCGACTCTTAGATCACAACGTCATCGGCTATCGGAAGGCTGATAGAACCCAAACGCAACCCAAATACTAAGTTTGGAGATCGCGCTGCAGGGGTATCGGGGCCGAAGGCTTGGAATAAACTCCCTTCGGAACTAAGATGTATAACGAGCCCAACAGAATTTCGGTCCAAACTGAAAACTTACATTTTCAGACTCTCATATCCCTAAATTCATCAATCTCAAGATAATCTGTTTCTCGACGAATCACCTTTAGATATACAAATTTTAATCAAATCCTGTACTGTACGACAAATTCAGAAAGTCCATTTTTAATCGGAAAGATAAATAAATATATATATATATATATATATATATATATATATAAATAAATATATATATATATATATATATATAAAATCATAATTTTAATTTTAAGTTAATAAGCGTGTCTATCTGATGGGACCTGTCAGGTGAGTATGTTTCTGTATATTTTCTCTTTAAACTAGGAATTTTTATCAACTAGAAAATAAGATCTGTACATCGCCCTTGAGGTGATTTTTCACAAAACCGGCGCTATGCAAATCATCCAAATGTTATTATTATTTGACGCTGAGAAAGAGGGAGAGGTTACAACGGATTTATCAGCGGAATGCCTTTGGATATTTGATGTCCAGTTAGCAACATAAACGGGTGAATAGAAATATAATAAAATTGGATCTAATATCTATACATCTAATCTTATGTTATAAAACTTATCGTTTATGGGATTATTTTTAACTATTGCATAGTTATATAATAATGTGGTCACAACAGGGTTTGAAATTCTTCGACCGTAGTTATTTAGTGTTATATTTAGGAACTAATGAATAAATATCGCGTGACACTTCTATCGATCTAATAAACGGAAATAATCTCTTCGATTGAATCATCAGTCATCGCCATCACTGGGCTAGATAATGACGATAGTTTAATTACTACAGAATATGGTTATATACGTCTAAACATATTTTGTTTTTTCTTGTTAATCACTTTGCCCCCATCCGAGGGTTCCCGCGAACCCGCATTTGAATAACGCTGCAGGATTAACGAATCATTGTTTTCACCTCAGAGCAATAATATACCCTTGAAGTAACAATATATGGAGAGAGAGCTAATTATTTTTACCCAACCTACACAAACTTGCGATAAATCACTTTCTCCGGGTTTTTACGTCGTACACCATGAGAGAGAAAGGGACAACAAATTTCATAGACCGCTTCTATATACTGTAAGGATGATCTTAAGCTCCTGGTTTACGGCGGGACTCCGCCCACATTTTTTATTATGCCACTAAACTTGACACAACTAAACGGTTTTTTTAGATTATATGCTATATTTTTGTTGATAAAAATACTGTGAAAAAGTGGCTATACGAATAATAAAAAACATTATGTCGATGTGTGATATGAATGGATGTATAAATACCGTAGCCTTGGTCTTAGCCAGTTGATTTTTGGTCGAAATTGCATTTTTAGTCGAATTTTAATTTTTCGTCGAAAATTGCTCAGGAACTCAGGGATTTGATGCTAATACAATGAACGCCTTAGGGTTCAAAGGCTTAAAAGACCTCGACGCAGCATCCCAAAAGTAGACATAAATAAACTACTGTAATTATTATTAATTTCCCTTCCGTGGCTGTCAAGAAAGAGTTCCTCTTGATGGCAAACCGGAGACTGTTAAATATCTTCCATAAATGTTTTTTTTCGAGTACTTTACTTACTAATCTTTGTTTATGCCCTATTATTACCTACCCAGCGAGTTATTCTGTGAAATTTTAACTTGTAATTTTTGTTCGGTTTTTTTTTTTGCAATTCTATATTAACGACTGTCATTTATAGACAGCAATACATTGCATATCCCTGCGTACCCTTCTGGAATAAATCATTATTATTGATAGTAATATTATTATAGAGACACTCTGTTTGACAGTAAACCATAAAGAAAACCTAAGCAAGATGAAGTTTTCCAAGAAGTTTGAGATCATCTAGCAAAGTCAACAATAGTCAAAAGAAACAGCATCTCGAGAGGCGAGAGCTCATACCCGCGGGTCCACCGGTCCAAGGCGAACCCGAGATCATTCCATTCAATGCTCGTTGGAAGAGGCTGTGCAAATTGAGATAAATAATGTACTATAATTATACATAGAAATAAAACTATTAATGTACCTATATGTCAAAGTTCCACGCGGATATAAACAAGATAAACAATTCGGTGAAGTAGTTAGGACGCTTGATTTTGTGAGATAGAGAAGGGAGTTCATGGACAACCTTTGTGGAAGAGCCATTTGCTCCTTGACTCTGGTCCCAGAGGTCACAGGTATCAAAATCAATGAAGATTTTAAAATATAGTACCGATGTTTGTCAATGTTTGAAGACCGCCATTCGGAATCGAAACGTTGCTCTAAATGACGTCAGCTATGTTAAGTGACCAGATATAAATAACCAGGTACCATTTAATTTACCTTACTTCCATCAGCTTCACAACATTCCCCAAACTTTTGAAGGGCGAGCTCTGGCACCATGTAATTCGCACAGCTTTTCTGACTTTACTTTCTAAATCAACGGAAATTTTTCAGCATCTTTTACACCATGAGGTGTTGTCTTTTGAAATATTCATTTAACTGCAAAAAATATGGCAAGACACTATATTTATATAATTTACCTGAATCATATTTTAAAAGAAAAAGATTTACAAAAGCGAGAGTTAAAATCTCGTGCGAAGCCGGGTAGTAAAGCTAGTTTTACATTAATATGCACTTCTGATGCAGATTACTTTATACAAATTGAAACCGGCAAAGGTCTACACAAGATAGAGTGACCTTTGTGGTTTAGTTGTCAAAGACGAAAAGCCGTTTGACCACTTCATTTTAGAATGCCCTTTTTCTGAAAGCTTGGTTTCGTTTGGGCGCAGTACATTATGGTAAGACACACTACATGACAATCTCCGTGGCGTAATGCGTGCGATTCGATTCATGCGGCAATCTAAAAACGTATGGACATAAAGCGACATCTCCCCTGTAAATTGGGAAGCTGTTTTAAAAATATATTTGAATATCTAGGTAATCCTAACCTTTTTTAGTATGGTGAAGTTGTAATAATATAGAGATATCGAAATAAGGGACTTTTCACCTCCGCACAGCATCGCCAGGAATTAGAGAGAGAATTTTTGCACGAATATTCAACATTCCTCTGCCGCTCAGTATAATCTTCTTATTGTCCGTCTCCTCGGAATTTACGGCCCAAGAATCCGACCTGTTTCTGTGCTGGGTTACAAATGATTATGTTTTTTTTTATTGGGAAATTTTAGACATTCTGGACATTAGTGTCAGAGGAAAATCTTTAGAAAACGTAGATCAATACATTTGCTTGGGTTAAGTTCTGAAATTAGGTAATGAAAACCAGACAAGCGAAATTGAGAGAAAAATATTTGAATAGGCCTACTTCAGCAAATGTATCCTAAAAAACAGGAAGTAACTCAACACCTCCGGACGAGTGTTATACCCAGTGACCACCACACAAAGAGCCATAGCAAGAGCCATGCTAGGTATCTCCTTTTGAGATAGAAGACGAACGAGTGGATAATTCGTTAATTGGATTCGAGGAGGGATATAGCATTACTATTTTTAGCTCATAAACTCTTGAACGGTGTATTATTATTACCTGATATCCTGGCTGAAATTTGATTCTATGTCCCTGATAATTTCACGCGAGGCCGCCAACACAACTTCTGTTTCTTCCCAGGTGCAGAACTAACTTACCAATAGTGATGCCCCTGGGAAGACTTACTAGGTTAATTAACTGCCTCGCAAGAAATGACGATGTTTTTCATATGAATTATAACAAGTTTAAGCACGAACTAGCTATTTAGTTCTAACTATGTTATGTACTTCTTAAAACCTATTTTTTTTGTGTGTAAACTACTTTTTTCCTACAGCTTTGTATAATTATGATTACCATATTTGCCTTTTTGCAATGTACTGATGTAAAACTGTTTTTGCAAAAAATAAAAGTCAAAGGTGGAACTATCCTATAAATGACGCAAGTTTATTGTGAGATAAAAAACCATTTTATACTGTATTATCTCATTTGTGGAAAGTATTTAATTGCACTCATATATTATAAAACTGCGCCACTGTGCCATCCAAATGTTCGTGACGTTGTCAATTGATTTTGTGATTCAACGGAGAAACTCCTATCTAATTTCTCTACATAAAAAAAATATATATAATTTTATTTTTAAAGAAATGAAAAAATAACTTTGAATAAGACCACGGATTTTTTTTTTTTTAGGTTTTTACTTTTATTTAAACAATAATTATTATTATTTTATTTAAAGTAACAGTTTTTAGTTAAAAGCTCTGCGATGTAATCATGTAATAAATTACATCGCAGAGCTTTTAACTAAAAACTGTTTTTTAAAAAATTAAAATAATAATAATTATTGTTTAAATAAAAGTAAAAAGCCTAAAAATTAAAATGGAGTTCTACAAAATAAACTTTAAAACCATAAATAAAAAAATTAAAAAAACCACGGATATTATTGATAGTGCTTAGGCTAAGTGAAACCGGTCAGTCATAAAAATTAAAATAATATCCGTGGTCTCATGCAAAGTTATTTTTTCATTTCTTTAAACATGTCAAACCAAAAAGTAATTGCTTTCTACGAGAATAATAACATTTTTATTATGCAGGTACTTAAGTTTTAAAAAAGCACTACTTCCAATGCCACGGGTATAAAAATATGCAAGAGGTGATTTTGAGATAGTTTCGATTGCACTCACGAGTGGCAATACTCATACTTTGGATACCTGCACTCAAACACAGAAGCACACCGCATAAATAAAAGATAACCTTTAAACACGGAATATGAAGATGTTCGTAGTTTTTATACTCGTACAAAAATATCATTGCCGTTAAACAATATTTTTAGAAGGAAAGAATCTGCCGGACAATTATATTATATACCTAGGTAATTATTTTTATCTGTTTTTTTTTTACTGTGTTATTATTAGCATAGTTACAAAAACCAACGGCTAAGTTACTTCAACTAGGTTTTCGGCAGGGGTGTGGAAAAAATGGGTGAAAAAATGGGTAAAAAACGAACGAGAAATCCTACAGAAGTCAATTTACAAGAATAGCACGAATTCCAAAGATAAATATGTATTTTTACACTAGTTGTTACCTTGACTTGAGAAGAAAAAAAAATGGTTGCTTTAATCCATCAATTTTAAATATTGAATAACGTCTGCTAAAATACATTATAGGTAGGTACTTTACTAGGTGGGTAGTAGCGTTGGGAAAAACTTCAATGTTTTGTGAATGCTTCACGAATTGTTAGTTCTTTAAAATGAACCCTTCGAAGTGAACCCTTCAATTGAAGTCGAACTCGCGAAAAAATAAGATTTGAGAGAAGAAGGATTGATCCGCCTGTTTAGCGTTGGGAAAAACTTCAGAGTTTTGTGAACGCTTCAGGAACTGCTAGTTCTTTGAAATGAACCTGTCGCGGTGAACACTTCAATTGTAGTCGAACTCGTCAAAAGATAGTACTAGTCGGCAGAGATCCCAAATCGAAAAGTGCTAGCAAATCAACAAAAATTCCTCTCCGAAAAAAAAGCACTAGTCGGTAGAGATTTGAAATCGAAAAGTACTAGCAAATCGACAAAAAATCCTCCCTCAAAAAGTGCTAGCAAATCAACAAAATTTACCCTCCGAAAAAAAAGCACTAGTCGGTAGAGATTTGAAATCGAAAAGTACTAGCAAATCAACAAAAAATCCTCCCCCAAAAAGTGCTAGCAAATCGACAAAAAATCCTCCCCCAAAAAGTGCTAGCAAATCAACAAAATTTACTAAAAACGGAATTGCAGGTCGGAATCGCCTTCAAATCGGTGCTGCTTCAAAAGTACTTCTTTCAATGGAATGAAGTTAATGAAATGAATGAAGGCTAAAATGAACTACCACCTTCAATTGAAGTGTTGGTTCAGTGAAATGAAGTTCATGAAATGAATGGAGGCTAAATTGAACTGCCACCTTCAATTGAAGTATTTGTTCAATGAAATGAAGTTATTAAAATGAATGAACGCTAAAATGAACTAACGACTTCAATTGAAGTATTTGTTCAATGAACAATGAATGAAGTACGAACTGTTGCCAAAAGAAGTAGTTCTTTGAAGCAGTTCTTTCAAAGCGGTCACAACGCTAGTGGGTAGGGATTTGAAAAGATTATTTTTTAAATTTGATAATTTCAATTAACATCATCAAATGTTAAAAGTTCACACTCGTACGATCCTCTACATACTAACAAGGAAATTATTCATAGTTAATAACAACAACATAAAGAATTAATAAAATAGAATATCCTAGAACAACAAAATCAATACTTAATACAAAATCTATAGAAAAAACATTTGCAGAACTCATCGAACAACATTTTTTTAAAATATATTTTATAAAACAAAGACCAACATTCCCGGGTTAAGAATATCCAGACAATATTTGAAAAACTCTTACTGCCAACATAATAAGCGCAAGATGTTGCTTGCGCAATGATGGGAGGACTTAGCCAGCAGAGGAATTGCACCTACGACGCCCGGGTGGGAATCCGACGCGTTTGTCCACTCAGCTACTAACCGGTCTATAACAACTTGAATATAAATCAAACGTCGGTTGTTCAAATAGTTGCTGGTCATATTTGTTTAAATTCTATGGTAGTATCTCCTCCATTTGGCGTGAATCGTGAAACAAGTGAAGATATCTCAAAACAAGGCAACGTTAGCTATATGAAAAGATGCATGCTTGGCATCGACCCAAACTTTAGAAAATTATACAAATGAATAAGAAAGTAAACTATTAGATGTACAACTTTACTCCTTTATCGCCGGTTTTTTCCGAAATTCGAGGCTTTATTGTAAAAACTGGTTATACATTTACAATTCAAAGTATTGTCCATCGCTGGCCACTTATTTCTTCAATCTTTTTGGCAGCGTACGAATTCCGCGTTGAAAAAACTGGTCATCTTTTGAAACGATCCACGAATCGATCCAATTTTTTACTACTTCATAAGACCGGAAGTGCTGGTCAGCCAGGTCGTGTGCCATTGACCGAAACAAGTGATAGTCAGAGGGAGCAACGTCTGGAGAATACGGGGGGTGGGGTAGGATTTCCCATCTCAACGTTTCCAAATATGTCTTGACCACTTTCGAAACATGGGGTCGAGCATTGTCATTGTCAACCTCCCGCAAATGACGAGAGTTTGGCTCGTAAACTGGCATTTTCAATCGAGTATAACTTTATGATGCAGGCACAAATCGACTTATGTTTCTACGCGGTGATTTTGACAGATGCCTAAGTTTATTGAATGACGGATTTGATCTATTTATTTTGACCACTACTTACCGCTAAAACTATCTATAGAATAACGGCGAAAGCAAAATTGTATACCTAATATATTAAAACGCCGTAGAGCTAATTGCATTTCTTCATCATCGTATGGCGAAGGAGAGTTGGGATACTGAGGTTACTAAACCAGTCACTAATGGCAATGGGCAGGACATATAGCACAAATTATAGACCACATAACAGATGGACAAATCGTGTCATTCAGTGGAGATCAAGAGGAACTAATGCAGCCCAAGGTCGCTCTAAGATCAACCGGATCGACGAGGTAATCAAGGTAGGGGGACGCTGCAAATCATGGAACCGGCTCTCCTCTTCAGGAAGTAAATTGTCCAGCAGAGTGGACAGTCAGCAGACGATGATGAATCAATTTGAGTTTTATTAATTTTGAACACAGTGAAACAAAACGTAAATAAAAAGCTTTAAAAAATGATATCGTCGCTGGAAAGGCAAAAGGGCTTAAGCGACACTTTGGTCAAAACTAAGTTAATTACGCAGTTTTGATCAGTTTGATTCTGAAGACTTTTGTGGCCTTTCAGTCATCTAAAATATATTTGCTATTTAGGAGAAAGCTTGACTCAAGCGACACAAGTTTAGGACTAGATTTTTGTCGCTTTGGGTAACTCAGTGCCAGTTTTTTTTTTCAAAATCCAACTAGGTACTAAAGACTTATGAATTTGATTGTAAAACAATAACTTTAAAGGGCTCTGGTGAACACTTACCAAAAATGACGCTTCAGCCCTTTTGCCTTTCCGGCGACGATATGGTCTTTCCACGGAAGAAATTACAACGGAGGTATCGGCGGAAGGTTTACAAAGCTTCATGACGAAAAAACCTCATATGTCCTGATATATATAATACTTGCCATAAAAAACGCTAAAAACATCAGGTAGGTACTTAACTAGAGTTTTAACTACAAAACTGCGTATGGTTAACAGCAGTTGCCCTAAAAGTAAGAGCAATTCAGCACAAGCGCGTGACTTACAGTGGTAGGCGTGAACCTAACAACCAAACATTTTTTACTAACTAACTAACCATCACACCGTTTCCTCGCAGGGGTAGGCAGAGAGGACGGACCGCCATATAACTCTGTATTGGCACACACCCCTTGCTTCAGTCACATTCATACATCGTCTCATACATACTCTTCTGTTATTCTGACTCTTCACAAGACCCGATTCAAGTATTTGATTTACTTGATCGTGCCATGTCTTAATCGGGCGTCCTCGACTTCTTCTTCCATTCAATTTCGCATCATATATTCCTTTCACACTCCTTTCTTCGTTCATTCGCTCTACATGCCCAAACCATCTTCATCGTTGCTTACTTCAAAAACACATATTGTTTTGGTGTTAGAGGGCATTCACACGACGATTTATTTTTCAAATGACCTTTATTTATATTATTGTTTCGATATTGGCCTAAACCTTAGAGTATACTAGAGGTAGCCCAAGCCAAGGCAGTGAAGTCAGTTTTGGACTTGTTTTTGATGATTTTAACATGACTCGGCGCACCTGGGCGTGGCTAAGACTAAGGCTACGGTATTTATACATCCATTCATATCACATATCGACATAATGTTTTTGTGTATTCGTATAGCCACTTTTTCACAGTATTTTTATCAACAAAAATATAGCATCTAACCTAAAAAACCGTTTAGTTGTGTCAAGTTTAGTGGCAAAATAAAAAATGTGGGCGGAGTCCCGCCGTTAACCAGCGAAGATAGCCAGCTTAAGATCATTGCGACAGTATATAGAAGCGGTCCAAGAAATTTGTTGTCTCTTTCTCCTTCATGGTGTACAATGTAAAAACCCGGAAAAAGTGATTTATTACAATTTCGGATGGGTTGGGTAAAACAAATTAGCTATCCCTCCATATATTGTTACTTCAAGACCTAAACAAACCATATACGGAAGAAATAAATATGAATTATTCAAATCATGTAATATTATTAAGAGAACAAACAGAAAAACCGGTCGGTCATAAAAAATAAATAATATTCATGGTCTTATAAAAAGTTATTTTTTCATTTCTTTGTATACGTAAAACCACAAAGTGATTGCTTTCTACGTCTTTTTATGTATTAACGCAGGTTAGGATTCGAACTCGTCACCTTTGGATTAGTAGCCGGGGATCTTAACCGCTCAGCCACTCAGGTCGTCACTAGTCTGACGATGCCCGTAGCAGAATAAAACCGGTCCGGGTTCAAATAAATAAAGTTATAAAGTTTTAGAACGTAATATTAAATAATATTATTTAGTTCTTATCTGACACTTCCACTTTTTATAGCCGTATTTTAATAATGTATTCAAAATGTAGGTGGCCACACTGGCTGCCACAACTTTGGACCAGTTATTTGGTTGGGAAAGGTACAACGTCTTGTCACTGGGATTGGTGTATCTACATCTACGTAATATTGAATGAATTAAGTTTTTTTTTCTTTTGAAACTTTCTCTCTGCGTATCACTTACGCTTTATAATACCAAATAAATGTATGAACCAAACTAAAAAAAATGATAAAAACCATTTTTTTTTACTTTGACAGATTAAAATCTTATAATTATTACACAATATAATAATTTCCTTTGTGAGTACGTAGGATTGTTGAAGTGTGAAATTAAAAAAATTGGAACTGATGTTAATTGAAATTATGAACTTTAAAAAAAAATCCTTTTTAAATCCATATCTACCTAATAAAGCACCTCTAAACTTACTGATAATAATAATAATAACATTGAACTTATATGGCGCAGTTTCGTGATATTTCACCTCAAGTGCGCTTCACACTAAATTAATTAAGCTAATAAGACTAACTAACAAAGAGAAAATAATATATAATATGTATACAAATTAAAACTATCCAGAATCGTGATTGTTATAATAAATCACGAAAGAGAAAAAGGTTAAGATATGGGTATAACATACCCAGTGCATGTGTACATCGACAGATTAAAAAAAAAAACAATTTGCTAGAAGCTAAGGGTCTAAAAATCCAGATGAAACGTATGAATTCATATTAACTAATTTGTTAAAGCACAAAAGAATAAATTATATTATATACATGTATATGAGGACAGTCAACATGTTGGTACTAAAAAACATCAATATTCAAGTATTTTAAGTAAGCGATTCTAAAAATGCAAACAGTGTAAATAAAACAAGTAACAAAAGAACTTTTTTTAACCACCATGATTTTCAGTAGACAGTAAGGACTTTGAGTTGTGAGGATACAAGTAAGGGCAAAATCGAAACAAAGCAAATTAAGACGTTTTTAAAGAAATTATTTTTTTATGTTACGTTTTGTGTGTAGGATTTTTAAACAATTTGGTTTTTAGGACCCGTTTGAACTCTGCTAGGTTCTGTGTGTTGATAAGTTTAACTTCTACTATATCCGTTTACTCCCGGATAGAGTAGAAGTTCTGAATTCAAGTCTCGGTCACAACCTGATCTTTTTTGATTTCTGTGTCATCTTTCGTATCATATTTCGTTTTAACTGTTCTGTTACATACAATAATTGAAATACATTTTATTTTTACACGAAGGGTTTCGAAAACACGACCTTCGGGTTTAGAACCTAGGAAATTACATGTTAACGAATACATGCATTCCTATATAAATATGTGAAAAAAAAATCAAGGCAATCGCGTATAATTAAAGTCCTAGCCGGAAGAAAATACACTTGTCCGTAATAACAATATTTTCTAAAATTAGAACTTACTAGGAAGGTGTTGCTTACATAGAAGAAGTTCAACTAAAATCTGATATAGCTATATGTACAGTAATACAAAGAAGAAATAATTAAATATGGTATCTGTAGCCTGTTAGTAAACGCATTTGATATTGAGTGGGATGATGCGAGTTCGATTAAAATCAGCGCAGATTCATATCGTAGATTGACATGATTTTAACAATATATAGTTTGATGAACCTCACAAAAATGGTTTTGTAGCTGAGGTAAGGAAATAGATATTGATGAGCTGGCCACCCGGGTGGGTAGTACGTTCGGCTAATAGTCAGATGGATCGAGTTTGATACTCACAGAAGGTACCCAATCGTATAGATTCGGAAAAAATGGAATCAGCAAAGATAACTCACCAGCTGCGCATAAAAGGAAATTGACCTTGAAAATACCAAAAAACCATATATATTTATACCTATAGAGAGTGATATAGGTATATTATATTAACTATCATTTTCATCGCATGTTTTTTTTATGAACATCGATTCTGTTAAAAACGTACTTTAACACCGGTTAGTAGCCGAGTGGACAAATGTGTTGGGTTCCCACCCAGGCGTCGTGGGTTCAATTTATTTGTTAGCTAAGTCCTCCTGCATTGCACAAGCAACTTTTTTCCGCTTATAATGTTATATATCGTAGTGTAAAAGTTTTAAACAGTGGGAATATTTCTCCATCTTTCCGTGTTAACTATGGCTAGAGGTGCATTCATGAGGAGATAATCTTTTCTACCCGGTGAGCGGGCTGCCTTTTGCTACTGTAGGGCTTTTGTGTATTTGTTTATATATAAGTACTTTAAATGAAATTTTGTAGACTGTGTTTTGTGTGCTTATAGCAATATTTTATTAAAGCCCACTCACCAAGGTTAGGGAGGGAATAAGATGTAATTTGGACGGAGACGAAGGGGGTCCGTACTGGGAGTCCAGCGGCCAAGGTTGGAAACGGGTTTATAATGATGGTAGTAGAAGTATCTAATATTGTCAGATTATTCGTAACCCGGTAATATAAAACAAAAAATAATAATAATAACGCGTAACAGTCCAAAACCAAGATCCCAAATTAAGATGTGTACACTTACGTCAGAGTAGCCTGCGGTGGCCTGAGAAGGTTGGAATGCCTCAACGCGTCGCTTCCGCTATTTTTTCGCCTCACCGGTGTTTTCATCTCGATGCCTCCGCAGTAAAACTCTAAGCTGGCTCTTCGCATGGGGTCCTCGTACCGGTCCACACTGTCCCTCCTGGCGTCACTGTTGTAGAGGCTTGTCCGATCGTCGAAACGCTCCGCCAAACTGGCGCGCCGTTCTTCGATGCGCTCCACAATACTGGAGCGTCTTTCATCGATGCGTTCGACCAAGCTCGGTCTCCCTTCGTCAAACCGTTCAACGAGACCGTCGAATCTTTCAGCCAAGCTTCCTCTCCTTTCGTCGTATCTATCCGCAAGGCTCAGCCGTCTCTCCAAGATGCTCCCTCTCCTCTCGTCGGTACCATAACGGTCCAGACTCGCTCTTCTTTCCAGGTTGATTGTCGGAATGACATTCTCGCCCGCTTCCCACGTGGGGTTTGGTTCGGACGATTCGCCCAACACGAACCGCTTAGACGAGCGTCTCTTCAACATGTCGCGCGGTCGGATCCAATAAAAGAGGCGACGGAAGAAGGAAGGAGTTACTTCGGACTCGTAGTCGGTTGTCATGCACTTGGAAACATCGGGACGCTGTGTGGAAGTGCCCTCCTCGGGCGTGTTCCAAAAGATTGAACAATAACTTGACAGATCGGGGCTTTCTGACTGAATTTTGACAGTCAACTTTGTTTAACTTAATCACCACTTCTCCTTCTCCTAATTACTCGTTGGATATTCCTTAGTTAGACCATTTTCAACAAATATATTTTGTAAAAATACAGGCTGTCCAACTTGGGTTTCCTACGGAACACTATTAAAAAAACTATTTGCTCATCATACGCCGAACTTATTCAATTACTCGCTTTTAAACAATGGCATAAATTGGACATTATTATTACAAAAAAAAACACCATTGCAAAACAAACCTTTATACCAAAATTGATATTCTTTGCGGCAAATGTATTCGGTAACAACATACATTATTATATAAGAAAATTGTTTGTAAGTCATAACGTTGTAAAAAACTCACAGTTTCCACATATGGTAGATACATTTAAAGAAATATGAGTAGACAAAACATAAGCAATTGTTGACGATATTAAAACGAGAATAAATCTATAGTTACAAAATAAAAAAAAAGTAAGATTATCCTTCGCGGGATTTTAGGTAAATAGAGAGAAAAAAGATGTTATTCAATAAAAATAACGTAAGTTCAATGAAGACTTGCGCACTCACTAACAATCTATATTGCAACGGAAAGTTTAATTGCCAAATTAGTGCGTTACGCGAGGCACGGAACTACTGTTTCGCGCTTCGTAAATGCACGTTTCACCTGAATCGCTTAACTAATTCAACGAAAATATAAACATTATAAACCTACGGAGCTGGCCTCAAATTTAAATCACTTATGTGTTTGAATCAGCAAAAACAATGTAACGGTGAGCACTGCCGTCATTAAAATTGCACAGCAATTTCAGTGTGGAATTTATGTCAATACTATTTTCAGCTCGCAACGCTATTTCCATCAAGAGCTATGGACGTTTGAAATATCGATAAAACGTAAGACGAAACGCCATATTCTTTGGTCATTAATTTACAATTCTTCAAAACGAAAAGATAAAATACACTGAGACCGTGATGAATTATTGTAACCGTTTGTCAGTTAACTAAAATAATATGAAATTAATGGAAGATATTTTTGAAAGGTTTTAATCGCTAGGATTAGTGAAGAATTAACCGTTGGACCACACGGGCCGCCTGCTGGGCCGATTGTGAAGTGTGCACCCCACGTTGAAAGTACACCGTCATCTTGTCGAATTGGGCACTAAAATAACCTGGCGATATAAATATCTCAGACCAACACTCATAAGCGATAAAGTTTTATCGATTTATTTGCACCTGGGAACGCATTGTTCAATGTGCATACTTAAATGCACATGTTGCATCGGTGCTAATACGAGTATATATTATGATGTCAAGGCACTTCAAGGGGTACTTCCTACGACCGATGCTAACAGCACTGGGCAACATCTTGTGAAAATATCTACACTGTTTACGCACATGCTGCCAAATTTTTGGGGGTGATTATCCTTTTTTCAATCAAATATTTTTTACCAAAATTGGAATTAACTTTAAAGCATCAATGCTTATTTATTATTAAATAATTCATATTATTTAAATATCAAATACTTTTTTATTTTAAAAAAAACGTTCACTTTGATGGGGTATTTTAATCGTAAATCCAAAAACAAAATTTTGTCAGAGTAAAAAAAATCCCGAGGGCGTTCCTCTTAAATGGAAAAAAATATGTATGCAATTTATTTTCCTTAAATTTTGCGGTTTAACATGAAAAACGGGTATAAGTGATTATTTCGTGATAATTATTAAAAAAACAATATCAATAATATTCAAACAACTTTAGATGATTTTTTTAAGTTTAAAAAAATAGGTACGACCGAGAGTTGAACTCGGATCCTTTCGCTTGCCGAGCGTACCCTCTACCATAATTTCTATCTAACTTCCTTCTCACGCTTTTTTTTAACACATATATCTTGAAAAAAAAAATAATAACAATAATATTATACCGATAAAACATCACTTTTTTTTTTCCTTTTTTTCAAAAGTAAAAAATCGAAGAAAACACAAAAACGTGACTAACATTTCCAGTTGTCAAAAACAAACCACTAATCCAAAATGGCTGATTATGCTAACATATGATAAACATATGTGTACCAACATAACAACAAAACAAAAAAATCGATAATCGAATCTATACAGCCCGCGAAAATTCAAAATTCACATTTTCTTTTGAACAGGCCTCGTACTTACTAAAAATAACAACATTGAAATTGGAAATAACTTTAATTCATCAATGCTTATGTTTTTAAAATATTTTAAACAATATCGATAATCTAAAAAACAAATATGAAACAGAAAAGCCAGAAAATAAAAAGACAATGGTCACAACCGAGACTCGAACTCGGATCCTCTACTCTATCTGGGAGGAACGCCCTTACCAATTCGACCATTGGGACCTTATTAGAAAGTGGCATTTAAATCGATTTCATATTTTTTGTTGAAAATTATGAATAGTATTTTTAATTTCTTCCGATTTTTGACAGCAATAAATATCAATTCTTGCTTAAAAAAAACAATATTTGGGGGAAACGTGTCAAAATATCGCTCAAAATGACAATGATGCCCCCCACACTCTCCATCCAAAACAGACAGCGATGTATGTGTTGAATTATGCGCGACACAGCGAAGCTTTTACATATTAAATAACGGTCATATAATGTAAACCTCGAGACCTTTGCCCCGGCCCATTATATTCAAATTCGTAACACTTTATGCAACTCGCAGCAAATCCACTTCGTACAACTTTACTATCGAGGTGATAGAAAATACAATATCATTTTGTACTGCAAAATTTGACTTCGGTATTTTTCTATGATTAAACGATTATTGTGATTAAAATTTCTACGTTTAAATCGCCCATACGTAAATGCAAAATACCTAACACAACTGAAAAACATACCGTCGCCAGAAAGTCAAAAGGACTCAAGCGCCATTTTGGGAAGTTTACAGCAGAACAGATTAAAGTTTTTTTTGTTTTGCAATAAAATTCACAAGTCGTCAGTACCTAGTTGGATTTTGAGAAAAAAGTTAACTCAGATAACTCAACGCTCTTACTGAGTTACCCTAAGTGACAAATAGCTAAAAAAAAAGTCCCAAACTTGTGTCGTTTGAGTCAAGCTTTCTCCCAAATGGTTAATATTTTTTTAAATGGCCACAAAAGTCTTCAAAATTAAACGGAAGTCAAAGCATTCGATACAGACAAAAACTGATCAAAATTGCATATTTAACTAATTTTTTACCACAGTGTCGCTTAAGCCATTTTGCCTTTCCAGCGACGATATGTTTTGGGGGTAAATCTAATACACACGATTCAAAAAAATGTTGAAAAGGTATCATAAAATTTGCTGCAAAATGCAGATTTTTTTACACAAACATACAATCAAGAGGAATGGGATATGTGTTTTTTTTTTACTTCTGATTAAATATCTCGAGTTTTTGAAGATGTGCAATTTTGCAGTGGAAACGACGAATGGTTGTCTCAGAATGAGTCGACAATATTATGTATGATTTTAATTTTATTCATAAATTATCCTAACCACAGCTGACCACAGATGTTTAGTCATTTGGTCAAGGGTCATTGAATTCCGCAAGGAATGTCACCTAGATCTCATGGCACCCATATTTGTGTTTTGATGGAAAAAATCGATGCACGAAAATCGAACCGGCCGCTTCCCGACTCAAATACCAGTACCTACTCTACGGAGGCAATTTATTGATGTTCATCAATAGTTATTATGTTTTATTTACTTAGGTATTTTCGTGATTATATTTCAATAAGAATCATAATCAGATCAATGTTGCCTATCTTAACTTCAAACCATAATACTATTTTCTGAGGCAACCCGATGAGCTTTTGGTCATGAAATTTGTACAGATTTTAATTGATCAAATTTCTAGGTAAACACAAATAATTTTCATATCGCAAAGTAATAAATTTCCATAGTGAGCTGTTTAGCTTTGAAATTTGGATGCAACTCTCAAATATAAGACAAGGCAAGATGCCTTTATTTCAATCGTGAAATATTTAGAAAAAAATGTAAATCGGGGGAAGCTGGATAGTTACTATTATAAATATCTAATGCACACATTCACATCAGTGATATTATCTTAAATATATTGTTTTTATTATAATATAAATATTCTTCACTTCACATCCCACCAAAATTAACTATCAATAATTTCCTTTGTTAGTATGTACGTCCGTACGAGTGCGAACTTTTCAAATTTGGAACTGATTTTAGCTGAAATTATCAACATTTCAAAAGAATCTTTTCAAATCCCTACCTACCTATAATGTATTTTAGCAGACATTATTCAATATCTAAAATGGGTGGATTAAAGCAACTAATATGTTTTCTTGGCAAGTCAAGTTACATCCCGGGTTGCAAATAGTAATAAATAAAAAGTTAGTATTCGATTAATTAAGACTTCGAATCGGGATTTTACCTTTTTCTAATTCAACTAATTCCCATTAAACTTTGGTAGATAAAATAAAATGTCAACAGGAATAGGTTCAGTGGCGTGGCGGCCACCCGGGCGACCTGGTAAAGAATAAAAACTATTAAAAAATTTAAAAAATGAGATATTACGACATCCGTTTTAATAATCTGCGTAAACAGGTTGGACAATCTCCATACTTACAAAGTACAGAACGATCGAAAATTGTAACCAACTTCAGAACGACTTCTTTAATAATCGCAAAATTATTTTGCGGCACTATTTTTATATGCAAAAATAATGAACACTTTGTTTTAACCACTTTTTGTTCATACAATCAACCGGTTTCAGAACCGATGGCCCCTTCCTCCATATACAATGCATAATATACAGTATACATTCTACCCGAGGAAGGGACCATCGGTAAATGTTGATTTAATAAAAAGTTATTAACCTAATATTAAATAAAATAATAACTTTGTATAAAAGCAGATTTTATCTTATTTTTTATGACCGACCGGTTTCGCTTAGCCTAAGCATCATCAGGGTACACAATCAAACTAAACAAAATATACATAGTGTGTGGCTGTATATACTCACACATACAGAGGGAGAACACAATATAAAATAATAATAAATTTAACAGTAAGAAAACAAAAGAATAACATTTAAATGATAACAAAGGAACAGAGAGAAAGAGACAGATAATATGAAATTAAAGGGGCAAAACGTCAACTGAGAACGTTATCTAAGATAAGTTAAGAGCTAAGCTATGAATCAAAAATGCAGCTCTGCTACATAAATACATGTTTATATATATATATATATATATATATATATATATATATATATATATATATATATATATATATATATATATATATATATATACATATATATATATATTTATATATATATATTTATATTTTAAATTATAATATAAGGTATTTAGACTGTCGCTAAATGGGAAAATCTTCGTAGTTGGACAGTCAAAACATGTATTTAAACATTGTCAAATATGTATTCCATAGTGAGTAAATGAAATTAGGGAAAATAAACTTCAAAGTAAAATATGAAAAACGATAGAAAAATGTATTTATATTTGGTTGACAAAGTTGCATTTTCGATATATTGCTATTTATATGTTCGGTCTTCGATTTAATCATAGTTTTATTATTATAACTCAGAACAGGTTCTAATAACCTAATAAGGCAGGCAGTGTAAAAAAAATCAAGAACAAAAAAGTTAATAAAAAAAAAATATTGTATATAATATTGTATTACAAAAGAACAGTTTTTTTTAAATATATTTTTAGAAGAATTTTCTTGCTAGTATGGAGAGACGTTAATATTATGTTCTGTCATTCAAAAAACAATACACATTTGAGAAGTTTGGTAGATTAATTTGGTCTGTTTGAGTTTTGGTGGCATAACATCACTCTGCAGAATGGCAGCATTCAACGTCCAATCGTAACAATTACTATTAAAGGTTGGTCTAGTTTTGTCAGGGGACCGGAGTTAGTCGCCACGCCACTGAGTATAATGATTAAATTATAAGAAAACCAGATTTTCTAGAATCTCGCAAAACAACGAAATTACAGCGACAGTGCATAATTAGTATAATTACCAGCAAACCAAGTAAATGATAATTCCTTGAAAACGATAATTTGTCGTTAATGTGTGTAGGTATGAAAAAACGTAACTAATATATAAATGGCAGGGGTGTGCTGGCAATGATCTGGAAAATCGCGGAATTTGTAAAAAGGTCACTACACAACGTACACTCCCGGTTACTATTTCAGCACTAAATTTCATCTAAAGTGGTTATTGTCCTAATGAATCGTAAATGATAATAAAATAAGTCTTAAAATTGGAACTAAATTTAAAGCAGTAATGCCTATTTATTGTTAAATATTTAAATAGTATTAATAATTTAAAACACAAATATGAAACAGAAAAAGTCAGAAACTAAAAAGAACAATGGTCATTACCATTCGTTTCGGATCTCGGTCGTGATCATTGTTATTTTTAGTTTCTGGGCTTTTTCTGTTTCATATTTGTATTTTCGATTATTATAATAAAATAAATCTTTTTTTCATTGTAAATGTATTGCAATGTATAGAATAAACCGAAAAACTTACGAAACCGCGGAATGAACGAAACGTTAAGAAGTAAAGAAAAATCAAAGTAAACAATTTGTAAGTCGACGCAACTATTTTCAGCTCGCAGCGTTATTTACACGGTGAACTAGGAAACTTTGAAATAAACGAATTAACTGCAAAAAAATAAGATTCCTAGCTTTTTCTTCCATATTACTTTTTTATTTTTTTTTTATTTAATTATACATTTACTAATATTACTAAAGTACACTAAATCAATCTTAAAAAAATGTACAGTAGTAAAAAGCACAATAAAAATAACAAAAATAATGGTACTTAAGTATTGCTTCCTTTTATATTTTCTGGTCTTCTCGTTCAACCGCTTCTATCCCTTGTTACCATCGCCCGAGTAGTATTATATCGACATGTTGATGTTACCTCCATGGCGATTCATTTCTTTCACTGAAGAGATAAACCGGTAAGTGCATTTTTACATGAATGTGTAAGGTTAATTCAATCTTACTTCAGGTGAAATCGATCTAATATCGAAATTTCATTCTTGAACGGATAATCGATTTCATTCACCTATCTAAGGCTTAAGAGTCGAAAAGTCTTAAGTATTCTTTCAAATCGGTATAGATCACACTTCTACAGATTTATATATTCGGTGTTTGCTTTGTTTTATTTTTTATATAATAACCGCACACGATGACTAAGGCCAGGCGCCCACGGGTGACTTTTGTCACGGCAACAGTTTCGGCACTGTCACCGTCTTCCAATCGAAGACGCACACGGTGAGTGACTGTCACCCGTCACCCTTTCAATCCGGCAATGGATTTCGAACAGGCGGATGAGTCACCGAATGATATTTTGTCACCATAGACATAAAATACAAGACACGTCATATTCATACAAATCTTACGATAAATGTAGCATTACTAGAAACGTCTTGTATTCCGTTTGACCCGCGTATGAAAAGGATAGCCATTCAAAGAACGTGTGTACGGATGAGATAGTTATATGAACGTCCCACGCTACTGTTATAATCGGGTATCGCCACTAGCCGTGGTTGTCTTACACACACTTATGTATTTCTGCATTCGCTATCTCACACCGTTTTCGAGTTGAAAAACCTTGCGAATAATTGTATTTATTGAATTGAAATAATAAGTGATTTGTGGGTAATTATGAATGGAAAGAAACTTCATGAGATATGTTTTTGTTCCCGAATGATTTTTACACCTCTCAAGGCATTTTTTCTCAAAAAGGAGCCTACAGCAACGCGTTTGTGACCGCTGGTGACAGCTTGTCTGTCGAACGAATGTTTGTGTGAATTTAATGTCTCCCGGAATGGGTTTAGTGCATTCACGCACGTTGTCTAAGTAACGTATCTACATTATTCAATTCATCTAAGCTTGTCACCCGTGCGCGAGCGCCCATATAAAAGTACTCTCTACAAACACGGTGACAGTTTCGTCACTCAAAAGTCGCCGGCCAGTGGAACTAAAAAGTCACCCTAATGTCACGTCGCTGCGTGCGCGGACCTCCATACACTCCAATAGATTTGAAGATGATGACGAAACTGTTGCCGTGACTAAAGTCACCCGTGCGCGCTGGCCTAACTGCTTTCAACTTTCCGGAGCCAGTGAGACTAGGGCATCACCAATGTGAAGCTGAAGAGAGCGAGAAGAGGAAGAGCAAGGTTGGGAAGTACCTGGCTATTAATATCTAGCTACTAAACATGGCTATTAGCATTTCAAGCGACGTATAAATTCTGAATGGTGCTTTTTTACCAGTTATCTACCACTTAGCACTCTAGTGGATATGGATATATCATCGTTAACCTATAGAGTTATAGACCAGTGCACCAGCTGCTATATCCCATCATACTTCGACTACCTCAGTTTATATTCAAATAATAATTTCTCAATTTTCTCCGTCATTTAATCATTATTAATATTCCGCGGCAGATGGGAATTTCATCAGATTAAAAGCTTCGGGACCAATTCTCCCACATCCAATAGTCTCGGGGAAATTGCTCCCTTCGAGGATTCGCGACGGAACGCTTGGAATCCCGCCGTTCCGATGGAATAATCGAGCGACCTTCCCGGTTTGATGGTGGTGTGTGTCATACCATACCGTATTCAATTGACTCCGCAAAACCACCGTCTTTGACCAGTGCCGGACCCAATTCAGTATATTAAATTTATATAACAATAAATAAAATAAATCATTTACTTATTACGTTTTAAATTACTAATCCACGGAAGCCATGGCCGAATAGGCGGCGACACTAGTGAGCACCTCAGCGCTTTTTATACACATCAATATTACCGGGTTACTTCAACTATCACTGTATTTAATACTCTCTAAAGAAATAATAAAAATAATACCACGAATATTATTATATTTTTTATAACCGACCGGTTTCGCATAGCCTAAGCATCATCAGGGTACAAAATTAAACTAAACAAAAAATACAAAGTGTGCGGTTATATATACATACAGAGAGAGAACAAATTATAAAATAAAATAACAAAACAATGACAAAACAATAGAATAACATTTAAATTATAACAAAGGAACAGATAGAGAGAGACGGATAATATGAATTGAAAGAGACAAAACGTCAACTGAGAAGGTGATTAAAGAATAATGATAAATTTTATGAGTTTACAGGAAATATACCTAATACTAGACTACTGGACAAATTTACCTGATTATTAAGAATATGACTATTAATATGAATGACTTATACAAAGTTATTTTTTCAATTCTTTAAATATTTCAAACCACTAAGTGATTGATTTCTACGAAAATATTGGTACTCTCTATTATAATATTCTATTTATTACTCTCCCACCATTAAAAGGGGAAAAAAGTTTTAGTGCAATGATGGAGGAATTAGCTAGCAGATGATTGAACAATCGGGTTTAGCATTTCTTATCATAAAAATTCTCAATATTATTGGGCAGTTCCTAATGTCTGGCACTTCGCTTTAAATGTAACATTAACTTAATTTAGCCGCCCCTAGGCAAAGACCAGTAAGTCCCTTGCCCAATGCCGCTTTGTGTTTAGACATTGAATGAAGTAGACGTGCGGTCGGAATGAATGTCGAGTGGAATACCTTCGAATGCCAGTGATATTACCTTTGATGCCCCCTTCGTTGGTCGCGTAATACCAACTACCAACTTCCAACTGGCATACAAATTTATTAGAATAAAGCGTACCTGCAATATTAGAATATGTTTAAAACAACTTATAATAAATAAATTTTTCGCCTTCGTCGGGTTCCTACCCAGGTGTCGCAGGTTCAATCCTCTGCTAGCAAAGTTTTCAACGGTGGTGGTAGGAGTAATTCAAATATTGTGGCAGGTTACTTATAACCCGATAAGTTTGCCCCTCTTTATAGAAAACAAAACTAGATTAACTCGACTTGACGTAATATTTAGATTGAAAATATGACTACCCAGATTTATTATGTCTTGCAATTTTTTTTTCAACAGTTTAATTGACATTTTAAAGCTCATAATATACGTGACGTTTAAATTCAAGGTGGTGTGCAAACTTCATGACTCGATCATTATAGATGAGAGAATGATAAAAGACTCGACAGAGTTCAGAGCTAAACTCAAAACTCTCTCAATATCCATAAATAACAGAATTGCCCTAATTTGTAAAGCTAGGCTAGCCCGCTAGCATCTTAAACTTACCAGTATAATAGTATATTTTCATGCAATGATCGGCAAATTCTCGGTCTACTGCTAAACAAAAATCCGAAACTTTTTCACAGCCTCAGTCAAAGTTAAAATAATTAATATGTGAACATCAATAAATAAAAGGTAATTCTAGAAATGGGTCTGGGTATTTCGATTATTGTAAATTTATCCATTGTTTTTAAGTTTTGTAAAGCGCCCCTGAGGTGATATTTCACTAAAATGGCGATATATAAGTAAATTAGCCAAGTATAATTATATTTTTCGTAGAAAGCAATAACTTCGTGGTTTGACATATTTAAAGAAATGAAAAAAATAACTTGGTATAAGACTACGAATATTATATACGTAAACTCATAAAATTTATCATTATTATTTGATTAACTCTCAGTTGACGTTTTGTTTCATTCAATTCAGTCTCTTTATCTCTGTTCCTTTGTTATAATCTTAGAGTATACAAGAGTTAGCCCAAGCCAAGGCAGTGGTCAGTTTTGGACTTGTTAATATTTTAATGGGCTATTCTACTCCATTTATCACATATCGACATTGTTTTTGTTTTTATCAACAAAAATATAGCATCTAACCAAAAACCGTTTAGTTGTGTCAAGTTTAGTGGCAAAATAAAAAATGTGGGCGGAGTCCCGCCGTTAACCAGCGAAAATAACCAGCTTAAGATCATTACGACAGTATTTAGAAGCCGTCCTAGAAATTTGTTGTCTCTTTCTCTCCCATGGTGTACGGTGTAAAAACTCGGAAAAAGTGATTTATTACAATTTCGGATGGGTTAAGTAAAACAAATTAGCTATCCCTCCATATATTGTTACTTCAAGGTTATAATATAATGCTATTCTACTGTTTTCTCATTGTTTTCTTCATTTTATTTTATAACTTTGTACCCTGAAAATTAGGCTAAGCATAACCGGTTGGAAAAAAAAATGAATAAAAAAATTATCGTGGTCTTATACAAAGTTATTTTCTCATTTCTTTAAGAATTATTATTATTATTATCATCTTTTGAGAGTTTTAGCTGGTTCATTACACGGGTTTCCGACCTATTAGTTAGATGTTAACTATTTTTTGCATATTTATTTTAAATGTATGTTTTAGATATTGCACCCTTAAAAAACTAATGGGCAAAGTTATCAAAAACAAGCCAAGCTTTGTGGCTGACGCACTCCTTGCTGGCTTTTGGTAAAATGGAAACTGATACATTGAAGCATTTCATATGTACGTAATACTTGGAAATTTACATGGTTACACGTAATATTATGTTTAGTTTGGTTCTGAACATTTTATAATAGAATTCATTTCAATTATAATTATTTGAATGAACCACGTACGTTGGAGCTGTGTGTCTGAACTTTGACAACGGACAAAAAGTACATTGTTGTAATCGTACAATATTATAAAATGTAAGCACTATCTATCCGCACAAGAGATCAATGACATGGCTTGATATTATCTGAATTTTAACAACAAAGGGGGCTACTG
The DNA here is from genome assembly GCA_022651775.1 of Drusus annulatus. Lineage (NCBI taxonomy): Eukaryota > Metazoa > Arthropoda > Insecta > Trichoptera > Limnephilidae > Drusus > Drusus annulatus. The sequence goes on from JAGWCC010000788.1 coordinate 136,455, forward strand.
CAAACTGCATATTCAGTTGTTGGGAAGATTCGTTTGACGCCAGGGCAATAGAGGAAGGAAGACTAGTATCAGGCCATTCAGACCTTGTCACAAAACCTTTTCATCGATTTGTACACATATTGTTTATATCTAAGGCTCTAGAAATGTAGCGTTATTGCAGAGTGTACGCAACGCTAAAATCTTTGTAAATAAATTTTAAGGCCAAATATATATTTTATTATCTACAGAGTAAACTAGCTGTTACCCGTAAAAAATCACGAGATGTAACATGACTCGCCAAGAAAAAATATTGGTTCCCATTTTATATATAGAAATAATTTCTGCTAAAATACATTATAGGTAGGTAGGTACTCTATTAGGTAGGTGGGGATTTGAAAAGATTATTTTTTAATTTGATAATTTCAATCAACATCAGTTCCAAATTTGAAAATTTCACACTCGCACGTACCTACTTAATCACAAACGAAATTATTTATAAGATAATATTGAGAATAATGAGATACGAATTGACCTCTATAAAGTTCCTGAGGAGTGAGGTGTTTTTAAGAACTCAAGAGATTTTTTTTTATGTGGTAAGGTTTTAACACTTAACCTATGAGATACCTTTGTATTTTTTGATAATTTTTGCCCAAGATAGGAGTTGTGCTACTATTGTCCACCAAAAAAATACTACTTCTACGATGTAGTGGTAAAGATACTTGATCTTTGATCAACAAGGTGTGAATTTAATTTAAGTAAATTGTAAAATGATGTACTTATTCAACGAATATTACTTAGTACATACAATTTACGTTGCAAGAAAAATCCTGTAGAGATAGATACCTTCAAGTTGATTCAACGGGTAGCTAACATTGTTGTTATTGTTTCACCACGAGACTTACAATTTTACATTTGTCACAACGCAAAGCTAACGTTTTTACAATTAATTCTACGCGTATTTTTTTTTCATTAAACGCTGTAATTCTAATATAGGTTACATTACAAGCAAGGTATAAAACTATTATTTTTAATTGTTTTCTTTTTAACGCATTACCTCCTTACTACCGATCGAATTCTTGTAAAAGTTTTCAAGTATCGAAAATTTTAGCAGTTTTAACTTCTGATGGACATTTTAAAATTTCCCGACTACTTACGAGTCGATTAAGGATCAGCACTCAAGAATGACGTTTTATGGCATTCGAATACAAGCAATACTACAAATTATTTATCTGCAAATTTTCTATGGGTTGTTAGAAAAATGTCTGAGATTTCCAGTAAACACAATTTTTTAACTGTAATCCTTTAAATTCTATGAAAAACATACTAAAATGACAGTAAAAGGTGTAGTTTGCAAAACCAGCAAAGACATTTTTGAACGTTTTACCTTAAATTCTAGCGTGCATTTCATAAAGGATTTAAAAGATAACTGTTTAAGAATTGTATTCACTGGAAACCAGTGGCGGCTCGTGACTTTTGAGAGTACTAGAGTGGTAAGATTGAAAAAAACGTCATTTTTCATGTTGTTATAGCCGAAAACATTTTTTTTATTTTTCCAAAATTTTAATTTTTTGTATGAAGATTTTTCAGAAATCCGTGCAGTGCACCACCAAACCGGAAAAATCCTGAAAATCTTTAAACGAACAAAATCTTGAAAAAAATTTTTTTTCGGGTTCAACGATACCAACAATGTCGTATTTTCCAATATTAGCACTCTAAAAACTCACGAGCCGCCACTGCTGGAAACCTTAGACAATTTTAGAACTACCTGTATAGAATTGACAGATAAATAATTTGTAGTATTGCTTGTACTAAAAAGCCAAAAAAGTGTATATTTTTAGGTGCTGACCCTTAAGATTCCCAATTATAAGAACGAAAATATTTTAGAAATTAAAACGTGGAAATCGATAGAAAATGTATGTTCGGGGCTGAATCTTTTATATTTTGCGATTTATGGCTCCGATCTTCGATTGAATCATTGAATGAATTCTGTCGCTGGTGTGGAGGGCTGTCTAACATGTTTATGCATTACTTGAATATAGTTTGAATTCCTCGCCAAGTCGCTGGGTTACACCTTTCCACCCGCAGTAATGACCCTTCTATTGTCAAGTGTTATTCGATGAATTTAAATACCTCGCATAATTAAACCACTGATTCGTGTCAGTCAAGTCAGAGACTAGGCAGTAGGTAGGCACGTATTAACATATTTATAGTCGAATACATTAATCGGCCGCCGTGGAACAGCCACTTGGCCATTGCGTCGGTGGAGGAGATTAAAAAAGCGGAGCTAAAAGTGTCTGAATCAAATAAAAAAGGAAGTACCTACTTACATCTCAGTACCTATGCATACCAGTAGAACCCTGTTCGGATTAAGGGCAAGGCTCCATCTAATGGCAAAATTATGAATCTAATAGATCCATTGTTTTGCTTTTTTTTTTATATTTCAAAATATTATAAATCAAAATCTACAATATCAAACAAGTTTTATTTAATTTACATGTGTTTTATCACATATTACTTAAACAAAAAAGTACGTAGTATATTTGCGGCACGTTCCAGAATGTTAGATATTCCTAGTATCGCCTTGGTGAAAGATCAACATTCAGAATCGAAACGTTGCATGAAATGCAATAGCCGTGTTTAGAGACCAGCTCTGAAAAGCCAGGTACTTCCCAACCTTCTTCTTCCCTATCTCCTTCCGAACACCGAAAAAAATTCTAAAACCAAATTCGGGACACCATAGGACTCTTGTGCGGTACATATTCACATTTAAAAATACGTTGAACGAGTCAGAAGCCTTGGTTAAATAAATCTCGGTTTGAACAATTATTGTCCGTTAGAGACATACCGAAGTATTGCCCTTCTAAATTAATGAGCATTGAATTTCTGACACAAATGATTTTTGGCTCATTCTCGAGAACGTTGTCATAGCGTGCTGTTTTGTCGAGACAAATAATTTTGTACTCGAATTATTATTGTCTATAAATAATTTCCTTTGTCAGTACGTACGTACATACGTTCGAGTGTGAACTTTTCGAAATTGGAACCGGTGGATGTGTTCCGAAAATTTACTGTAAATAATTTCCTTTGTGAGTACGTACCGAGTGTGAACTTTTCAAATTTAGAACTGATGGATGGGATTTGTTTCAAAAACGTAGACAAGCCATAAAGTACCTACCAATAATTTTATTCTATATTCGAAATGGGTGGATTAAAGCAGCTAATATTTTTTCTTGGCAAGTTAAGTTACATCCCGTGATTTTTCACGGGTAGCAATAATTCAGGCAAGAAAGCAAGCCCATAAGAACGTTAGTATGTAGTTCATCGCTCGTGATTTGACAGTTGATGCGAAAACTTTCATTTTTTTTTTTCAGCGTGAAGTTCCGACACTTAGATGAAAAATTATTATTTGCACAGCCAGGGCCGCATGAACTTAATATCTATTAAAATTGTGTTATTTCCATCGAACAAGTATATTAAATCGACCCGGCTTCGCCCGTGATTAGATTTTTGTATATGCATATTAAATTCACATAACCTTTCTCACTGTAAACACTGCGAAAATGCATGCTTGCCAGAAAGAAAAATTATGAGATCATCGTCTCAGTATATTTAATTAATAGTATTTTCAAAATGTTTTCTTATAAAACGGCTCTAAATATGAAATAGCCTATATGGCTAATCAAACTGATATTTCAAGGCTCATAACTCCAGATGGAAATTACGTTGCGAGCTGAAAATAGAAAACAGATTTAGCTTAGTGGTGAATATTAAACTGTTCACATCTAACTAATTCTAAGAGACGTTTAAAGACTGCGTCGATTTAAGCTCATTCATGATTTCAGTATTAAAATAATGTATTTTAATATAGTCAAGTTAATGTACGAAATATACATCGATATATTTTTTTTATTTTTCCGAATATTAAAAGATATTTTATAATAAAAATCTTTGAATCACTAATCAACATAGTTACAGCTGGACCTCGCAAAGTGTGTGATGGTTAAACAGTCAATATTGTATTATCCAACGTCATAACTTAAAAATACTATCCAAAATCATAACAAAAACTGCGGAGGGTTGGCCGCAGGTGTCACTGAAGTTGAACAAATTCAGAGCATTTAACAGAACTGCCAGTAATACAGTGGTACACGTAAAGCTAATAAGAACCCTGTTTGGGAAAAAAATAATGCCTCGTGGCCAAAAAAAAAATATATTTATATTTTTTTACAAAAAAATTTATTACTTCGAAATATGAAGCTACAGCATTCCAAACAAAACGTAAATATCGATATACAATTTTGATAATAAACGTAACAATCAATGCACGTGTTTTAATGTACCTACCATATATTGTACCATGCCGGTACAATAATTAAGTTTTTTTTAAATATTGTGCGATTATTAATTATAATTAACAATAAAAATAGAATAATTGTTATAATAAAAATGTATCCAAAAATACACCCTTTATTTACTGCACGACTAACTATATTTTTGAACAACAATAAAAGCGCAAAGTGCAGCCAAATAAAAATAAAAATAGGTACCTACCCAATTAATCACAATATTACTGAAATTTAAAACAAAAAAAATAAACACACTTTGGTTTGACACAGCAAATTAGAATTTTTATTAGATAGGTACCTACTATGGTTTGTTATTTTACTACAGCAGGTAAGTACCTAAATCCACGTAAAAAAAATAATAACATTGAAAAATAACCACTTTTGAGACCAAAGTTCAAACGCAGCCAAACTCACGAATTACCGAAGGTACCGATTTATTTGTTATTATTTTGGATACTTCGTATAAAAGCGAACAATCCACAACCGAACGAAATTCAAATTGTGAAAAATGTGAAAAGAACGCACTTTATTTGAACGTTTTCGTAATTAATAACGCAGCCAAACAACTTTTGTTTTACGAATCCAGGTAGATACAGCGTAGGTACCTACTTATTTATTATTAGTTTAGGTATGTACCTGTCGACAAGGAAAGCGAACAATCCACAATCAACGAAACGAAAATTTTAATTGTGAAAAATAACGAATCTATTAATTTCGTTCACTCAAAACAAGAAACAAAGTTAAACTGCGCCAAGCGTGGCAACTACGCGACAACCGCGAACTGAGTGAGGGTTCGGATGAGGAAAAGAGCGACCTCCTCGCCGGATCTGCGCTTCGTCTTCCTCACACCCGAGGAGTTGGACAGAGACGGCACGATGGAGGGGGACTTAAATCGGATAGAACGGAATAAATAGCGGTTTTGTTTTAAGGCAGGTTAATCATCGTTGCATAAGTGCGGCCAGGTAGGTGGTATACCTACCCGTTTACAAGTGATGAAATAGTTATGGATACATTTACAGAGATGACTTCAAATTTTATATGTGAATTTTTTTTAAAAGGTTCAGTGGTGTGAAATGACTATTTAAATTTTCGAGAGCAAAAAAAAATAAGCTGATATTAATACTTATTTTTAGATTTAGTATAATTTGCATTAAAAAAAATACTGGAATCGAATGAACGTTCGGGTTTCAGACAGTTCATTACAAAAGGGTACATTTATTTTCTAAATATTCTTCTGCTGGTGCCCTTTCCGATCGTCAAACGTTCCCGAATTACACTCGTACCAGTAACGTGAATATTATATATTTTGAAACATATGTGTACCAACATAACAAAAAAAAATCGAGAATCGAATGTACACAGCCCGCGAAAATTCAAATTTCACCTTTTCTTTTAAACAGGCCTCGTACATAATCATATATTGTTCGAATCATTTCACCGTTAGTCTGCGTCCGTCACAGCTAAACACTCATTGCCCATTGATAATATATGATCATACGTATACACGCGTTACAATATATTATTTAATATTCCGGTGGATTTACGAAGTGAATAATAAAACTCTCTAATCGTGCCATCGTGATACGCAGGTACAAAGTTATACGGAGCCGATCGTAATGGCTGCACATCACACCACGCGATGGTAGCTAATGATGATGATTGATGTTTGGCCGAGTGGCTCATTGGCCAAAACATGCAGTTACCCATGGTTCTATCCCGGACTGCAAAGTGAAAAGAAAATAATAAAATTAACACCCTAACTTTGACGGCCTCCATGGTCGAGTGGTAAGACGCTCGACTACGAATCCAAAGGTCGCGGGTTCAAACCCGGCGTGCGCCAATTACTTTTATTTAATTAATATGTGTCATAACACATTTAATTCATGTAAAAATAATAAAAAGTATATTTGCGGCACGTTCCAGAGTGGTAGATACTCTAAGTATCGCCCTGGTGAAAGACCACCATTCAGAATCGAAACGTTGCTTGAAATGGCTTTAGCCGTGTTTGGTGACCAGATCTGAATAGCCAGGTACTTCCCAACTTTCCCCTTCCCAATCTCCTTCCCCTCCCCACTACCTTCAGCCTCACAAGATACTCTATTTGGGGATGCCATAGTCTCACTGGCTCTAGACGGTTGGGAGCAGTTGAGACTCTTGTGCGGTATTCACGTAAAAAAAAAGAAAAAAACTTTGTGAACAAGACATACCGCTGACGCTCTGTTGTAACTTCTCACTCTTCAAAACAGAAAATCTGCTGGTTTTGCATCCCACTAAAAACTTCCGAACAGTGAGCTCTGGCGTGGTGAAATTCGCACAGATTTTCTCGACCAGCGATGATAATAACTGGTGTTTATATCTGCCCTTGAAAAAGGCACGGCTGTGTCGAAACCGGTTGGCGTGCTGTTACGATGTTTCATTTTAATATGTTCCTTCGCAAAGTTACTAAAGTTTAAAATGATTGTTTAGTTATTAAGATTCTATCTGATTGAACGAAAACGCGAACTCAATGTGCAAACAATGCACATAAAATACATAGTTATTGCCTGGAAATAGCACTTTGAACTCATCTAGAGCTACTGGTAAAAAACACAAAACGTTTTATAAAATTCGAAGAGTGCAGACCCTGTAATTTAAGGAAAAGCGAGGCTGATAAAGCGGGACACCCTGTGTGAACGACTGCCTCCACGGCGTAATGGTTTGCACACTTGACGTCGTGTGCTGAGGCAGTGAGATTAATCGACGTCGAAGTTAAAACATGATTTTTTTACTTTTCTGGAGTTGTAAATTGACATCGAAATATAATTGCCTTACCAACTTGATGTTTTTCGGCAAGTTAGTTCATAGTTCGTTTCAATTTAGTATGTGGCTCTTCTTCTAAGATCCTCGACTATGAATCCAGAGGTCACGGGTTCAATCATCGGCATGCGCAAATAAATTTGATTTTAATCAATTAGTGTTTTTTCAAAATGTAATTAATATAATACATTTAGTGTATTTGTGTCACGTTTTAGAGTGATAGATATTCTTATCGCCCTAGAAAAGACAACCTTTCATAATCGAAACGTTGCTTGAAATGGCTTGGAGTTTAGTGACCAGATCTGGATATCCGGGTACTTCACAATTTATCTTCCCTATCTCCTTCCCCTCCCCATTTTATTCAGCCTCACAACATACACCAATTAGAGATGCCATAGTCCCACTAGCTCCTGGACAGCCGGAAGCACTTGGGAATCTTGTACGGTATTCACATTGAAAGGTCTGGTTCAAGATTATTTTCATTTTTATTACATAGTTGAAATTATTATTTACGTGTGTTATCATTTGTTACCTATGGTCGATTTATTGCAATTTATTTCTTCAAAAAAGTGTATTATGCTTGGAGAAACAATGTATGGAGAGAGAGAGAGAGAGCTAATTACTTTTACCCAACCGAAACAAACTTGCGATAAATCACTTTCTCCGGGTTTTTACGTCGTACACCATGAGAGAGAAAGAGACAACTAATATAATACTCTGCTTCTATGTACTGTCACAATGATCTTAGGCTCCTGGGTCACCGCGGGACTCCGCCCACATTTTTTATTATGCCACTAAACTTGACACAACTAAACGGTTTTTTAGGTTAGATGCTATATTTTTGTTGATATCAATACTGTGAAAAAGTGGTTATACGAATAAACAAAAACATTAAGTCGATATGTGATATGAATGGAGGTGTAAATATCCTAGCCTTGGTCTTAGCCACGCCCAGGTCTGCCGAGTCAGGTAAAAATCTTCAAAAATTGACTACACTGTCTTGGATTGATACCACTCTATATACTCTAAGATATTATGTAATTAGATAATTACAGTGATATTATTTTATCTCTGAAAAATAATAATATCACTGTAATTTTATTTCAACCTCCCCTACACAGAACGTCGCAGGACGTACCTACAGACTTTAACCAGCGATTACTGAGCTTATTTGAAGTAAAAAATGTAGATGGCGTTTTGGTCTCCGGAGATATTTGTGACATTATCACATGTCATCACTGGTCACTCAGACGAATAACCGCCCACACCCTGCCCCGACCCTTAATGTTCGATGCTGATTTTTTTTCGTGAAAAAAAAGTTACCGGAGACCAAAACGCCATCTACATTTTTCTGTCCAAATAAGCTCAGGTATCACTGGATAAAGTCTGTCGGTTGCGTTCTACAACACTCTGTACAGTTTAGTTTTTTTGGAATAAACAATATATCGGCGCTGGAAACGCAAAAAGACTTAAGCGACACTTTGGTCGAAAGATTTAAACATGCAGTTTTGATCAGTTTTTTTTCTGCATCGAAAGCTCTGACTCTCGTTTGATTCTGAAGACTTGTGGCCCTTCAGCCATCAAAAATATATTTACCATTTGGAAGAAGGCTTGACTCAAGCGACACAAGTGTGGGACTTTTTAGTTTTTTTGTCGCTTCAGGTAACTCAGGGAGAGCATTGAGTTACCCGGGTTAATTTTTTTCAAAATCTAACCAGGTACTGAAGACTTATGAATTTTATTGTAAGACAAAGAAAAACTTTAAAGTTCTCTGGTGTAAACTTCCCAAAATGGGCTTTAGGCCTTTTGCCTTTCCGGCGACGATATTTGTATTGTAATATAAATATTATGTCGCATGTTAAAAATTCAAATATTTTGGAGGTAAATAAATAAGCAAATGTTCCGCAAATCCCTTTCTGAGTCTTCTCCGTTACACCACTCTCAGACTTTCGATAATTCCTAATAGCTTAATTCCTCGCACTGTCGTACAAATAAAGCGTGAGTCGTGTCTATTCCGGGAACATAGCATAAATAATCATATACAGAATAAAAGTAAATATTTGCTCCTAAGCAAATCTAATGATCTGTGCACACATTTTAGTATGCAATAATTATTTACACGAAAATAAGCAAAGTTCGCACTCTCCTGCTGACAGCCGCCCTGGCCTGTTGGTGAAATTGTTGACTTTGGATCCGGAGGTTAAATGTTCGATTAGTAAATGGCCATAGAAAGAGGCGTAGCATAGACAGGTATTATTACCATGTTTTCAAGGCTACTTTTAACTATATATTAAACATTTCAAAAATGATTCCAGAACGTAGATTTGTCTATGTAGATCAATTTTCTTATTTATCTGGTGTCTTCTCCTATCGGAGGTTGACCATAATTGAAGAAATCGTCACACTGTAGATCGCAGCCACGAATAACTTAATGCAGTGATTTTTACGCGCCCAGCGCCTGTATATTTTATTAAATAAACATACTATCTTTGGATGGCAATCGAACCTGTAACTTCTCGACCAGGCGGCGCGGAGTGGAAATTCGCGTTTCTTGTATTATACCCTTGAAGTAACAATATATGGAGAGAGAGTTAATTCTTTTACACAACCTATACAGATTTAGGTTAAATCACTTTCTCCGGGTTTTACGTCGTACACCATGAGAAAGAAAGAGACAACAAATTATCCCGAATTATCACACCGCTTTAAAGTATTGTTAGAATGGTCTTCGTGTCCTGCATCTCCGTTGACTCCGCTCATACGTTATGATACGCGAAATAAATTGAGATAACTCAACGGTTTATTGAGTTACGTGTTATTTTTTTTTAAACAATACTGTGAAAAAGTGGTTATACGAATAAACAAAAACATTATGTCGACATGTGCTATGAATGGATGTATAAATACCCTAGCCCTAGTCCTAGCCACGTCCAGGTCTAGCCAAGTCCGGCAAACCTCGTATAAACTGACTACAGTTCTCTCTACCAGCGCTCTCTCTTGTATATTATTGCTCTGAGATTATACTCATCGATAATTTTAACAAGGGGCGACAAAAAATTACCTGCGCCAGGAGGCGTTTGGCTAAGGATCGGGCCAGACTTAGCGGAGTCTTGAGAGATAAATTTTATTAATATTAATCAACAAATCTTCATATTTCTATAAAAAACTATTAACATTATTTTCATCTCAATTTCTTCCGATACAGGCAGCCGTCTTTGTGTTGGTATGCAAAGCTCTACCCGAGCACAGTTTCCCACACAGATAATGTCTTGGATAGAATTATTGATAGTGATTTAATAATTCATATTAAAAATAATATTCAATAAGTTAATTCAATTAAGAAAAAAAACAAAACTCGTAAAACAATAAATGTTAAATTAATGACATTTCATATTGCGTCGAAGTACCTATAATAAAAAGTGTATAGTGATTTAAGTTCAATTAATCTTTTTGCTACCTTGTCATGTGAGTACTAAGTTTCCTCCAAAATGTCAATTTCCTCGTAAAAAAATACAGTCATAAACAACATTGAAAAAGGCAATTAAGTCTCAGTGGGTAACGACTGTTGAACTTTGACACCCGCTCGCATCAACTCTGCAAAGTAGGTACCTCATCATAATTCATAAATACCCGTCAGGCGACTTGACAGCCGTCGATACTAAGTTGGCTATAATAGGAACCGCAATGCTATATATCGCGCAATTAGAGTTGACCGAAACTACACAAACTCAGGATTGTGTGTATTCGGTGTATATGCACACACTTCCGACAGTGACGTCCTTGCGAAACGTCGCTGTGAAACAGCCCTTTTTCTTGCTTTACGCATACTTATTATTTTTAGCGAAAATGGTACAAGTGTATACGTTGTTTGATCTTGGATAGTCGAAAAGTTTTATAGTGTTCTTATATGTTTATTTCATTTAAGTTTTCTTTCCTCAAGTCGAAGAGCAAGTTTTAAACATGATGTATGCAAGCAGTGCATCTGAGTGAGCACTGTGTTCGTGTCAACTAACGATTATTGTAGTATGAGACCTAGGTACTTGGAGAGCGAATAATATTGTACATCTAGTTAACCTTCTAGGATCGAGTAGTGACATTTTAAAATAAGGTCGCCATCAAGAAACTATTACCCGATAACTATTTGAAAATAGAACTAGAGATTTGTAACGTTCGAAAGCCGCATTTGTAATGTTACGTTAACGTTTAGCAGTAGCGTCTTTCTTTATAAAAAATCGGTAAGTGAAAGCGACGTCATGCTACAAATCTATGAAGGTAATTTATTTATAAATGATGTATTTTCAAATAATTACCTACAGCTTCCCATTATTTTAAAATGAATGTGCAAGTTATTTAAAAAAATGTGCATGTTTCAATATTAAAGTTTTATTTTATTTATCATCAGTAGTTACTACCCGGTTTCGACCAATATTAAATTTAGATAGTTAAATAAAAAGCTCCATCGCTCGTGATTTAATAGATCATAGCTCACCGTTTGGGAGGTTTTAGTTAGGATAATATGGCAGTGGTTGCATTAAGCACTGAAATTTTCACGGTGCACCAACAGTTTCGTCACTGTCACTGTCTTCCAATCGACCACGCACACGGTGAGTGACTGTCACCCGTCACCCTTTCATTCCGGCAATAGATTCCAAACAGGCGGATGGTCACCGAATGACATTTTGTCATCCGTGCGCGAGCGCCCATACAAAAGTAATATCTACAGACACGGTGACATTTTCGTCACTCAAAAGTCGCCGGCCAGTGGAACTAAAAAGTCACCCTAATGTCACGTCTCTGCGTGCGCGGACCTCCATCCACTCCAATAGATTTGGGGATGGTGACGAAACTGTTGCCGTGACAAAAGTCACCCCTGCGCGCTGGCCTTAACAAACAATTGTCAGACAAATAAAAATGTGGATAAAATAATCATCGACTATAAACCTATAAAACCTTTGTCAGTACATATATAGTACACATGTACGAGTGTCAAAATCTTTTAAATTTTGAAACCGACGAATATGTTCAGAAAATTATCAAATTAAAAAAGAATCTTCTATATTTAAAATGATGGATTAAAGCAACTAATATTTTTTCTTAGCAAGTCAAGTTACATCCCGTGATTTTTCAGTAGTATAATAATTAAGAATGATACGATTATATTTTTAAAACAAAGAAAAATCTTTTCAAAAATGTGACATAAAAAAACTCGAGCTGCGAGGCTCGTGAATCAAAATTCAAGAATAATATTTTTCCAATACCTATTTAGAAGTATTTCGAAGACAAATATTAATGAATTCTTATAACAAGTATATGTGAGTGTTTATTTAGCAAGATTGCGTCAATCGCATCGTACGAGTGCCTCCGTAAGTACGCACGTAATTCTAAACAGGGTGACGTCATTGAATCAAAACCAATATCGATTGGAGGGGTATCGGTGTCTGGTGGGAATGGCGTGGATTTAGGATCAAAGGGCCTCTATTAGCATGCAAACTAAACCAGGCCGTGGTAGGGAGAGCCCACTGGAGTGATCAAACACACGGCCTCATCATATCGTCGCTAGTAAGGCCAACTATACCGTTGGCCCCGGTCGCTGGAAAAGCAAAAAGGCTGAAGTGACACTTTGGTCGCAAATGAGTTAAATATGCAGTTTTGATCAGTTTTTTTTTCTGCATCGCATGCTCTGACTCTTGTTTGATTCTGAAGACTTTTGTGGCCCTTCAGCCATCTAAAATATACTTACCAATTTACTTACCAGCGAGGGCATTAAGTTACCCGAGTCAACTTTTTCTTCATAATCCTACCAGGTACAATCAAATAATCATTTAATTAGCCGAATATTTAACCTCCGGATCCAAAGTCAACAATTTCACCACTGGCTTGGCTGTCAGCAGGAAAGTGCGAACTTTGCGTATTCGTGTAAATAATTATTGTAAAGTAAAATGTATTTTTTATTTTTTTTAAATTTAACAAAGCTAACATTTAAGTAAGAGTTACTAAACCCTTTAATCCTGTTACACATTGTGTTATTTTCTCGCACTATTTCTGGAGTGGTTTTAACCATGTTTGATTCTAAGGTACAGACATTCCAGTTGCTTGGTTTTGCTTAGGGACAACCGACCTACTGAAAAAAAAACGTAGGTGCTACAAGTTTTCCGCACTTTACGTATAATTAATGGGCGTTGTAGGTAAACCCAAAATATATTAGAAAAATCATCTTTCATTCACGATTTGTACATATTGAGTTATTTTAATGAAATCCACTATTCGTTGAAGGTCGAAGTTGCAAAACCATTGAACATAATTTAATGCCTCATTTAACGGAGGTCATATTTATTTGCCGACTTCGAATGAATGGATGAAATAATGTCATCTTCTAATGTATTATGTACAGGGTACATAATTTAATGTATACTGCATTAGTCTATTGACGCATACAAATTCAAACCTTTGATCGTTGACATACTTGGGTAATTGCAAGACGCGGAAAATTGGATGAGCGGAAAAAATTGTGGAAAGTGTTTCGAATCGTCGGGAGACAATGATTGGATGGATGTGGTCTAGATTTAAAAACAGTAAATTGCATCTTGGGTCTATGGTAGAGTAGAGATGCCCGATATTCTTGTCCCAGTTAAAAGGGACCGGTTCCAAGCCGGTCACTGAAACCGTTCCTTTTGTTTGGCAAAAATCCATAGTGACTGGCGAGGATTTTTTTCCTAATATAAAAATCTTCTTCGTGGAACTTTTCCGACACCAGGAACCGGTTCCAAAAATAACTGGTTCCTCGCCAGTCAGCGGTAACTGGAACCGCAGGTACGCCCAATTTCCGATATCAACCATCCCTAGTCCAGAGGTCTCTGGTACAAAATAAGATGTGGAGCAATTAAGGAGATGCGAATTAAAATAATGCTTAAGCATATGTTTTTGGTTTGTAAGATTGATTGCCTAGAAATATTACAAAATCTAGAACACATCTTGTCCATTGTCTTGGCGTTTGCTTCACCGGGATTGTTGGTTTATAAGCTCAGAAAAAATAAAGTTTCAGGCCTATAAAAAAATGTGTAAAATATTCTACTTACGAACCTTTTTCAAACTTGCTTTTACTGTATTATGTCGGGAAAAAAAGTTTCTTAGACTTTGGACCAGAAAACATTTCAATATTTGAGCTGCACAAAATAAAATAAAACATGCTTTTTGGCCATGTTTTTTGCATTAATCTAAATGGGCGGTCGGCGGCACGTGGCAATTTCAAACTTATCGCCATCAGCGTCAGGAGTGCGTGATTTCGTTCGAGTTGGTTCGATTGGATCGTATTACATTGACGTGTATTTGCAATTCTTCCCATGGTGGAAGTTTCCCTTAGTAACAGACCGTCTTTCGAAATCCAAACTAACTAACACTAATGAGCTGGACCGAGGCACGTTGGCGTCTGAGGCAATAATTTGGAAACGCGCCCCACAATATGTAACAGTATAATGAATTCAATAAGCATATAAAACTAAATAATTGGAACATATGTATCCACCATTACCAGTTTTATCATCGGTATAGCAACCCTCGGTTTTATTTCTACCGGTCTCATGAAATCTTCCTTTGAGTTCCTCATCTCCAATAATGAGGTGTTTGCCTTCACACAGTCCGGGTATTCAAACATACTACCAACAAAAATAGCCCATTATTTTTTATGACCGACTGGTTTCGCTTAACCTTAAGCATCATCAGGGTACAAAATTAAACTAAGTAAATTTGTCCAATATTAGGTATATTTCCTGTAAACTCATAAAATTTATCATTATTCTTTAATCGCCTTCTCAGTTGACGTTTTATCTCTTTCAATTCATATTATTTGCCTCTTTCTATGTGCTCTTTTGTTATAATTGAAATGTTATTCTATTGTTTTCTCATTGTTATTTTATTTTATAATTTGTTCTCCCTCTGTATGTACTCGTATATAAAACCGCACACTTTGTGTTTAGTTTAATTTTGTACCCTGACGATGATTAGGCTAGGCGAAACCGGTCGGTCATAAAAATGAGAATAATATTCGTGGTCTTATACAAAGTTATTTTTTTAATTCTTTAAATATGTCTAACTACAAAATGATTGCTTTCTACGAAAAAAATATATTTACATATATTATATTTATTAAAAAAAACCGTGTCGGGGGGGGGGGTTTGTAACAATGGATTTGAATAGGCTGACATTTACCTACTCAAATCTAATATCTAAAGATTCTTTAAATTAACACTTATACCACAAATAATTTGGTGGCGTAAAGTCTGCCTGGTAGAGTTGAGGTTTTTTTTAAAAAGAAAAATGAACATTCCCGGGTTACGAATGACCTGAAAATATTTGAAAAACTCCTACTATCATCGTAATAAGCTGAAATTTTTGCTTGTGTTATGATGGAGGACTCAGCTAGCGGAGGAATTGAACCGACGATGCCCGCGTGGGAATCCGACGCGTTTGTCCACTCAGCTGCTAGGACGTCAACAAATTTTTGATATGGTAATTTTAGCAATAGTTTTTAGTTATTTTCTAGCTCTGTCAAGCACCCTTAAGATGCAATTTCACAGAAATAGTGCTATAAAAAGTATAATTAGTATGCATTACTTATGGAACGAAAGTTCGTAACTACGCCGCTGCCAGAAGCAATTGCAAACCTAATTTCGATGCTGAGGTTATATTCCATTCGTTAATAAAGTTTTTAAATTATTCCTGGAAATGGATTGACTGCGAACTCCGTAAATTTGAATAATAACTTAAACCGGTTCTTTTCAAATAATAGAATTAGACATCAACGCGCATGTTGAAATCTAATCTTACGTTCATTGTTATCTAATGATGAAATTAATTAATAATAAATAGAAAATCAATTAGGAAAAATCTTGACGATCCGAGGCCTTGAAATAAATGTACAGGCCGGGGTAAGGTTAGTTGACAAATCAAAACGAGTTTTATTTACAAATAAATATCAAATAGATGTATAATTTTTTTATATAGCTATTGAATACTTTATTTAACACTTAATCCAGCTGGTATGGCTGGTGCATTACCATACGAGTTTGTTCAAAAGAAAAGGTGAATTTCGATTTTTTACGAAAAGTATTTATTTATTCATCAATATCCATTTTCTCCCCTTCAAAGTAATCCCCCTCAGATATAATGCACTTATGCCAGCGCTTCTTCCAATCCTCGAAGCACTTCTGGAATGCGCTTATTCAATACATATTCTTAGATCCATTTTTTTTCAAAAGTAAAAAATCGAAGAACACACAAAAATGTGACTAACCTTTCCAGTTTTCAAAAACAAACCACTAATCCAAATGGCTGATAATGCTAAAATATGATAAACATATGTGTACCAACATAACAAAACAAAAAAACGATAATCGAATGTACACAGCCCGCGAAAATTCAAAATTCACCTTTTCTTTTGAACAGGCCTGCCTCGTACACAGCCCGCGAAAATTCAAAATTCACATTTTCTTTTGAACAAACCTCGTATATTTCATTACCAGTTCTTACCCGTGAAAAATTACGGGATGTTATTTGACTTGCCAAGAAAAAATATTACTTCCCATCTCGAATATTGAATAATGTCTACTAAAATACATTACAGGTATACACACTTTATTAAGTAGGTAGAGATTTAAAAAGATTATTTTTTTGAACTGATAATTTCGATTGACATCAGTTCCAAATTTGGAGTTTAAATTCAGATTCACCAAAGTTACCACTCGTACGGTCGTACGTACTCACAAATTAATTTATTTAATGTTAATTTTGGGCGGTAGAATGGAATGAAATATTCTATAAATATCCTTCGTACTACGAAATTACGTAAAATGCATCAAAGGCTCGGTTCTGCTGGGGTATGTTGAGGTGCTGAAGAAAGGGGGGATGGGAAGGAGGTGGAGAAGAGGAAGGTTGAGAAGTACCTGGCTCTTTGTCGTCATATTCAAATCTGATCACTAGATTCTGAATGATGGCCGAAAATATACAACGTTTCGTTATATTTTAGTTATTTGTAAAATAACCTCAGAGCAATAATATACCAGGAGGGAGCGCTAGTGTAGTCAGTATTGATGATTTTTACCTGACTGGGGCGCAGCTAGGGCTAGGGTATTTATACATCATTATGTTGACATGTGCTACGAATAGATGTATAAATACCCTAGCCACCTAGGGCTAGGGTATTTATACATCTATTCGTAGCACATGTCAACATAATGATTTTGTTTATTTGTGTAACCACTTTTTCACAGTATTGTTTTAAACAAAAATGTAGCATATAACCTAAAAAACCGTTGAGTTTTTTCCTGTCTTGGAGTAACTATGTATGGAGAGAGAGCTAATTATTTTTACCCAACCTATACAAATTTGGGATAAATCACTTTCTCCGGGTTTTTACGTCGTACACCATGAGAAAGAAAAAGACAGCAAATTTCCCCAAATTATCACACCGCTTTTAAGTACTGTAAGGATATTCTTCGTGTCCCGCGTCTCCGTTGACTCCGCCCACACGTTTTCATATGCGACATAAATGGACATAAGTCAACGGTTTTTTAGGTTATATGATATATTTTTGTTTATAACAATACTGTGAAAAAGTGGCCATACGAATAAACAAAAACATTATGTCGACATGTACTATGAATGGATGTATAAATATCTTAGCCCTAGTCCTAGCCACGCCCAGTCCGGCAAAACTCATCAAAATTGACTACAGCAGCACTCTCTCTTGTATATTATTGCTCTGAGTGTCCTGTTATGTCGCATAGCAAAACGTAGTGGGCGGAGTCGCCGGAGACGGAGACGGAGAACATGCTTACATACCTAAAAGCGGAGAAAGTGATTTATCGTAAATTTGTGTAGGTTGGGTAAAAATGTTTGGCTCTCTCTCCATATATATTCTTGTTCTGGGGAAATATCACATACCTAAATCAAATAAAAATATATTCCCTGCGAATTTTTGTGTCACTGTACTGGATGGATGAAAATCACTTTAAAAAATAAGTCTTTATATTTTCAGGAGTAGTTAATAATAATTATGGAAACAACAAAAAAATAATTCTTTGAGCCTCGGTTTTTTTTTTCAGATTTTTATTTTACCTGTGCCGTAAAGTAAAGTTCGAGAAGCACTGATTTACGTCATGGAGTATGTATGATTGGGTCAGAACTTTGCTAATCACACTTACAATAAATAATAATGATTGACAGTGAACATTACTGACATCTCTGGAAGATTTGTATTTCCAAAACAAAACTTGTTATTGGTTCGATTCGCAGGAAAATGGCACATTTCGCTGTTATTATTTTATACATTCAAACTGTAGGTTAGCAATTAAAATCTAAGACAAACTAAATATATTTGTCGGACGTTCAGTTTACACAGCAACTTAAAAAAAACGTACAGCGAAAAATAGCCATTTAATTCCTAATAGCAAATATTTTTTACGTCTGTAAAATTTGTAAAAGTTGAGATAACCCCTATACTTCTGCATTTAGTTATTCATGTAACGTAACAAGTATTTGATGGTAAATATTAAAGGACTATCACTAAATTCACGAACTTTGAAACGATGTTTTCGGTTTAAAATCCCAGCAGTAGTATTTAGAAATATTTGTAAAAAAACTGTTCCACTTATTTATTTTAGACCGGGCCGGTTTCACCCGGTAAGGGAATGAAATATTAGTAATATGGGCACCGCTAAGCAATCAATTCGATTATTATGCTGTTGATATTCTGTTATCTGTCCTAATTCGATTAATTTTTAAGTATTTTACTAACTTGTTTATCGATCTCGACTTGAGCTTGACTTTAGTAAGTTGTAGTCTAAGATCATTAATATACCAGGAGTATTACCTTTGCGATACAGTGTAGTCAGGGTTGTTGATTTTTTCCTGACTCGGGAGTGGCTAGGGTTTTCATGGACACACCTTTTTAGATCCATTCATAGCACATGTCGACATAATGTAGCGTTTATTTGTATAACCACTTTTTCACAGTGTTGCTATCAACAAAAATATAGGTTATTACCTCATAAACCGTTGAGTTATGTCGCGTAACAAAACGTAGTGGGTGGAGTCGTGGGAGACGAAAACATGCTAACATACCTAAAATTGGTGCAATATAATGTGAAAACTTGTCTAGTCTCTTTCTCTCTCATGGTTTACGACGCAAAAACCCGGAGAAAGTGATTTATTGTAAATTTGTATAGGTTGGGTGAAAATATTTAGCTATCTCTCCATATATATTCTTACTGCAAGGTTGTAGTATACGAATATAGCAAGCGAACAGAGGGGAGTAGTTTGCTATCGGTTCTTAAGGCATTGGTTCTGCTCCTGCGCCCGCAAACCCTCTGTTTGTGACCACTGGTCGCGTGAGCAGATGCGTCCATAGGTATTTACATAATTCAACAAGTATTTTAATAGGAAAATAAAGTGTGTAGTTAGTTTTTTTATTTATTTCAAAGTTCCTACCGTAATTTCCTGCGTTTCTCGGCCAAGGCGAGCGTCTGCGCGTGAGTCAGGTTGCTCGAGCTGGGGGCGCGCGCGATCTCCGCCTCGGTCACGGGGAACGAGTCCTGCTCCTCGCCGTTGTCCTCGGCGCCCAGCGTGAAGTTGGGCTTGGCAGGGGCGGGGGCGCCAGCGGGAGGGTAGAGGGTGGCCTGGGGAACAGTGATGGCTCATGATTAACATGCTACAACTGGAGTATATCTCCCCTCACCTCCTCGCCGCTGTCCTCGGCGCCCAGAGTGAAGTTGGGATCGGGGGCTGGAGTTGTAAGAAGTAGTTATGAATGCGGACTTACATGTTCGGCTTCCTCCGCTGCGTCTATCTTCTCAAAGGGATCGCTGTCGCTAGAGGAGCACCTGGCCTGGGCCTCGGACTCCATGCCTTCTGGGACTGACAGTCCCGCAGTGTTTTCGTCGGCCAGCTCCGCTTCTGCAAATTTCAAATATTTAATTAATTCAATAAATACTTTAAGGTACCAATGTAGATTGTTTACATTTCGTTGAGCAGTAATCTCAAGCGCACACGTTGGTACAGTCATTACACATTTTTGTTTTTCTATTTATTCTTGGCTGAAATGCTTGACGTTAACACCCTGCAAACTTGTCTTGAAATGTTTTTGGGCAAACACTCTCACAATTTATTATCCGGAAGTATAAGAGGAAGGTAATACAGAGACGAACCAGTATAATAGCGGAGGGTCGTCTTTAAAATTGAGAAATACACATTTAGTCGATTTTGTTTTGATGGCACAAATGCACCTTTACTTAAAAAATGCATGGTAACCGACCCTGGAGAAACAATGTATGGAGAGAGAGCTAACTATTTTTATCCAACCGATACAAACATGCGATAAATCACTTTCTCCGGGTTTTTACATCGTACACCATGAGAAAGAAAGAGACAACAATTATAATACTCCGCTTCTATGTACTGTCACAATGATCCTGGGCTCCTAGTTCACCGCGGGACTACGCCCACATTTTTTATTATGCCACTAAACTTGACACAACTATACGGTTTTTTAGGTTAGATGCTATATTTTTGTTGATATCAATACTGCGAAAAAGTGTTTATACGAATAAACAAAAACATTATGTCGATATGTGATATGAATTTATTTTATTTATTATTATTAACGCCCTGATGGGTTTTTACATAGTAATTTAACATAAGTAAGTGCATGAGTACAGTTTAAAAAGGATATACATGAAATAATACAGTAAAACGTTTTGAGAAATGAATAGCAAAAAAAATAAAAATACAAAAAATAATAATTAATAATAGTTCCAATGCATTAATGATAAGTGAATATTTCGTTTAAGTCTTTTAAATTTTGGCAAATTCATATAAAAGATATCAATATTTGAGGTGTATTCATTCCCGAGTGTGAATGTTAATGTGAATTGAATGGATGTATAAATACCCCGGCCTTAGTCTTAGCCACGCCCAGGTCCGCCGAGTCAGGTAAAAATCATCAAAAACTGACTACACTGCCTTGGATTGATATCACTCTATATACTCGACATACTAGACATATAAGTAATCGACCCGTAATCCTACCCAATAAATTAAATTTTATTTGCATCAAAATATAGAGAAAAACATATTAATGTTAGGGTAGCAGATTCTCTTTTTCAATTTTTAGCGATTTATAGCTTAGATCGTCGATTGAATCTTAGATTTCGTAATACTGAAATAATTTGGTCGCTAGTGTGAAGGGCTGTTAATTTTCATTAGCCAGTAATAAAAAAAAAAGAATAAGTAGACGAGTATGATATATGAATAATTCGCATCAACTTTCAGTAAATGGTAACCACTGACGAGTGATGTGTGTTTGAGGTCCGACTGGTGGCTACTGGCTATTCTTTTCCAATTGCGGGTAATTTGCCATACAGATTACGCATCACAATACTATACGTAATCTACTTGCCAAACATGGTAGGCTTCAGGGCTTTTGTGTCGTCATGGCCAATCTTCAATCCTATCCGAACTCCTTTATCGACGAGACTGACCTAAGTTCACGCAGGTTTGGCTAGTGAGAAAGTAGTGATAACAATAGGAAAGCAATACACCTATTGTATCGGACGTGTCAGTGGCTTTTTATGGCTCCTTCAAAACCATGAGTATTCTGTTAAAATATTTCTTGTGATTTCTCATGTCATGTGATTTCTCGGGTATTTTCATATATTTTATGTTTGCCTGTGCGGAAGACATGGTCCCTAGGGGCGTAGAAGGAGAATGACGGCCTGCGCGAACAGACCTCTCCTTTTACGCCACCGAAAGACACCATCTCGTTCGCACGGGTTCCTGCGTCGCGGCCGCCCGTCGCGGCCGCCCGTCCTGGCCCGCTCGCTCACCCCCTGCCTCACGCCGGTCGCTGAGCTCAGCCATGCTCTGATTGGCTGAGACCAAAACCCGCCGAAGTGAGGCAGATTTTCTGTAAACGGTGAGCCTATGTTACTCTTGTATGTCGATTACCGTGAATGCAGGGAGAGGCTCCAATAAACGAATTATGCAAGCCTACTCGCCTGCATTCACGGAATCCAATGTGTTAAAAATTATGTGTATACTTTAACATGTAAAAAAGATATGAAGCTGCAAAGGCCAGAATGTAGGTCTTTGCAGCAACCTTGTACCCATTGAACATTTTCTCCTGTATAAAATAAAAATCAGGCGAGCTGCGAGGTAGTTTGAACGAAGGAGAAAGAGGCGGGCAAGAACCTAATTTTTTGTATTTCTTAATACCAAAAATATTTGAACCCTCAGCGGGCCGCGGAAAACACCGCGGGCCAAACAAAGGCAACCCTCTGCCGTCGGCGGCATGGTACCGCTGAGGAGTTAAAGCCAAAATTTCCGGCCCTACTAAATTGTCTTCACCGCTCCATCGACTCCCTCTTGGACTTGCCCGCCTCTGCGTCTCCGCTGCCTCGCTGCCTCGCCCGCCTTCTACTGAGAATCTGGAGTTTTATTCTGCACCCTTGGCCCTCTCTCCTGCCACACGACTCCAGACTTCGAAGCGGAAGGACCGGCAGCGATCGCCAGACCGGCGGACAAACAAATACTCCATACAAAAAGTCGCCTTTCAAGCGCATACTTTGTACTCAGGAAAAGTCGATTGGTCCCAGTACAACTGAAACAAGCCGAAGCAGGTCCAGCACACACTCTCTTCTGACGCGGACGTGTGTTTACAGAACACGTCCCGTACACCTATACTACTAAAAGAGAATACTAAATTTAGAAAAAAATGGAAAAAATTAAAATCCCATCAAATTTACTAATTCATTGTTGATTTTTTGAGTTATAAGGAACTAATGCTCTAAAATAACCAATGCTATCAAATTTACTAATTCATTGTTGATTTTTGGAGTTATAGGAAACTATTTCTCCGTCATTTCGAGTAAGGTAGCTGGTGAGAATTAATTGACTAAAAACTGAAATTAAAGGTAGTGTGTAAATTGTTTCTTTTAATCAGGTGCAACTTATTTTTTTAATATAAAATTCAAATTTACACGAACTCGTTATTCGAAAATGAGTATTTAAGGTAACCGCCGAGGAGGTTGTTTTTTACCACTTCAGCTGTAATTCCCGAGGGGGGAGGTGATTAAAACGAAGATCATTCGATTATCAAATAAAAACGATTTGCATAATATCCACTAGTCTCTACCGTAAACTTTTTTTTAATCCTTAAAGAGATTTTAACCCATCTACATGCTGACTTAACATTTTGACTATTGACCACCTCTGTATATTTTTATTTATTTAAAGGATTTTTTTAATAAAAAAATATTGAACATATTATCGTATTTAACCAGATATTTTGAAATTTTCAGTGTGTATTTTGACATTGATAGTGCATATTTTGCCATTTTGATAATGCATATCGGCACTGGAAAGGAAAAAAGGCTTAAGCGACACTTTGGTCAAAAATGAGTAAAATATGCAGTTTTGATCAGTTTTTTTTTTCTGCATCGAATGGTTTGACTCTCGTTTGATTCTGAAGACTTAAGTGGCCCTTCAGCCATCTACAATATATTTACCATTTGGGAGAAGGCTTGACTCAAGCGACACAAGTTTGGGACTTTTTTTAGCTTTTTGTCGCTTCATGTAACTCAGTGACAGCATTGAGTAAACTTTTTTTTTTAAATCCAACCAGGTACTAAAGACTAACAACTTTAAAGTGCTTAGGTGTAAGATTCCAAAAATGGCGCTTTAGCCTTTTTGCTTTTCCGGCAACGATATAATCCGATGTCTAGTTATCATAAGCCGCTAAGGTATTTAATAACATTACTGATCATTGGATTCAAGGATCCTTACACCACAATAATTATTCTAAGCTACACCTTGAATAACAACAATAGAAAATGTTGTAATCAATTCATTCAATTATAAAATTGACCATTTTCCCATACTTGATTTTGTTCGTCACGTAGGCGTAGGGTGGATTTTACTATAGGCAGTGCTTGGATTCAACCATTCATCCACTCCCGTCACCATAAATCATACAATATATTTGCTCCTTTGGAGATATTATTTACTATGTCGATGTGAGCGTTCCGGTTAGTGACATTACAAAACTCAAGCCCTACATGATATTGTACGTTCTGTGACACGTGCACAGAACATATCAAATAACGTTTTTTTACCAACAAAAACACAGTTTCTTGGGTTAATGTTGTTAGATACATTTTACTAGTATAGTTAACGAGAATGTTAATAAAGAAATGAAAAAATAACTTTGTATAAGACCACGAATATTATTTTGATTTTTATGATGGACCGGTTTCGCTTAGCCTAAGCACCATCAGAATACAAAATTAAACTAAACTAAAAAATACAAAGTGCGCGGTTATATATACTTGTACATACAGAAGGAGAACAAATTATAAAATAAAATAACACAACAATGAGAACACAATAGAACAACATTTAAATTATAACAAAGGAATAGAGAGAAAGAGACAGATACAATGAATTGAAAGGGACGAATCGTCAACTGAGAAGGTAATTAAAGAATAATGATAAATTTTTTGAGTTACAGGAAATATACCTAATATTGGACTACTATTAAGAATATGACTATTAATTTGAATGCCTTTTTTTATTTCTAGTGCTTCTAAATTATTTGATCTAATTCCATGATCATGTTTGTGAAGAATATGAGCACCGGTGCTTTTATTAAAGGTATGATCTTTATCGATAAGTTGATTAACGAATTCAGAAAAACTGTAGTTATTTAAACATCTGAGATGTTCTTTGATTGTATAGGACCACGAATATTATTTTTTTTATGTTGGTAAAACAACCCGAAATGCCAATGTACAATACATAATTAATATTCGTGGCCTTATACAAAGACATATTTTTATTCCTTTAAATATGTCAAACCACAAAGTGATTGCTTTCTACGAAAATATAGAATTGTTAGTATTTTACGTACGTGTGGCTACATAAAAGTGCATAATAAATAAAATAAAATGGAGTACTTACTAGTTCTAGCGAAAAACAAAAACCAACGTATTGCTTTTGAGGCGATTTGACCCATACAATCTAAATAGAAAAACAACATTATAAAGAAAATTGTATGTATTAATTTAGGCTAAGTAAGGCTGCATCATCGACTTTTTTATAATTTATAGCTTATCTTCGATTGAATCTTATGGTAGAAGAAGTTGGTCACTAGTGTGGAGGACCTTTAAAGAAATGTGTGTGAAATATTATGACTGAATTTAATCCAGAGCGATTTTTGCGATTTTTTATCGTTCTCAACTCTGTCACTTGATGGAGATTATCCACTCGAATGACATTTTTTTTTATGATAAGATTAATCAAAACCGCAAACATTTTCAAGGGAAGTCGAAAATAAACGTAATGCTGGGGCTTAAAACATATCAAACATTAATATCGACCATACTAAGCTCTCACATGATTAGGTAATGATTAGATCTCCAGAATGGTAGATACTCTAAGTATCGCCCTGGTGAAATACCATCATTCAGTATCGAAACGTTTAGAATTAAAAAGTAAAAGATTGAAATGACTTTAGCCGTGTTCGGTGACCAGATCTAAATAGCCAGGTACTTCTCAACCTTCTTCTTTCCCGTCTCCTTCCCTTCCTCACTACCTTCAGCCTCACAACATACTCCAATTGGAGCTGCCATAGTCTCACTGGCTCTAGACAGTTGGGACTCTTGTACGGTATTTAGATACTATAAAAATCCGTATGCACCCGAAACGAGAGAAACTTCCAACATTTCACTTGTATACCAAAATTAGAACTTCGAATTACGTTTTGCACCCCCTCCCTTTTTGTTTTAAAATCTTTAGAGTGTACCACATTTATTTTATTTTATTTGTTCATTATTTTCCTGTTTTGATATAGTTTATTTTAGGCATATATTTTGAAATCGTTTGTGCATATTTTGGCATTTTTACTGAAAATTTCGTCATTTTTCAATGCAAATAATCCGGTGTCAAGTAATGACGTACTGGTAACCGACTCAAATCATGAAGCATTTGTCTCTGTTATCTTATCTTTTGAATCGTGATTAAAATCGTTGAATCAAGGCTTAAAATTTTGCTAAATAATAATAATGCAATTGATGTAATTTACAATACGTACAATCGTATTCTCGATCATGTCTGATTTATCACAGCATCCTGTACATGCAAAACTTATTGTTCACAACAAATAAAATCTGTGTAGTAAAGCGTTTTTTTTTAAATATTTAAATTTGTTTTATGTGAGTCTAACTAACTAACTAACCATCACGCCATTTCCCCGCAGGAGTAAGCAGATAGGATGGACTGCCATACAACTCTGTTTTGGCACACTCTCCTCGCTTCATTCACATTCATACATCGCCCCATAGATACTTCTGTTATTCTGACTCTTCACATGAATGACCCGATTCAAGTATTTGATTTACTTGATCGTGCCATGTCATTTATTTGAGTCAGAGTCCAGATTACCATTACCAGACTCCCAACTTCTCGAAGTCAGTAGAACGATGGCATCCCCCAATCGGGGTATTTTGTGAGGCTGGAGGGAGTGAGGAGGGAAAGGATATGCGTAAGAGGATGTTTGGGAAGTACCTGGCTATTCAAATCGGGTCACTAAACACGGCTAAAGCAGTCTCAAGCAACGTTTCGATTACGAATGGTCGTCTTTCACCAGAATTAGATTTCGAACCCGCAACCTCAATTGATTGAAGACGTGAGTAGGTAAAGGTGTTAAATTACCAAATCAAAACTATTAGGAAATTGATGGCAAGTAAATTGGTGTAAGTAATTTTGTGGGCAAATAGGTATACTCGTATTCAAGAAACAGTTTGTCTACGTGGTTTTTTACAGGTAGAACGATGTCTGACATTTTAGACGGAGCTAGATGAAGGATGGATACATAACACCTTCCATGCAATAGTAACAATATTTGTAATATTGTAACAAAACACCTTCCTTGTTCGTACCGTCCATTGTAATGTCAATTATGATCAGTTATTTCGCGAATCCGTTGAAACTTCAAGACTCTAGGATCTGGCCGAGTTCCTAAAGTCGCATCCAAAGTCAAGATGTACAATTTCAGCGGCCATCTTAAATTTCGAGACTTCTGCACAGACTTAGTTAAAAATCGGTAAAGCGGGGAGCTGATCTCGAGTCTACAGTCAAAATGCACAATTTCATTAAGATTCTAAGATGGGTATCAATAATTCGAAACACGGCGTATGCGAGTAAACTTTGATTTATAATAATTCTAACGTATTATACATCCCATTTATATATAGATTCTCTCGGTATCCCCTGGTGAAAGTTGCTTGAAATGGCTTTGTCAATGTTAAGTTATCAGATCTGAATAGCCAGGTAATTCCCAACCTTCCTCTTCCTCACCTCGTTCCAATCTCCACTCTCTTTAGCCTCACAGCATATCCCACTTGATGGTGCCATATTCCCACAGATTACGGGTAGACTCTTGTACGGTGTTCATATTTTAAAAAGCCAGCCACACATGAAATTAATTCATAAATTTGTTCTTATGTACATGTATAATATTTTGTTAAAAAATATATGATTTTCAACAATAGCGCAATTTACAATGCGAAAGAAATCTAAAACTAAAAAAAATCTGCTGGTTTATAAAATGAGAGTAGTACACCTGCAACACAAATGCATTTTCGAATTAAACATCGAAATGAATCAAACATCGAAATGAATCAAACATCTAAATGATTAAATTAAATAAATTAAGTCATTTAACTAGGAGAATCAGACTGAATTGATTCACTGTCGAGAATGAATTCGCACATGTCTAATACAGAATGCCCGCAAACTTTAATATAATTCGTGTTTAGCTCAATTTTGAAGTATAAAATGGCTGAAATATGCATTAACCTTTCAGTACCTGAATGTAAAAATCAAACGCACGATCCGAAGGGGGGTGACGTAGTTACCCCATTTGATCTTTTTTATTAGCGTTTTCAAGACATAATCTCAGGTAATTTGTTTTTTGTTAAGACATTTTCTTATATATTTATCTAAGATATCGCACAAAACTTTCGTTCGGGGTTACGTCAGAACCCCCGTTCAGAACGGGAGGGTTAATGGCGAAAAGAGACTCAAATATGCACTAACGACCAAAAAAGCTCAAATATGCAAGGGCATTTAATCCGATTTCTATTGATAATAATTATCCAACCCCACCAGTATTGTCATCCAGCGGATTTCTAATGCTTTTCGGAAACCCAAAATTACCAATTCCCAAAAACCTGTATAAAAAACATGTTACAAATTAACTATCGCTTGCCAGAAATATGTGTTAAGTGGGTACATAAATATAATTATATTTCATTGTGCCGGTTGAAATTTCATTTTCGTGATAATTAACCAATAATGAAATCCGCTGTTACGGTATTTGATGACACCACTGCATGCAACGCATATTACATATTAAAATATTCTTTAATATATTTATATAACATACATATATATATGGTAAACATAAAGGTGCGAGATAAGATAATACATTTTTAGACCGCAAAAGATATTAAATACCGACTGTGTTTAGGAAAAAGGCGGTAACCCTCATGTTTTGTGAACATTTCTTTTTTACGTAATTGTTATCTCGCCCACCCATAAAACATCCTGGGGAAAGGAATCAAGTTTCATAAATCTATTTCTTAGTGAAAATTAAGATTTTTAAATTCAAGGATATCACAAATATACAGCGAAGAAAAACGATTGACCCACATCTATCATTAATTCAAAATTGCCAACCATAAGTCCTTGTCCTGTAATTTTTAATTATTTTGAAAGGTATTTTTTTACTCCTGAAAAATATTTATTTTGAGGGTTACTGCCTTTTTCGTAAACACAGACGATATTATAAACCCGAAGAAAGTAAATAATGAAGGTATTTTACAATAGTGTTTGAAAAAAGAAATGGTTCTTTCAATGAACATAAAATAACATGAAAACATTATGACAAAAGAAGATGCCAACGGATATTTTTTCATACCGCACATGAGCCACAACTGTCTGGAGCCAGTGGGACTATGGCATCCCCAATCAAGGTATGTAGTGAGGCTAAAGTTAGTGGGGAGAGGGAGGAAATGTGGAAGAGGAAGATGAAAAGAAAAGAAGATGGGAAGTACCAGTCTATTCAGATCGAGTCACCAAACCCGACTAAAGCCATTTAAACCAACGTTTCTATTCTAAATGGTGGTCTTTCACAGGGCGATGCTGAGAGTATCTACCACTCTGGAGCGTGCCGCAAATACAATATACATATAATATTTTAAATTAATTAATGACGAAAAAAAAACAACTTAATTCGAATAAAATTGATTTGCGCACGCTGGGATTTGAACCCGCGACCTCTAGACTTGTAGTCGAGGATCTTAATTTCTAATTGCGAAAATAAAAAGAGAAAGTGTAAAAAACAAGGATACTTCTAAACATACAGTAAGGGCTTTGTAGAAAAATTATGACAATGGATAAAACCGAATCCAATAAATAATTCACGGACGCGAGAAACGTGGCTTTTTATTTACGTCAACTTATTTTTTACAGGTTACATTGTATGCTTTAATTATAATTAGTATTTCAGACTCGTTTTCCATAGACCTTAACATCTGTAGAGTAAAAAATCATTGCTAAACGCAAACTAGTTAAATTTAATAATCATATAATAATATTTAAAAATATTCGATTAATAAAAAAATATTTTAAAAAAAAAAACAGAAAAGAGTACCTACTTAAAAACGCGTGTGAAATGAATTTGAATCCTCCAAAGGTTGATATAGTTGATTAGGATTGATCTGATCACCAACCGGACAACCGATGAACTTCACTTATCAAAAAATATTTTCTACGAATTAAGAAATAACATAATATTATTTTGCACAACGGAGCCAGGGGAGATGGATCTATTTGCCACAACGCGGCTAAGACGAGACTGGCTGAAGTGTGCGTAACCTCAAGAGCAAAGGAGATACAAAGATTATGGCAGGGGTTTTGAAATGAGGGTCGCGATCTTCGTTGTATTTTTATTAATATTAGCTTCACATATTATGTCGACTGGTATTATTTGTTGGTTTTGCGAACTTCAAATTTTAGGCAAAAAATACTTATTCTCTCTTAAGGGCCAGCACTCAAGAATGACGCTAAACGTCACTTTGTAGCATTATAATACAGGCAATACTACAAATAAAGTGGGGCCACCTTTTTCGCAAAGTGTCTCATCTAATTTTTGTTTTTTTTTTTTCTTTATCCATCATGATATTAGGAAATTACGGGTGTTTTTTCATTTGTTAGACCACCAGACTAGGTACATGCCTCTGTTGTGTTATAATACATCTACATTCGTATGCTAACAGAGAACAAACCTAACTTGGTTTATTGCATTTACAGTAGGTAGTGGAATATCATAATTCAAAATATTGATGTAAATTAAATTCTGTTCATATTTTCATTTTTTTATGGTATGAACTTAATGAAATAGAGCTTAAAAGAATATAAAATGTTGTTGCAATCACAAAAGCTGGCAGTTTTAAACTAGATGTAAAAACTTTTTTCACAAATACAATCTACAAAAAACAGCAAGTTTACGTATTTGTTTATTCTCACCATCGATAAATAAACTATATTAAAAGTTCAAATTGGAATTAACTTGAAAGCATTAGTGCTTATTTATTAAATGTTCAAATTATATAAATAATCCAAAACACAAATATGAACAGTGGTCATGATCATTGTTATTTTTAGTTTCTGGCTTTTTCCTGTTTCATATTTGTGTCTTGATTATTAATATTATTTAAATATTCTAAATTAGAAGTGTCAAAATATGCAATTAATGGTTAAGGAAACGAGCCTTAAAACAAAAGTTCGTAACTTTTTGCACGGCAAAAAACGGAAATCAAAACGTGTGTCCTGAAAAAATAAGAGTTTTTAGGTTTTCTCGGATACAAAAAGTTGCAATCAGAAAAAAAGTCTGTACAGCTGTAAAAGGGCCAACCAAAAGCACTTTATTCGAGAACATTGTTAAAATAGCGACAAAAGAGTCATACACCCCCCTCTCCCTCCCACCAGCTAATTTAGATTAAGAAAGAAAAACTTTTTGAACTTCGGCGATAGTCGAACACAGAATCTCCGCATTTAAAGTATTGTCTTTATCATTTTACCATAAATCTTTTGCTGTATTGTTTTCGCAACTAGGTATTATTCAAATCAAGTTAATTAATTACCTCTCACTGTGACTTGATTAACCATGGAGCGATTGAATATCGAAGTGACCCAGTGACACCCGCCGACAGCATTATGCAATCGGCCTGCTAATATTCTTCGCACACGGGAAATGGGTGACATTATTCAGTTCTCTGTTGGCGCTATCAGCTGTTTTAAAAAAAATGAATTACGAACTCACCATCACGCCGTTTCCCCGTAGGGTAGGCAGAGAGGGTGGACGCCACACACTCTGTCTTGGCACACGCTCCTTACTTCGTTCGCATCCATACATCGTCTCATATATACTCTCTATTTTTTCTGACTTGTCATGACCCGACTCAAGTATTTGATTAATTTGATCGTGCCATATTTTCCTCGTGCGTCTCGACTTCTTTTTGCATTCACTTTCGGCCCATATATTCTTATTACACTTCTTTCTTCGTTCATCCGCCCCACATGTGCCAGCGCTCTAAGCGGCTCTTTATTAATCTCGTTCGTTACGCTCACATCAGTCTTGCATTCTTTCCGGATCTCCGCATTTGTAACACGGTCATACATGGTTTTACTATACATACACCTCAGGGATCTCATTTCTAGAGCATTCAGTGTATTTTGATATTTCCTCTGTCAGTTTTATATCTCACTGCCATACATATAGGGTTGGTTTCAGCGCCCCATTGTAAACTGATAGACTCACGTATTTTAATATATTTTTACTAGCGGCTATCGCGTTCAGTCCTCCGTTAATAGAGTTCTCTGCATTCATCTTTATTTCAATGTCAATTAAACGCCCTCCACACTAGTGACCAATTGTTTGTAAAAAAAATTACAAAATCTAAGATTCAATCGAATATCCAAGCTATAAATCCCATTAAAAAAACGAAAATATAGCTTCACTACCCTAACATATGCAAACAAATTTTATTTTCATGTTTCAATTTGAAAAATGCATCTATCTTTATTAGGGTGAGAGTTATTTTTAACATAGTAATACTTTTACTAGAATTTGGTCGCTAGTGTGGAGGGCCGTTAAAATATGTTCACAAGTGTGTCCGACACACGACATGTGTCTTGACCTCTACGTGTCAATCGATAGCGCAATAATAAATAATAAGTCAAGTTGAGGGGTTTATTCGCGAGAGTTCAATATGCGACGATACGTCTGAGATTGATTGCCCGCGGATAAATATAATTATGTCAATTATATATCGCACTCCCGCAACTACACCGCCTTAAGTAAAAAAATGACAAACTGGGATAATGGACTTTAAAGTCATTTCAGATCCAGATCTGGAGTTCGGACCCACAGGTCACGGGATCCAAACCCGGGGTGCGCAAACAATGATCCAATCAAACAAACTCGGACGAAATCACGCACTCCTTACGCTGGTGGCAATAAGGTTGAAATTGCCACTTTGTATGCAAAACAAAAACACCAAAACATATGTTTTTAATTTATATTGTGAACGCGCAAATATTAAAATGTTTTCCGGTCAGTTTAAAGAACTTAATTTACCACATTATATAAAGCAAATCGAAAAAAGGTTATTAAGGGAACTCAAGAATGACGCTAAACGTTACTTTGTAGTATTATAATACAAGCAATACTGCAAATAATCTCTCTGACAATTTTCTATTAGTAGTTAGAAAAATGTCGGAGGTTTCCAGTAAATACTTTTTTTTTTAAATTGAAATCTTTTAAATTCTATGAAAATTTTACTAAAATGTCATTCAAAGGTTCGGTTTGAAAACCAGCACAACTATTTTTGAACGTTTTACCTAAAAATTTCAGTGTGCATTTCATGAATGATTTAAAAGATTACTGTATAAAAATTACATTCACTGGAAACTTTAGACATTTGCCTAACTACCCGTACAGAATAAACAGATAAATCATTTGTAGTATTGCTTGTATCAGAAAGCCAAAAAGTGTGTATTTTTGGATGCTGACCCTTAAGTTTAAAAAAAATACGCTTCAAAGAATTCTGACAGGCATGAAAAATTATTTTTTTCTAGGATTTTTGTTTCATAGTGCTTTCACACAAACGAAGTATTGCATCCTGTAAGTCTCTTTTTTTCATAATTCAACCGGGTACTTAAAAAGAAGAAGACTTATGAATTTTATTGTAAAAAAAAACTTTTAAAGTGCTCTGGTGTAAACTTCTTAAAATGGCCTTTTGCCTTTCCGGCGACGACATACATAGTGAAGTTGTAAAACTTCAAAATCCATCATCTCAGTTGGACATATTTAGAGTTATGGCAGTGTAGCTGCCGGTGTGCGATACAATGTTACAGCTGATATCTGATAAGGACACGTGACCAGCGCTTGATAAGCAGCCAACACAACAGTGTCGACCTATGGATATTGTTCAAACTGTTAATTCCCGGTGGTATTCCATTGAAAATATTTTTGGCCGTGTTCAAAAACATAGTGTTACAAAAAAATTACTCGTATAACTTTGTTCCACGCATTTACTTGTTACCCTACTATGGGAATTTTTCGGGTGAATTTTAAAACAGGATTTTTTTAAACTTATGACAACTTTAGACAGGTTCATTCTAAACTTATGACATCTTCAGTCGCGTTCATTCTAAACTAATGATATATTCAGACTTGGAGTAAGAATATCTATGGACAGAGAGCTAATCTGTTTTACCCAACCTATACAAACTTGCGATTAATCACTTTCTGCGGGTTTTTACGTCGTACACCATGAGAGAGAAAGGGACAACATTTTTTTCACAAAACAGCACACCGCTTTTAGGTATTGTTAGAATTTTTTCTGTGACCCACGTGATCGGGGACTCCGCCCACGACGTAATTTACCGGTTTTTGAGGTTATGTCCTATATGTATGTTGATACAAATACAGCTAAAAAGTGATTATACAAATAAGCAAAACATTATGTCGACATGCGCTATAAATGCATGCATAAAAAAAAAACAAAATGAGTTAAATGCATCACTTCTTGCAGGTTTTTAAACTGTTTAAAATGTTTTTGACAGCACGTTAGAATTATCGAATTATTGAGTATATAAATATATTATATTAACTATAAACATCCATTATTATTTAAGTAAACGTTATGCTATTCGTTTTGTAAGATATTTTGAATATATAAATCATTTTAAAGTATTTTTAATATCGTTTTGTTATGCGGACGTTTTTTTGAGGTTATGTCCTATATTTGTTTGTTTGTAAAAAAGGTGTGTCTATGAAATCCCTAGCCCCGCCTGTTCAGAGAAGTCAGGTGAAATTCTTACAAAACTGCCTACACTGCCTTGGATAGGTAGGCCTCTATGTACTCTAAGTATTCAGCAGATAGATTTTAAACTTACGACATATTCAGTCAGGTTCATTCTAAACTTATGATGTATTAAGAGAGATAAATTTTAAACTTATGACATCTTCAGTCAGGTTCATTATTAACTAATGATATATTCAGCAGATTATTTTTAATTTATTACATCTTCAGTCAGGTTCATTCTAAACTTATGATGTATTAAGAGAGATAAATTTTAAACTTATGTCATCTTCAGACAAGTTCATTGAAAACTTATGATATATTCAGACAGGTAAATTATGAACTTATGTGAGAATGATGATTTTTTTTAAGGTGAAATCACCTAAACATTTGAATACACCTGTGTGTGGTTTACCGGTAGTAATAAACCACATAATATTAATGTCAATTTCAAACGGCTAGCAATAAAAATCGACCAAAGATACCCGTAGCATGGTGAAAGCGGTCTTAAATAAATAAATAAATGGAACAGCGGAACAAAGAGAGTTGTACGCAGTGGTAGATACTCTCAGCATTGCCCTGGTGAAAGACCACCATTCAGAGTTGAAACGATACATGAAATGACACTAGCTATGTTTAGTGATCAGATCTGAATAGCCAGGTACTTTCCAACTGTGTTTTTAACACGTTAATAGCTGACACCGCGCGTCGCGCGTTGACAGACATGTGACCGGTATGCGCACAACGCGCCACGAGCGTTTTGCCGCCTCTTCGCTTTGAACCGATCTAAAACAGACGCAGCCATGTGGTTTCGAGTCGTTCCACAGGGCACATGAAAACCCGTCACTGTTCGTCAGTTTGAATTGATCCGTCATTTGTATGACATTAATATGTACGAATTTTAGTTAGCAATGAACGTGTTAACCAACACCTTTTTTGTTTTATAGTGAATACCGCACAAGAGTCCCAACTGCTCCCAACCGTCTAGAGCCAGTGATACTAGGAACCTTGAAGTAACAATATATGGAGGGATAGCTAATTTGTTTTACCCAACCCATCCGACATTGTAATAAATCACTTTTTCTGAGTTTTTACATCGTACACCATGAGAGAGAAAGAGACAACAAATTTCTTGGACCGCTTTTATATACTGTCGCAATGATCTTAAGCTGGCTATATTCGCTGGTTAACGGCGGGACTCCGCCCACATTTTTTATTTTGCCACTAAACTTGACACAACTAAACGGTTTTTTAGGTTAGATGCTATATTTTTGTTGATAAAAATACTGTGAAAAAGTGGCTATACGAATACACAAAAACATTATGTCGATATGTGATATGAATGGATGTATAAATACCGTAGCCTTAGTCTTAGCCACGCTCATTTGCGCCGAGTCATGTTAAAATCATCAAAAACAAGTCCAAAACTGACTTCACTGCCTTGGCTTGGGCTACCTCTAGTATACTCTAAGCTAGGCACCTTATATGCTTTGTTCTATTATTGTGAAATGTATAAATGTTTTTCTTCCTAGATGTGTGAAAAAAAAATATTTGCATACATCTTAATAAAAATACAAAAACAAAAAACAATACTATGGCATCCCCGATTGGGGTGTAAATCCCTCTCCCTTCAGCCTCGCAACATGCCCCGGGATTTCGTAGTCCCACTAGCTCAGGACAGTTGGGACTCGTGTGCGGTAATCACATAAAAATAAAGTTATTTAATCACAATAATGACATGTTATAATTATTGTTAATTTGCGTGAGTATTTTAAGATTTCATTCCATCGCACCGTGTACCAGAGGTACAGACAGCATGCCGATAAAGACAAAAAAAAAGAAAAATCACTTACATAATTTACAATGTAATAACATTACGTTATCAATACATAACATCAGTGGCGTGGAGACAGGTTTGCAAAACAAGCCGAATCAATAAAAGTAAAAGATAGACATTTATGGGGGTGAAATTATGTAATGTCTACCGAATGCTACATCGACAACTGATTTAATAAAAATTAGGTCGGGTTTAAAAAATATTACTTACTTTTTCAAAATATACTGAACCATGAAAATGTGCCACAAAAAATAGTGAATTTTGAATAAGATGGGGAATATTGGTAATTTAATAATAATATAATAAAAGTTTTATTCCGGAAGGTATGCAGGAGTAGTGCAATGCAATACCTTCCATAATTGATATCAATACATTGTAATAATAATAGTAACAAAATAATAATGAACAGAAATTCATAAGAAATAAATAAATAAGTAAATAATAAAATAAAAATATTTGAAAATAAAATAATAATAATGATGATAAAAAATTTTTAAAAAAAGTTAAAAAAAAATAAAGAATGTAAGTAAGAAAATATTAATGGAGTATATTAGGCCTCATTTCTACAAAACGCCATCAAGAGGGAGTCCATCCTGGCAGCGTTAAGATTGATGAAGCCAATAATTTACTCCAATGCGCTTCTATGCTTGAGTTCGGGATCTGACGGGATTCCATGATGAGGTTATTTCTGGAGTTGTTAATCCTTTCCCGCATTCCTGCTACCCTGGTTCTCATAAGGGCTGCAAATCCTGGAACTCGCCCCTCGGTGAACATTTAAATATAGGTATATAACCTCATGTCTACAAAATGTATATACTGGAATTCGGCATTTTGGGTACTTTGGTAGCTGAGTGGACAAACGCGTCGGATTCCCACCCGGGCGTCGTGGGTTTAATTCCTCTGCTGGCTAAGTCCTCCATATTTGCACAAGCAATATTTTCCGCTTATTATGATGGTAGTTGGAGTTTTTAAAATATTTTCAGTTTATTCGTAACCCGGGAATGTTTGTCTATCTTTAATATATATATATTAGTATTTGTAGAACGCACGTCGAATACAACTAAGTAGTGCCTTTATATTACTAAGGTTGATTATTTACAATAATCCGATGTTATTTGTATACAGTAAATAACGTGAAGTACAACAGGTCAAATGCTGACTAAAATAAGCCAGCTACCCACGTCATAGGGAGTTTGTAAACAAACAATATATTTGCCCCAAGTTAAATCATAATGATAATATTTATATCTCCCAATGTCAGCGATAGATAATGAAACAAATCGCACTCCCGCAACTAAGCTGTAGTAAGCTGCCCTCGAAGTAAAAAATCAGCCATTTACACAAACAACACAATTAGCTTTGTGTGTATTGGTGCATATGCATATTTTTTACTGCCCGCTAGTTTCGCCACATACGCGACATCTTCAGGGTAAAATAAATGCAATTGAATTTCTTAAAATATGAATTTTATTATTTCATTCCTTTGGTTGTTGTAAAAAGCTAAAGGTGTTAAAAATAAAAAGTTTGATCCATTTTTTTCAAAAGTAAAAAATCGAAGAACACACAAAAACGTGACTAACCTTTCCAGTTGTCAAAAACAAACCACTAATACAAAATGGCTGATAATGCTAACATATGATAAACATATGTGTACCAACATAACAACAAAAAAAAATCGATAATCGAATGTACACAACCCGCGAAAATTCAAAAATCACCTTTTCTTTTGAACAGGCCTCGTATGTTTAAATTGTAATACACATAGATATAAAAATCGGATTCCCACAAATAGACTTACGGCAGTCATCCAACGGATTTCCGGAAAACCTTTTTATAGGAAAAAAATCTGGAAACCAGTTGTTAAAAAACAGTCTTAGTAAATTATCTTTCGATTGCCATCAATGTTTTTTTTATTATTATTTGTTAAGAAAAGATTAAAGTTTAATGAGCAATAATCAATTTTGAAATACATCACCATTGTAAACAATGTTTCATCAACAATATTTAAAAATACATTTGAGCGTTACTAACAGAGAAAACCTTAATGGCTGGCAGATAATTTAAATTTACATCAAATTAATAATAAACGTTCATCATAAAGTTTGGGTAAAAATGTTGTATAAAACTTTACTCCTCCTCACAGCACCCCCGATTACACAGGCCCTGAAGGAAATTATTTCCCTCAGGGCCGCCTGTGCTAAAGTTTAAAATAATAATAATTTAAGTCTTGACTTTATGTTGTAATATCTCAAGGGCATGTTTAGTTATTGCACGTATTATTTTATTTTATGTTAGCTCGGTAAATATTTAACAAAATATCGTAAAGATTTGAGTTATGAATGTGTAGGTGCAAAAATAGTGTATTGCACATACTGTATTTATGGATATTATTTAATCCTTCGATTGCAATGTAAATGGAGTAGTGATTTGTCGCAATTTACCTGACAAATACATTGAGTTTGAGGCATATTATAGGAAACATGAGGCTGTGTACTATTTTTTTCAACAAAATTTTAACACAAATATCAGTTTTAAATAACAACACATCGGTATTCTCTTTATATTTTAGCGCCCTTGAGGCGATTTTCCCACGAAAAAATAATCCATTTATTATTTTTAATTATGTTAAGGAGGGGGCAGCTGGTCCAGAATATTCCTCGTCGATTAAATTTAGGAACATAAATCCCCTTGTATATGACAGATACATTGCGACAAGCGAAGGGTTAAAGTAGCATTTGACCGGTTAGTAGCCGAGTAGACAAATTGGCGTCGGAAATTCAATTCCTACACTAGCTAATTTCTCCATCACTGTACAAGCAACATTTTCCACTTATTATGGATGGTGGTAGAAGGTTTTCAAATAATGTCAGGCTATTCGTAAACCGGGAATTTTTGTCTAACTTAAAAAAAAGAACACATGATTTTTCTAAGGTTTGTAAGGTACAGTTTTTGTTGGAAGGCGGTTGTTACGGAAATTTGCTGACACTGTGGTGTCTATAAGGAAACCATTTGAATGACCAGTAGAACTCAAAAACAGGGAAGAGAATCTCTTCACTATCAACTCCCAACAGTCTCAACACTCTCAAAGATGTTTGAACTTGACCTTGATCTTTTTATCTGCTACTGAAAACTAAGATAATAAAATAAATCATTTTGTATAGCACACATCAAACGAACAAATTGAAAGCGTAATGTCGGAAAGTCAAATAAAAACTAAGAAAACGTATACCTCTTGAACTCAATAATCTTACTTTGCTACAAAATCTTCACGTTACTACAAAAACATGTATTATAAACAACAGTAAGAAATTATAGACTCCACCTTTATATAACTCTGACTCCAATAAGTAAAAAGGTAATTCAAATACAAGACTCAAGAAATGCGTGCATAACAATTCATGATATCTTTTTTTAATTCGCATTCCTTATTTCGTTAATCATTTCGCGGCAAATATCGTTTCGAATCAATGCTATGTTTGAAAAGTGAAAGAGAAGAGGGAGGTAGAACCGCTGGCGTGAGAAAGAGACGGAAAGTAAATATTAAAATGGAGCACGCTCATTGGCTCAGCCTATGTCATACGATTTTTGATTACAGGCGTGGGATTGGACGGAATCACGTGTCCAGTTATTAAGGTTAATTTAGACGGGTTTTATTTTATGTTTTACTCGAAAGATAATACGCAGTACCTAGACAATTATTACACCTTACAATAGTAATGGAATCATGGTTTCACGGATCATAATAAATAGGTACTTCTGTAGTCTTCTTTTGAATGAACGATCACCACAAGGTCAAGGGCGCCAAAATATAAATCATTGAAATCTACCATATTTGCATTTTTTTTCTAAATCCGCTCGGATTGGGAGTTAAGAGAAACCAAAGAGTAAACTAAAAGAAAAATGTATATTTTAAACAATTCAATTATTATTAATGGAACTGGGAACAGGTGTCAAAACTATTCAGAATATTCGTAACAATCTTGAAATGTATCAACATATTGGTGAAAAAAATAATTACATATCGTTTTTATATGATAACTAATAACAACTTTGGTTCATGGAGATCGCCATATTTTCTTCGATATCCTCCAATTTCGATTGAACAGCTATCTGATACATATTTTAAGAATATTATTTACATAGTTAAATTGTTTATTACAATCGAGGCATATTCTAACCAGAACTCATTTATCATTTTAAAATATATCGATTCGTATTCGGCGTATGTAGACCGTGCCTAGCATTTGTCGGGTGATAACGGAAGGTAGATATTGCATACCTACCTACATAGAGATCGGTTATCGGTATTTATTTTCTTTCATCATTCAAACAAACTAGGCGAGTAAGGTGACCCATGCGCATTCCAACAATGTGGCTCACTTAAGGGTCTAAAAAAAAGTCTAATGGAAAAATACGTTATTAATTTATAAAATATGAAAAAATCTGTTCCTTCAACAGGAGTTCAAAAAAAAATGAGAATTAGGTAGGTTATATGAGGTACCTATAATCATTATAAGAATTTTCCAGGTCTGCGTAAACACGCGCTATGAAGAGGGTATAAGGTATACCAACGTAAATCTAGCTACCGTTTGTGTTCAAAGGAAAATTGATAGTGTGAAGACATTTATAATAACGGTCATTGAGTGTGCATAGCTACAGCTAATAACGTCTACATAACGCATTTTTCCACGTTGTGTGTACAAGATAGCAAAATGAATATTTTAACAAGGCTACAACATGACAACCTTTTTCGAAAAAATACATTGTATTTATGAAAGTTACTCACATGTTCGTAACCTCAGAGCAATAATATACTTGTAGCAATATATATATTGTTAGTACAAGTACGTAACCTACATAAAATGGTATTCAAATAAGTAATGTGTAGAAAATAAATTAGGGTATTTTACATACCAGCACCAGTAGTATAAATGTTAACCGATTCGGATTAATTCAATCAACAGCCGTTAGAAGAATGTTCGTTCTTATTAAATAATATGTATTACACTCCAACAACAATTTGGCAAGCATTCAAATAAAATATTTCTGTACTGAAAATAATCAGCTATGTTCACTAAATTTACACT
The DNA here is from genome assembly GCA_022651775.1 of Drusus annulatus. Taxonomy (NCBI): domain Eukaryota; kingdom Metazoa; phylum Arthropoda; class Insecta; order Trichoptera; family Limnephilidae; genus Drusus; species Drusus annulatus. Next base: position 177,979 of record JAGWCC010000788.1, read on the forward strand.
AAGATAACACGAGAGATACGTCTATTTAGCACATACCGGGAAAGTTAATACCTATACCGTAATTTAACAAAACCGACATACAATAAATACCGATGAAATAATCGGGCTTTACTAGATATTCTAAGCTGGAGTTTGGTGAAAATTAATGTTTAAAGGACAACTAAAAAAAAACAACTCCATCTCACGCGAAACCAGGAGAATAAGCGGCTAAAATCGATAAGAAAAAGCAATCACTAGATTCATAATATTTGTACGTAGGCCTTTGACATATCAACATAACCTCAAAATGATATAATCCGAAAATAAATAATAAATCAAAGCCTTTTACTCACATGTGTTGGTTTATATTGGCACTGATGAAAAGACTTTTCGGCTGTTTGATTTGTTCATAGGATTGTAAACACGACACTTCACAGACACAAATAACCACAACGTACTAACATACTAAACATCACTTTGAATCTATAAATTACAGATTACCGCGCTAGTCAATCAGAATTACCGCCGTTTAAATAAAACATGTCGGCTTTCTTTTACATCCGAAAATGAAAAGTTTCATTTATAATTCTCACAATTGCTTTGAGTTAATAACATAATAGTCGGGTCACAGGTCGTGAAAAACGCCACGGAAAAAAATATTTATTTGACATTTTGACAGCACACGAGCGCAATTAATAGACAATAGAAGAACATTTTAGTATTATTTCATTATTAAATATTATTTGGCTTTACACACCAGCTGTCATTGAACTAAATAAAATGGCTGTACGCCAAAAAAATTAAGACAGATAATCATAAATATAAACATTGCATAATTATGATTTTAATTTTTCTACTCTGTGTCCATCAACCCCTTAATACCAGTGTCATTCCTCAGGTACAAGAAGAAAAATATTAATACCTTATGATTTTGTGAAACAAATAGCCCCGTATTGCTTACCGTTTGAAAATGATTTTCTTCAAAAAGCACAACATACAATTTGTGCTGGCAGCACATAGTATAGCCATCGATCCGAACACTATGTAAATACGCCACCCCATACAAAATTCTTAGTAAAACAATCCACTAATGAGTAATTTCACAATACAATTCCCATCGAATTTCATCGCCTAGCTTTGAGAGCCATGTACGCATTTTTTACGCATGCAATGCCATTGTTGATCGTGAAGTTTGTTAGAAAACTTATGTGGCAATTTGAAAATATGGTTCGTCATAAACCCACATTTACACACAACGACACCTTCTGTTTGATACAGAAATACTGGATCGGGTAAAGGAATAATAAGTAGTACAAATTAACTTTTTAGTTTTTATTTTCATTTCGATTTCAAATCGCGTTTTCGGCAGTTAACTGTATCATTGTATTCATAATATGTTTTATTAATTATGATTTTAAAAGTGTATTTGGTTGTAGAACAGTTACTTATTATGTTTTATGTTGCTATTAGTTTGAATTTATTTATATTCTAAATGCAACTACAAATAAAAATTAAAGAAAACCAGCAGCCAGTGGGAGTGAAAGTCTTGCTCTATGTCCCCCGAACATCCGGCAATCTCCAGCTTCCAATGGACCAAGAGGAGACTTACGGTGGATAAAAAGACATCACTAAGATGTGACACTGACGAATAACAAATAAAAAAAATGGGTATAATAATTTTCGTGTTGAAAAGGTTAAAAAAAATTCAAAAGACGGAAATAATAATTATCTATGCGTGAAAATATCTATGAATTTTGAGTTTGACGTTTGACAGCTAGATACTTTGTTTTCATTCTGATGACATGTCAATGTGCAATAAAATATATTATTAGTCATCATCCGTTAAATCTTAAACTAACAAAAAAAAAAAATCATTTCTATTTGCATCCCAATGTCTCTTCACCAGAATCTCTTTACTTAGTTTAAACGATTCAGTAACCAAATAAGATCGCATGTTAAGTGACTTGGCTATACAACCTTCTAACCGGACACAGTTGCGTTGACTTCGGAGCAAATTATTTAGTTGACGGCTGTTGTGAATACTTTCGAAGAGTTAAATTAAGATGGCAGAGCCAGTGAACGTTGAAATAACTGGCGACATGGACGCACCAAATCCGCCGCCAAAAAGTGGATTTTTAAAGTAGGTCACTTTAATAATTTATTATTTACTTCAATAAGCATAGGACCCAACTGTAACCTAATTGAGCCTCTTTGGTTTATTAATAAAATTACGGATTACGATCTGCAAGTTCTGCATTAGATTCCCAATGTATGAACATAATGTCCACGGTGGAGTTGAGCACAGGAACGAATCGTTTAAACAACCCATTCCTTACGGGATATGTCAACTGTGTACAGATGTTTAGTGCCCGCTTGGCGTTTAACCGGCTGTGCATCCGTGCCATAGAGGTCAATGATGCTAGTCGTTGTCCCTTGAGGTAATTTTTCACAAAAACGGCACTGTACAATTTATTCAAATATTATTATTAAGAGCACCTTCCATTCAAATACCGCTAAAACAAACAACCCCTAGAACGACAACCTCCGTGGCAGAGCGGTAACGAACCTCCGCCACCAATTCCAGAGTGTGCACAAATAAATTCTTTAAAAAAAAATTTTTTTTAATTAAATTTAAAAAAAAAACGTTCTTCTGGTTATTAATTAACCTGTGTTTATATTTGCTTCCAGCTTCAACATTGGTCAACTCGGGCAGACGTTTACTCCTGCATCTGTGACTTCTCTGATAGCAGCCCAGAGGCAAGCCATCAGGCCTTGGTTACTGTTCATGCAAACTTCTAACTTCAAGGTAAATTCATACTATATTAGGTGTTACATGTTGTAAATTGCTCTTTCGACTAAATTATATATCACATATTTGTTTTATCAATACATCTCTGGGCATTGTTTTCCCTCCAACCACTTTTAAACCTATTTTCCCCCCAAAATCAACTGTCGCAAATCCTTTGCTTAGTTTATTTGCACTTTAAAAATAGAATACATTCAAATTAGGAGTCACCTCTGGGCTGGAGCTCCCAAATACTTGATAAACCTGATTGATGCAGCATAGTTATGTTGAGTCTGTTGTACAGGTATTTCTATGGAGATAGTAGCATTGATACTCTGCATGCTGGGGCATGTGTGTGAAACTTGACGGACATGAGTGGAATCCCCATTCACAGTTGATGTTGGCTTCATTGTTACTCCGAATCGTTTTTGTGCAAATCAGCTCGTATGTGAAACGAGCTACCACCATCTGTGTTTCATTCTTCGTTTAATCCGGGCCTCTTTAAGGCTCGCATTAAAAAATCCCTTTCTTGACCCGCCTCACAATGTTGCCCAGGCGGGTGGTGATATAGTTCCCCTCTCTTGTGAGGTGTCACATAAAAATATTACAATCTCTATCTCAATATTTTTACTATTACTAGTACAGTTCATACCCCAATTTCGTTATACATATTTTTATGTACTATTTCATATTTCAGGTGCCTTCCACATTACCAAGATTGAGCAAGCGCCTTGTGAGAAATGTAGAATATTTCCAAGCAAATTACCTGTTTGTGTTTCTGGCCCTTTTTGCTTATTGCCTGTAAGTTATATATATTCATTTTTTAATGTTTTGGTACATCAATCTTGTGTTCTTTCCAAATTATATGTGACTTCCAACAACCAGAGTTAGAATTATAGAGTTTTGTATTGTACAGTGAAATTCTTATTTTTATGCTGAAAATGACTGATCTACGTCAAAACATATCGATGGTCCCAATGAACAATGTAAATTTAATAAAAATATAAATTACATTGAAAACATTTGATATTTTTGTTAGATTCATCAGAAAAAAATCAAATGCGAATCTCGGACAAACCCCTCATTTTTGGGTGCTATGTGGCCTTAATGCTAGCACTACACGATCGTCCAACTCCCAACAGTTGGACGATCATGTAGAGGGGTAGTTTGTGCGCGTTGGCTCAAGTTCGGGGGAGTTGGTCCAGGATCGCTCTGGTATCGCTCGTAAACAATACCGCATCAAAGCAGTTTGAACGAGTTTCCCAACGATCGTCCAACTGTCCATCTCCGAACCGGGTTGGAAGTTGGACGACAGTGTAATGCTAGCATAAGGGTTTGTACACACAATCGAGATACATGCATTTTTTGTCCCAAATACAGATTTCTTGATACAGAACTGGAATACATATTTTGGCCATGTAAACGGTTACATGGGTTAAATTAAACCTGGGATATATTTTTATATAGGTACATTAATTGTCTTATTATTTACAAAACTTAAAATCAAAATGATTCGATAATTAGACTATTCACAATAAAATTAACATATTCAAGAGAATACACTTTTTGTTGTAAAAAACATGTCGAATTTGACCCGAGAGAAATCATACATACTCGTAACTCGGAAAATTTTCATTGATTACTGACGCGTGTTATTTTATATTGCAAGATTCTGTACAACTGACGAATACCTGGAACGGGGTGGGTGAATATTGAATGGCTACTGAGTTATGATGGATCAAAGATTAGTTCGGGTCTTTTTTGACTCATATATACCAGTTAAGGGTTAAGATGATTATTTTTATCTAATAAATTGAAAATATTTTACAGGATAACATCACCACTACTTTTGCTGGCCATTGCTGGAAGCCTCTTCGCCTGCTACAAATTCAAGTCCAACCCCATGAAGTGGAAGGTATGTTGTCACTCCTAAGTCGCTGTTTATTATTGTGTTGTTCTCGTATTTATCAATGCCCCTTACGTCAGCTGCAGAGCTATTTTCGTAAGGATCATCAACATTTACAACCAAGTTCATAACAACCAGACCTGGCAGAACCCATATTATTTTTCCACTGGTTAGGAAATCATAATTAATTAGTAGATACATTCTTAATGTGAAAATTTTTATCTCTGCTTTAGTTATTTGATTGCCGTTCAGATACATCTTTTTTGTATGTATTGTGATGTTTGCAGATAGGATCGTATGAGCTGACCCTGGCCCATCAGTACGCCATCGTAGCCCTCTGCTGCATGCCCATCTTCCTGTGGGCGGGAGCCGGTTCTGCCCTCTTCTGGGTCCTTGGTAATTTCATCACTTCTTTCTTACTTATGTAAAATATATTAATGGCCAGAAATGTGTTATCTTCATCTCTTATTGTTTTTTTTTGGATTATTAACATTTTGTCCCACTAATTTGAACACATTTCACAGCGTCAGTCAGAAACATATTTATGTACATACTGCATTTTTTTAAGCCTTGTTTTATCTATAACCCACAATATCATTGATTATTGACGGCCTCCGTGGGTGAGTGGTAAGACGCTAGACTACGAATCCAGAGGTCTCGGGTTCAAACCCGGCCTGCGCGAATACATTTTATTTAATTACTATGTGTCATAAGATTCATATAAAATAATATATAGTATATTTGCTGCACATTCCAGAGTGGTAGTATCATCCTGGTGAAAGATCACTGTTCAGAATCGAAACGTTCCTTGTAATGGTTTTAGCCATATTTGGTGACCAGATCTGAATAGCCAGGTAACTTCCCAACCTTCCTCTTACCCATCTCTTTTCCCTCCCCACTACCTTCAGCCTCACAATATACCCCGATTAAGGATACCATAGTCTCACTGGCTCCGGTAAAAGTGACACAATGTCTGTTTGTCTGCTCCACTACCATTGCCCCGGCTTCGTTCTCTGCATCCCACTTGTTTGGGAGCTAAGGTTGACTGGGAACAACGGCCGATAATATATTTAGTGTATAAGCACCTTGTCCAGAGTGAAAGACACTCTCAGTATCATCGTCTTGGTGAGATACCAGTTTTATCTACATTTCAAACACACAATACTGATTTTTCCTTGATTTCTTTACATTCATTTAGCATTTTGAAAATGTTTTCTTGAGGATAATGCCTTGCCCGTCCTATAATATGTTGACCCTCAAATGGCAATTCTTTGGCCATTTTGCCATGCCCAACTTCAACCAAAAGTATTGAATACCATATTCCAATTTTTGTTTCTAGGTGCTTCGATAACTGTCATAACACTCCATGCTGGCTTCTACAACATCGACGCCATTGTGACCGAAGAATCGGACGACCAGTTTTGCCTCCTCGAGGAAGTATGATGTTCGGAGACCAGCCTGACTCCTCACTAATTTCAACGCACTGTTCGACAATATTACTACCAAACTGACTCACTTTCCAAGTGTTTAATATTATAGGCGGAGTTGCCTGTTACATATTATACCAACTGACCAGATAATCCCTAGAAGTGTGATCAATATTGATTTGAAAGAAAACGGTTTCCATTAGATCTTTCACCTTCTAGGCCTAGACTGGCCAGGAAAATTGATTATCTATTCAAGACACAATTTCGGTATTTGAAAATGTTTGATCAATTTCGACCGAAATAAGGAAAAATTGAGCTTACTTCGGGCACATGGATACGCCCATAACACACCTCTATCGGTTTATTTCTTTAGTGATTATACTGGTGTATATTTCTTGTTTCGATCATCATATCGCTGTTCTGAAAGAAGTAACTTTTTCTGCCGGAACTCAAATGATATTGTCTATTGTCAATACAAATCCATTATCGTTAATAATATCCGATACAATCTCACATTAGGAAATACTGCTCTTGCCATAATTAAAATACCTGCTTAGATAATAATATAAGTATACGTACATACTACGAAAGTTTACAGGCCTCCACACTGCCAACCAAATTTTGTGAAAGGATTACGAAATCTGGAATTTAATCGAAGATCTAAGCTGTAAAATCGAAAATGCAACTCTGCTACCCTAACATTACTACATTTCTCTTTCGATATAAATTTATCCAACAGAATATGATAAGTATGCATCATACCCGGAATCTCAACCAAATACACCAAAATTTTGCAAAGCATCTTTTTTTAAATAAATAAAAATAACATTAATAAGCATATCATATTAGTATTTACATTTAAAATAATAAAAATATATAAGTATAAATTTAAAAAATACAAATGCTCTTTGTAACTGTATGTATGTACTATGTAGTATTTTGTCAGATTTTTTTAACCTATATATAGTGTAAATAAGTTGTAATATATGTACTTTGCTGGTTGGCACTGACCGAATGAAGAATGTAAAAGCCTTGCACAGTTAGAAGTTCATGTAAGTATTTAATTATTGTGAAATAAGTAGAATTACCTACAATACTTAAACTATAATAATATTTATTTATGTATTAACCAGCTGCTAACCTGAAAATAACTCTTGAAATATGTTTTAAAATGCTCCGTTAACTTGTACAAATTTGTAAAAAAAAAAACAATAAAATATTAGTAAATACGTATTATACAATGTTTGTTTATATTTCCCCCGTGAAAATGTAAAACATTGTTGAATCTACTGACATACCAGTCATGTGGCCATTGCTTCTCTAGTAATATAACGCCGACAAGAACTGTATAAAACAATCAAACCTTTCGACCATCACTTTATGGGATCTCTGTCACCTACAACTATCGCTTTACCCTGCTGTCTTCTCGGCCGGTACCATACTTAGCTGAATTTTGGAAAACCTAGTACCAGTCACATGGAGAACTCTAGGGTCTAAAGACGTGCTTGGAGTCACAACTCACAACAGCATATAATTTTCGCAAATTATATATTGCATATATAATATGCGAAAATTCAAGGTCCATTATCTGTTTGGTATATTTCAAGAACTAACCGTACCTGAAAGTAAAAATCGAATGTACGATCTGAAGGAGGGTGACGTATTTCCCCAATTTGATCTTGCTTATTAAAGCGTTTTCATGACATAATCTTAGGTAATACTTAGAGAGATGTAAATTTATTCTTAATATTTCAGTAATTTTTATTTGTGATATTGCATAAACTCTTGTTCGGGTTTACATTAGAACCCCTTCCGGAACGGGAGTAAAATAAATATTTGATCCCGGAAATTCATCAGGAAATCAAGGCAAAGTTTACTGTACATACATGTATTGAGAAATCAACTTTAAAAAAATCATTCAGTTTGGTTAAATTTTATTAGTTATGTTGGGTTTTTACAAAACACATCTACCACAGCTGAAAGCGGATTGATAAAAATAACAATCAAGATGTGGAATTCAATAAATGGTTGAGAATATTATGTAGGTAGCTTCAGCATCGATTTTAATCTGATAAATGGTGTTATAATATGAGATGTTAATAAAACCATATTGTGCATTGGTAAACTTAAAATAAAAAGCCTTTCTTTTGCGATAGGCCCAAAAATAAATAATTCATGTAGTTAAAATTCTTCGCGAAACCTTAACAATATTAACAAAATTAAAATGTTAACAAATTACAAATCATAAGCGTTAACCATTATTTTTAAAGAATTATAACTTATTTACCAAAGCATTGTTTACAAATTAAAGAGGGTTAAAATGTACTGTTTACGAATTATAAAAGTTAACAACTAATATGTTAGTTTATTGTTAACGAGTTGTAAGGATATTTAATAATACTTTTAACGTGAATTAGATACAATGGATATAACGATTTCTAACTCTTAAGCTGCTAAATAATTATATTGTTCACAACAGTTTTAGATATTATTATAATCATAGTATACTTTGGGATATTAAGAGATACATGTTACAGTACAGAAGACAATTGTTATAATGAAAAAGTACAAGAAATCCACCATTCTAAGAAAAATAAATTATTGTTAAGATATTTTAGTCTCCTACCAAAAATGTACAATAATTTATATTTTTAGTAGGGGATTTCTCACTTAAACTTACAAATAAAGTAAATGGCAGTTTCAGACCTTCAGGGATGTTTTATGAAGAAGTAAGAGACTGATTTAATTTCAATATGAATACAAACACATTTACAAACACTTTCAGATTTAAATAATTTTGACGATTTCAGTGTAAATGCAGTGATTTTAAAAGCTTATTCAATAGGGATTTCTATTAACAAAAACATGGGACTTACAGAACACAGAAAGGTGTACAAACTAGCTGAACCACATATGTCACACTCTTCTAATGTATTTTGATATCTTACATCAAATAATTATCTTAATAGCTTGTGTCTCTGAAGAATTAAGGTTTAAAAAAAGTGTATGTACTGAACCCAATAGTAAATATTTTTCAAAACAGTTATTGAATAGTATATATAAAGGCCCCTGCCCCCGGCCAGGGAGATGCAGTCGATTGAGGAAGTAAAGTAGTGCATGCCCCAATAAAGGAAGAGGAATTATGAAATTAATTTTAAAAAAGTGTTAATTTTTCATAAATTAATATCTTTTTTCCTACTCATCTCTTTTTTTCTGGGGCATGCACAACTTCATAGTCTCTGTATACTGCACACTCCTTTTCATTAGTAATTTTCTTGACAATGTTTTGGTTGTTAACAATATAAAACAGAATTTAAGACAATTTGTGGCAAATCATGAGACCTTTCTGTATTCCGTAAATATCCATATGAACAAAAAAAAAAAAAAAGATTTTTCTAAATTACTTCACAGCAAAATTATACAAAATTTAAAAAAATCTACTTACAAACTACAGTATACATGGAATGCTTGATAATCTAAGGTTTAAGGGCCAATAGGCAGTAAGTTATTTTTTGCAAAATATAAATAAATAAAAAATTACAAACTTTTTCTTTTGATTTCTCTAAACTTAGGAAAATGAGAAATTCGAACAGCAATTTTTAGATTTGTTACAATTACACAAATTCAGTAAAAAAAAAAAACTTTACATAAAAAGAGTGAAAAATAAGACTATTATATTTATTTAGCACGGGACATGAATGAATTTTTCCCATTTATTCACAATATGACTTATGCCTTTTGACTCTGGGCCTTTGATAAAATATTTATGTTTGACTAAACTAAAAATTATCTCCTATAAACAGCTAAGACTTATTAATATAAACAACAGGGTTTTATTGGAACTTTGAAAATGGTTAGTGTTTTTGATAAACATGATTTAATTCACAAAAAGTGAAAATAATAATAATTGAAATTATTATTAGTGTAGTAAAAGATAATATAAATCAAGTAACAAATTTATACAACTACAATTTACGATTCCACAACACTAAAAAAAATGTAAAAATGAGAAATTTTCATGTTTCATTGGACTAATTTCAAATACATGTATCCCTAAAGTCGTGGTACTACAGTGTACAGATTTTCCCTATCTGAAAGACAAGCTAATAGCTTTATTTAAAATAATATTGGATCGCCTATTTATGAAACTGAAAATTTACCATTATGCCAATTATTGTGTCAGACTGCTTACTTGACAGTTACACCTCCAGACAATAATTCTCCTGGAAAGCAAAATGTTATCGGGTAGATAACATTATCAGCACATTACAATACTTCAGATTGCGATATCAAGGGTTTTTTATCTACCGGAAACCTCACCAACATTATTATAACAGCCCTAAGCTTATTTATCAAATGTTAATTATGACAGCTGTAAAACCTTTTGCGAGGTTTATCAAACATAACAATCAACATCACAACACCCAGATCAACGGCCTTTATTATGTATATTGATCGAACCAAAAAATCCACAGTAAAATATTTTTAAACTGCTGCAGAATGGCAGCGGCAACATCCTGACTTAAAACTCAAGAGCCTCTACTATTTCTCCACGAAGGCTGCCGAAATAGAATGTAGAATTTGCCGCCATGCTAAGGGGAAATCTAAAACAGTAATAAGAGTAAGGGGATTCCATCGAATACGATACATAACCAAGTTTTTATTTAAACATTAACAACACTTAAGAGCGAAAGTTTCACTATTTTCAACATTGGCATTTTAGACTAAGTTCATTAAAAGAAAGCTGCACTTTTGATGAAATTCAAAAATAATATACATATTTTTTGATTGTTACTTTAAAACAATCCCCCGTTTCATTTCAAATATAAATTACCAGACACTGCGGCGTGCTAGTAAGTGATTAGCTTTAATGTTTTTGTGATATTTTAAAGCATTTGCGATCAACGTAGGATCTGCAGAATAAATAACAGAAAGTATATTTCATGAAAAAGTGGATGTAGTAAGAAGTCGCTGTTTCCAATCTTGGAATAAAACTGGAATGACTAATTTTATCTTAAAAGATTTTTTTTATCTCTGCCTGAACTACTTGTTTACAAATATATTTTTAAAAGCCTTCACAACAGTGTCAACTTTCTTTTATGTTAAAAACCACTATAACAATAGACTAAAAGACTTTTGAACGGGTTCTCTTAAATCATTCCCAAGTCTCTAAAGAATGGGCACACATTATCATTTCATGATTTGCCCGAGCCGAAACACAAACCCTGGTAGTAGCAATAAAATTGCAATAGATGGCAAGAAGAACATTGCCAAAAATTAGAAAGACAAATAATATTCCACTATTGTAATCCCAAACAATAGTTTTTGTTAGATGCCCAAATGATTTATTGAAACGATGAAGAAAACTGGATGAAGATGAAATAATAATTACTATGTACACAAAAAAGAAATCAAAATAAAATAGATCTTAAATAAAGACACGAGCATCAAAATACTTTTAAAACGTTTCAAAGGATAGACAGACTCATTGAATTAAATCAAGGTAATCTCTATCTCAGGCAATTTTTCGCACATCTCTTTACAGGTTCCAAATCAATGTACAGCTGCTACGAAGCCACGTGATTTCATGTGCATGCTTTTAGAGAAATTGGCCAAAAGGAATTATTGTAAAAAGCGGGAAATTGTAAATAAAGTGGTGGGAAACCATTCTACAAAAAATTGAATAACCTCCCAAAATGAGATCATTCATATTGAATAATAAAACCAAATTAAAAATAATTAAGAAATCATACTTCCATAAAAGAGTTTATGTACAAAAAAGACAAATTACAAGAGAAAAATTATTATAATAGAACTATTTTACCCAAATAAATATAATATATTCGCTACATATCTTAAAAATATTAATTTTCGTAAATGTAGGATAAAAGTTATATTTTACTATCAAATGGAAGCAGTATCGATATTTATCAGGATTATTCTCAAGATGCAACGTTATTTTGCAGATAATATTGAAGAGTAGAACAACCGGGAGTTGCAGATAGATTACCAGAGTTCTGTTTTGAGTTGCGGAGAATAATCTTGAAATGCAACAATAGAAATTATATTAGTATTTTGTAATCAAACTCAAAGGTGTAATATTTCACATTTCTATGTGACATTGAATCCGGAAGAAGGCAGTCATTTAAAAAATAAAACACTTTTTGGAAAAGAGATTCTTTGAAAAAAAAAAATTTAAGTGTTGTTGGGTAAAATTAAATTTAAAAAAAAAACATGAAACTTACTGTCAATTAGTTACATTGTTACTAATTTTATTAAAGGCACAACAATTAAAGATGCCAAAAATGTACTTAGTCAAAATAAGGCACTGATGTTACAGTTTTAATATTGCTAAATTTGTAATGCAAATGGCAGGCGTCGATTGGTTATGTTTCAAATTAGTAGTTAACGAAAGAGCTGAGTTAGTTATCATTATGTTCATTCAAATAAATAAAAATTACATTAGCGATCTTAAAATTTTTTTTTAGGCATCTTTTTGTAATTATTTTGCTGGTTACGTTTGTCAAATATCTATTTAATTACAGTCGTAAAATCTATTTAAGAATCATTTATCTTCAAAAACACACCTCAAATTGCAATTTCAATGTCTCAAAAATCATTGACAATAATTTTGAAAAATAAACTAGATGCGATAATAAAAAAACAACTTTTTCCAAGATGTTTCTCGTGAAATTAAAAATCTCTTTTTTCTCAAATATAATAAAACATATCTAACAAATATCACACGTTATCTCTTCTACCTTCACTCGCAAAATAGAACCACTGCCGGTAGAGTCAAATTCAATCTTTTGACAAAAACAAAACAGTGGTCATTTTAAAATCATAATTTTGTAACAAGAATTAAAAATTTGGACACCCCTTCAATTCATTTCTCAAAACAAGAATCCAAATCCAATTTAACTTAAAAAAAATTATTCAGAACTTGACATTCAAAACTGGAGTTCAAATTAGGTATTGTTTAGAAAAAGATTGAAAAATTGGACATTAATTGAAAAATGGACATAGTTGCACTGAAAATCGGATGTTATAAATTTCGTTTAAAATTGAACATTACTCGTGGAGCGTCCAAATTTGTACGAGCGTGTCTGTCTCCGGAATGCAAACGCAGGGCGATTTTGACTGTCCAGGGCGACGACGCCCTTTGATTTGGGCGAGGACTTCTGGCAGCCGCTGATGGTCTTCACCTTGAAGCCACGTCCAGAGCTGGTTAGACCGAGAAGGGTCTCCTTGCCGGTGATGTTGGTGGCGCCTAACGCGACGGCTACAGTGGGGGCTATTGACTTGATACACCTGGAAAACACAGTTTGATTAGAATTTGATAATTCATTTTCAAAGAATTCATAAAGCAATAACCTATTTCCGAAGCAAACTCTGGCATCATAGTCAACCCAATTATTTTTACTTCACAATGTTATTTCCATCATGAGCTTAGGAGTCTTGCAAATTTGTTCAACTGACAAAAAGTAAGACCAAATGTTCACTATATTTTTTTATTTCCAATTTTTCAAGAATGTTGAAATATACAAAGACAAAATAAATTCCTGGGCAAACTGGATAATAACTAGTGCAGTAAAATCCACATTTGAGGTTCCCAAATTAAAATTTTCATGCTAATGACAATTTGTTTTATTGTTTCCTTAAAAGCTTAAGTAAAAATGAATTGAAGTGAAGGCTTTTTCAAGGTTTTCCAAGGGACCGGAAAAAAACACTTCTTCTGTGTGTTATATAATTTATGATAAATTAAGCCATTTTTTAAATTTAGTATTCAAGCATGAAAACTTCTTAAATGGGTTTAACTGTATTATAAACTGAAACATAAAAGCATGGTGTTACCTGGAAGCCTCCTGCAGCTTGGCCTCTAGCAGCTCATTTTTGAACTTGGTGGCTTCCAGCTCCCGGCGCAGCTGAGCGTGGGTCTTCTGCGCCTCGGGGCAGAGCAGCGGGTGGCGCAGGATCTGCGAGGCGCTCGGCCGGTACGAGGGCACGGGCTCCGTCATTTTCTGCAAGATTGGTGTGAACAACAACATTAACAATGGGACGCTAGAAGAAGTTAGGCACGCCCTAGGATGTATGGCACTCAAATATTTGAGGCCAGACATGTTACGTTGCCTTGCGAGTGCGTAAAGAAGGCATTCGTAGACTATACTAACATAAGAATTCTGAACATAATATTGAACTAAAATGTCAATCGGAATACTCCGGCTTACCTTTATAAGTTGGTTCAGTTCTCTGCTGATTTTGGGAAGGTCTTTGATATTTCCATTTCTAATTTCGTGCCACTGGGGCCCGTTCTTGGGCAGAGGCCCCCCACCACCAGCTTCGTAGATTGTTAAACCTGAAAACATTATTATTTTAGTTCAAGTGAAATTAGAAAACCAATACATATGAAAATATTTATTTCATAATATGATAATGATGAGACTTTTTTTTCAATTCACCAACTTTTGTCCTAATAATTCAGGCATTTAACTACAGAAAAACCTTGGATACACAATGAAACCCATATTTACAAACTTTGTTGTTATGTGTCGCATTAATAATGATTTTACATAATGTTTTTTATTTTATTTTAAATACGTAGATAATACACACGTCTTGGGTTCCTCAGTTTGCTCTGGTGTAAACTTCCCAAAGTGGCGCTTTAGCCTTTTTGCCTTTCCGGCGACGATATGCCATTTCCTCAAAGAGGTGGGCAGAAAAAAATGGAACACCACACACGTCTGTCTTGGCACACATTCCTTGCTCCACACATATTATTCTGAATCATGCGCTTAGTAGGAAGTGCTTATATTAATTCAACAACTGAGAAATAACCGAAGTTGCATTCAGGTCATTCACAAGAAATTTGAACAATGGGACGATGATAAATTTTAACCAAAGATTATTCATGATTTTTGCTCAATTCTCAAAATTCAATTTTCCAAATGTCAATCATAGTTATAAACAATGAACTCAACAGTCTAGACTGGTGTAATTTAAGTGTCCACATACCTAAAGCAAAGATGTCCGCTTTACTCAGATTGCTCAGGTCCTCTTGCAGAACCTCTGTGGACAGATAGCGACAGTCCCCCTCCTCGTGCTGTGGAGAGGACATGCAGGTGACATGGCCCAGGTCGCCTACAAAAATACAATATCATGTGTCAGGAAGCTAGAAGAAATTTCAACCTGCTATACGAATGTGAAACTGTGACAGACTCCAAGCATTTCAAATATGGATCTTGAAGAAAATGGATCATGCAGAATTAAAGGGAGAATCTAATCTAGTTATCCAAGATTCCATAGATCCCAAACCAGGAATAGGTGGACCAAGGGCATGGAAGAGGATTGGAGCATGATGCCAAGGCCTTGGACTGGAGATGGATGGCTGGGGATAGAGCCGGTAGAGAACATTTGCCAAATACCATTCTGGGATGTAGCACCAAAATTGTTATAAAATTCTATCTTTATTGGAAGCAGTTGGTTTGTAAGTTAGAACAATAGACAGGGGACTCACCGATCTTATAGACGATCCCGGGGCTGGGTGGGGGGTCATCGTTGTCCTCGAAGCCGTCATCGGCCGAGTCGTAGTTGCCCCGCTGGCAGGGCGGGGAGCGTTCCTCCACCTGGTCGTCCCTCACTCCCCCCGGCTCGTGAGACAGGAAGATGTTGCCCGGCTTGATGTCCATGTGCACCAATGACATGGAGTGAATGTATCTGAAGAATTAAATGGAATTCAAAGAATAAATATTTATTTATTGATGTTCTTAATGTCAGCTGACAAACCATTTTCATAAGAGTTATCAAACTTAACAATATGCAATTATTTTACAGCGCCCTTTAGGTGATTTTTCACAAAAACGGCGCTTTACAAATTATCCAAATATTATTATTATTTTAAATATATTTAAGGATTATGTAATATAAAATGTAACAAAGCTCCATAGTCCACAATAGAAAATTGTTGCATTAAACTAGAAATTTCTAGCAGAGTTTCTAAATGTAAATTCGAGAATTGGCAATAATTATTTCAGAACATAAACTAACCTATAAATTTACGCTGATCAAAGTATTGAGAGACAGGCTGGGAATAGATTTCTACCTAGATTTTTATCTATTTTCTCTGCCATGTTTCTTTGTGCGGCCCTTTCATTCACCAAGAATCGACAACACAGAATTATAGAAAGGTTGCTACAAATAAACACTGATGCTACTTGAAGAGACAGGTCGGGAATAGAGGATCCGATGTATAGTACAAGAGATAAAAACTCACTTGAGACCATCGGCCACGTGCGCCAGGAGGACTAGCAGCTGGGGCTCGCTCAACGTGCCCCGGCTCTCCAGCACGTCCTGCAGGGAGCCCCCGTCGCAGTACTCATTCTGAATGATCATGTGGTCATCTTCCCCCCAGGCCGAGTAGTATCTGAAAGACAAGAATGAAGTTAGTTATCAGATTCATAAAAATATAAATATGTGGTAACCTTTACGCCGCTATGCGTATACATTGGTTAGATTGTGTTGGACTCCAGAAGGCTATTGAAGAACTGGTCTGAGTAAGGATCTGTAAATTCCAGACCTTAGCCCAATAGTGAAGAAAAAGTCCAGAAAGAAAAGTTGATTTTCAAATATCATAGTATTTAGACCACGAAACAGTAGGTAGTGTTTAACGGTCGTACTTATAGAGCCTACAGACTGAACAACTTCACATCTGATTTCATCCGTACTAGCTAAAGGAAACACGTGGAAGGCTCGGCGATCCTACCATCCTTTCCTTAAAGCCACAACCATTCCTTTCGCCATGTTTTCTGTTGAAAATTGGAACACCATATCGAATCGGTCTGTAGTGTATATCATCTCCGGTGTAGAGATCACTTGTAGGTCGTGCTTAAACAAGGTGTTATATTATTTGACTGTATGAACACTATAATTCCCCCTACCTGACGACATGGTGATGTTTGCCCAGCACAGCGTGTGCGTATACCTCGTTGAGCGCCGTCTTCTCGCCCACACTGCCCGCCACCGGCCGCAGCGAGCGCTTCACGGCATACACGCAGCCGCCCAGCCGGTTCACGCAACGGTGCACCGAACCGAAGGTGCCGCAGCCCAGGAGGCCGAGCTCCACAAATTCCTCGTGGTAACGGGATATGTTGGATTCCTGAGATTAAATTATACCTTTAAATTTGACATGATCATTTTATTATAATAAGGGTGTCAAAAGTTCAGAGTATTGTAGCTCTTATTCAAATACAGCAAAACTCTTTGATAAGGTTTTTGAAGTTGTAAATATGTTGGATTCAAATTAGGCCATTTCTTAATTTTAAAAAAAATTTACTTCATACATATTATGTACATTCAAGTGCTAAACGTAATTCTTATAATACAAAAGAGGTGAAAGAACTTTCAGCAGTGACGGTATAGGCAGATAGTGTATTAATTCTAATTTAATCAGATACATTGTGTGCATATATTATATAAATTATGGCACCCAACATCTGGTAAGAGATTTTAGGGAAGTATGAACGTAACAAAACAAACAAAAGAATGATTCACAAAATATTTGTTCATTCAAAATTACAAACAAAAAATGACAACCCCTTGTTTAATAATGGCGGGCAGTGAATCATACAATGGCTTTCTTCTACGAATCCTAATTGTTGAGCAATTAACTAAACATTTTGAGATATGTATACTGTACGCACAGTGGTAGGTCGGATCATTTGTCTAACGGACTAAATGTCAACACATGAGATGAGGGGCCTAAGATTGAAAAATTTCCGGTCATTAAAACATTGGCTTTGTGATGTTTAAGTCCAGGATTCCAAACCATACTGCTTGTGCCACACTTTTCCATCATACAACAGAAGGTTACATACCCGAAGCTTTTTGCACGGTTGCTCCAGAATATCGGAGTCGGCAGACACGTCCAATCCAGTGGATGACATGTTGAGGGAATGGTTGGGTGATGTCATTGAGGTCTTTGAGAGGGTTCGCTTCTTCTTATTTAGCAGCATTCCTGAAAGAGGGGTGATTTTCAAATTAGTTTCAACATTACAATGACTTTCTTAATTCATTAATTTCAATCTTTAACCCGTGCAGAAATCACGCCCACCATGCGGCCATCCCAACTGATGATAATTTATGTTTCTATGTTGGTATTATCAGAATGCTTTGAAGACATTCCTAAAAATATCCTTATTTCATCATGCTTCTTCAGTATTCCATCAATCAATAACTTATGTTAAATTAAAATTAGCTATAGAGCTTTATGCTTTCTATTTTGATATTAATTATTGAACTTTATTAGTTAAAAAATAAATATATAAAAAGTATAAAGCTTTATAGTTAATTCTAATTTAATATTAAGTTTAGACTTTGTAAGAAGTCAAAAGATCTTCTGTAAATAAAAATGGATGGTTTATCCAAAACACCATCTAGGTATACAATATGTTCTCGGGTAGAGCATTGTATACCATTGCAAATATAGCAGCCTATATCGAAAGAAATTCAAAAGTAATATTAATAATTTTCCATGAAATATGAGATCGATTAAAATGCCGGTTTCTAATATGGTAGCTCAATAGGCAGAGGCGTTACTGCCGGATAGAGTAGAGGTTCCGAGTTTAAGTCTCGGTCGCGACCGTTATTCTTTTTAGTTTCTGGCTTTTTCTGTTTCATATTTGCATTGAAGATTAGTGATATTATTTCAATAATCAATAACTTATGATTAATTTATTAAGCTTCATTTAAAAGTACAGTATACTGTAACTTTAGTTGTTTTGACATGGTAGACTATCCATTGCAGGTCCAGGCCCAATTGTTCACAACATCTGAGACGATGCTAGCAGTCATATAAAGTTGGTAAGCAGTAAATATTTACCATCTGGCGTGAAAGGGTTGATGTTGGCCTCCTGGCAGAGGCGCAGGCTGCTGTTGACGGCGCTGTCTTCCATGGATGCATCGCACTCCCGCTCCATGAGCCGTCGCAAGCTGTCGTTGCACGGCGGAGCGCAGTCTACCCGGATCTGGAAAATAACATAGATACAAGCTTAATGGATATTGTATACAAGTATTATCAGTTCACCGTGAAGGTATGCTAAAAGAAGTGTGGGAATAATAATATGGAGTGGGAAAACCTAGTTATTAATATCTGGTCACTAAAGATGGCAAAAACCATTTGAATTCAGAATTTCTGAAGTACTTTTTTATCAGGGCAATAATAAAAGTATTTTCAATTCTGCAGAATAAGTAATTACTATCAGTAATAAAGCGTACATTTCATTCAAACTATAGTTCACTTATCCAAGCACTGCCTTTAGAATGTCACTTGACAAATTTGTTGAAATGTCACTATAACAGGCATCAGACATGAATACATATTTTTAGATTCTATATAACAGTGGTTTTAGTAGAGCTTCTATAGTTCATAATGCTTTATGAGATATAAAGTAAATAGAAATATAGAGCATAACATACACTGAATCTCTCTTATAAGGTTTTCCAAGGGACCGAAAAAACAAAACTTCTTTAGCGTGTCAACTTTGTAAGTGGGTTGTACTGTATGTACTAATGATATGAAAAGGCTCAAATATGCAAATGTGTATAATCCTATAATAATAATAAATGGATAACTTTTATAGCGCCGTTTTCGTGGGAAAATCACCTCAAGGTCTAATGTCTAATGATCACTCACATACAAATACTACACTGTATCTGAATGATTAAATCAGAATATTATGTGCGGCAATGGACAAAGAAGAACCCTGTTCGGTTTTTAAAAAACTAACTAACTAACCATCACGCCGTTTTCCGCAGGGGTAGGCAGAGAGGACGGACCGCCATACAACTCTGTCTTGGCACACACTTCTTGCTTCATTTACATTCATACATCGTTTCATACATACTCTTCTGTTATTCTGACTCTTCACACGACCCAATTCAAGTATTTGATTTACTTGATCGTGCCATGTCTTTCTCGGGCGTCCTCGACTTCTTCTTCCATTCACTTTCGCATCATATATTCTTGTCACACTCCTTTCTTTGTTCATTCGCTCTACATGCCCAAACCATCTAAGCGTCCCTTTCTTAATCCTATCCATTACGCTCATATCAGCCTTGCATTCTTTCCGGATATCCACATTTGTAATACGGTCATACATGGTTTTACCGCACATCCGTCTCAAAGATCTCATTTCCACAGCATTCAGTCTACTTTCATCCTTCCTCTGCCAGTTCCATGCCTCACTGCCATACATCAGGGTTGGTATAAGCACTCCATTGTGGACTGCTAGCTTCGCTTCTTTGGACAATTTCTTATTTTCCCCAACAGCGTTCAGTCCTCCATTAATGGAGTTTCCTGCATTCAAAAACTAAAAATATTTTAATACTGCTCAAGAGTTCCAACTGCCCGGAGCCAAGTGGGAATGTGAGACTGAAGTGAGCGGGAAAGAGAAAGAGGAATGTTTGGGAAGTGCTAATCACTAAACACGGCTAAAGCGATTTCAAGCGATGTTTCGTTTTGAATGGTGGTCTTTCAGCAGCACGATAAAGAGAGGTTCTACCACTCTGGGACAAGGTACAAATATACTTTATTTTAATTTCTATATTTATAGAAAAAAAAAAAACAAATAAATGTAAGTGTGTTCTCTAATATTCTTAATGTTTAAGTTTCACTGTCAATTCATTCAACTTTGTAATCTCAATGGTTCTGCCACAGAGGTCGCCAGGATTTGGAGTGTAATTATCTACCTGGACATTGTGCGTCTGCATCGTGGGTGGGTGGTGCTGCTCCCTTCTGTGCCCGAGAAGGGGGGCGCCCAGGTGTTGACGGGGAGGTAGCAGGCGCTGCTGGCAGGCAGGGAGCGCTGCGGCGGGGGCAGCGAAGGTGGAGGGGCGCGCGGGGTGCGTGGGCGTCGAGCACTTCTGCAAGATGGTCTTGGGGGTGGCGGGGCTGTCAAATAACCTGGAATCACAGCGAGAGACTTTGTTAATACAATCAAATTCAATTAATTTAAATACAAGGACACATAAAATAGTTTTAAGTTTTGAAAAAAAAAATCTTTTGTATAAATCAGAAAATAAAATTGATTATTATATGAAATGTACTGTAAGAAATTATTAGCCCTTATAATGCCCTAAATCTGATATACCAACTACAAATCCTATTTTTGGCAAACTTAAAATATATTTCTCAAGTACAGAAGCAGTAAAATAAAATGTCTTAATTTTAACTTTGAAGCAGAAAATTTGTTCTCTTAAAAAGCTCTTGTGTGTTGCACTCTGGTATCATAAAATTTGCAGTTTTTTTCAGTTCAAATTGTCATTCCTATATTGACTGTCCCAATGAACAATGTTGCATGTGCAAATTGGTATTTTGCATTGGAGCTCTTTAAAAAAAAAACAACATGTTTAAAGTTTCGTGTTAGCATTTTTATTGTTGTTGAGAGCAAGAAATATATAGCATTACTTTGATAGTTTGTTTTAAACACCTATGTATTTGATGGAATAATATATTTTGGTAACTTTAAACAGCTCTAATGAAAAGTAAGGTAAATATTAAGATTAATGTTAGGGTGAATTGTATTTCAGATTTTTTAACCGTTTATAGCCTAAATCTTCGATTAAATCATGTTGCGCAATACTTTTCAATGCTAATAAGGAGGATGGTGGTTAAAAACCTTTACTCTTAATGTCATTCTTTTACCTATGGGATGCTGAGAAGGGAGGCGAGGCAATGGGGAATGGATTCACTTAAGCGTTGGGAACAAGCAAATAGATATCACTTGTTATTTTCACTTTACTTAGCCGAAAACATAGCATTAGTTAGTAAAATACTGGGAACAATGGCCGTCAACTATCTAATCCTTACCATGAATTATCACAAATTATTTTTTAGCTCATCAACTTTTTTTTACAAGATATGCAACCCAAAGTCTATTCATAATGAACTCAAAATTCGATTATTTTTACACATAACACACAGATTTATACTCTAACATGCAACTTGCAAACCAAAAGACAATAGTCTAAACCACTATAACATTGGGATTGTCTTTTATCGCTTTATTCAATTAGTTTCAAAGGGTTCATTTAAGATATAAAAAATTGCAATTTGAACAAAGAAAAATAGAAATAGCAATAAAAAAAAATGTGTATTGAATTAATCAATAGACATTTTTTTTTATATCCAGTCACAAAACAGAGATATGATGTTTAACCTTTACACCGCTACTCGCATACATATATGCACTAATAAACCGTGCCCCAGCGCTACACGCATTAATTTATGCGTTTGGACAAATCTATTGTGTACACCGTGAAACACGTTACGACTTTAGCCGATAAGTGAACAAAAAAATAGTTCAATCTTTCCTCTTACTGTCATCTTCTGGTGACTAGTTAAAACTTCTGATTTGTTTACATAAAGTGGATTAAAATCAAAGATGGTTAGAAATGCCGGTCCAGATATTTGAATTTCACGCCGCAGTACTGTTGTCCCTAGCGTTTGTGTGCTGGAGGACATCTCATATGATTTCAGTCTCTGCGTTGATGAGTACACTCGTAATCATATAAACACTGTGTTAGTATGTGTAAGCAGCGCTGAGATGCCGCCTAATTTCTTGTAATGTCTCACAGTTTAAGATATTAGAGGCCCTGAGAGCTATTGTATATCTATGTATTTCATCGTACTTAAGATGGAAGAGAGAAAATATTGAGATAAGCTAATCCTAAATTTGTCACGAACTAAGAGAGTTATAGCAGTTTAAAATGATGAGTTGTGGTTGTCAAAAAGAGTGCTGCGTATGGATATAATTTTGTTTACATATGGATCGTGGCGTAAAGGTTAAAGATCATCATTAAAACAAGGGAATACATTCAACGCTTAAACAAAATAAATATATACTTGAGGATATATTATTTATTAAAGGCATACCGATGATAGGTCCATTATAATCTCTCCCTTTGTTTTCATAATTGACGCATGTATCAGGAAGATAGATAACAGAGCTTTCAATGGCAGCACTATACAGATAATATAATTGCATAAATACATTAGGCTGGCAACAGTAGTTAATCTTTATTCCAGAATGTGGGGAGGTTAGTGCAATCCAACACATCCCATAAATACAATACATAGAAACAAAACTGAAAAATATATGAAAATAATAATATTTATCAAATACTAAATACAACAGAACAATAATAATACATACAAATGATTTTATAAATATTGTTATTAATTTTTAAAAAGAAATTGAATTTGACCGAAGCTATTGAATTTATATAATATTTCATCAAATAAATAATTCCACTTAACAAATTAAAATACATATTATTTCAGTATGATATATTTTTAATAAAGTACAAAAAGGTTTCCAAATTTAACACACCATTAATATAATCATTATTTATTATCGAAATTATGTAATTTTAATTGAATTCATAACAATTTATTGTAAAAATATAAACGAAATTAGAGCAAGAGTTTGTGTATAAATAAAACTTTCACAAAAATTATTATGAAATTGGGAACAGATGTTTGCCAAAACATTGTTACGTAAACGAAAATATGTCAATTATTATGAAAATACTGGACTAAAGAGAGGGTGCAAAAGGGGTTTGAAAAATAATATTAACAAAAAACTATCATTTGAATAATTTAGCAAATGGAATAGCGATTTGAGAATACAAAATAATTATTAGCATCCATATTGGATCAACAGGTGATCAAAATCTGATTTTGGTGTCAGGTAGAAACTTTATATTTTTTCTATTAATTGCCTACTAAATATTTACCAAGGTTGTGTTTTTATTGAAGAGAACGATTCCAAAACGAAATAAGAGGAAAAAAAAATCGACTGGACGATTTGAAACAATATGATGTTTTTGATTGTCAATGTTGTGACACTTGTTCAATGTCATAAATAAATGTTTCTGGGAGGTTTAAAATCACGTTATAGGTATCTTACATTAGGTTTTAAGAATGTGATAATGTTACAGTCATAAATAGTTTAAATCAAGCGTCCTTACCTCAGAGCTCTCACCCTTTTGTATGGAGGGCTCAAACTCGAGTTTTTAACCGGCGAAGCATTAGGAGGAGTATCAGCATCTTCATCTTGAGAGAAGTCAAGTTTTCTGGGATGCGGTGGCCCCTTCACAGGGCTCAAACAATCGTTGGAACTATTGAGCGAATCTGACATGTCATAACCTGAACTTTCTGTCGAGAGGTCCGTGTTATGATTCCACGTATATTCGCGGTCGCACGTGTCAAAATTCAACTTCTGTGCACAACTCATCGTCGAAACACATTTATAACACTATAAAACTACACTTCTACGCACTGTTAACACTGAAATTTATTAAAATAACACTTTCACAAAGCACACTTTCGTAAAGTATACGTTATGGCGATGACGCACCATACATTTTTCATTACTTTCGTGACGCAGCACCTGGTTCAATTTTTGACCAATCACAGTTCTCCTTTCCTTTGTGTTGCAAATCTAAATGATTTGATTGGTTGGTACATCACCACCGGATTGAAACTAGCAACTATTCATTGCTGAATAAAATTCAATAAAAACTTATTTATGTTTTACTGCATAATAGATTAATAGATTTACAAGTTTATTTCAAATTTCACATTTATTGTCATAATTTCTGATCATTTTGATATGGATTTAAATTATTTAAACTTAAGTGAAGTGTGTGGTTAGCTTTGACACATTTTACGACCTTCACTTTTAACGGTCAGATTCATAAGTTGAAAAGAGATAAACAATAAGCGCTATAAGTGGTGTCTACATTCTTTAGCGATATATTTTTTTAAACGAAAGTTATTTTTATAGCTACAAAAATATGAATTGCATAAAATTATTATTTACGCATGTATATACATTTTGTTACATAAAACAGCATTACGCTTCCGTGATTATTAGGTGTCTACTATACCTTTTTTACTGTAACCTGTTCGAATAATACAAAAATTGAAACCGTCGTGACCAATGACATAATTGAGTTTGTAACGTCATTTTTCGTGACCCTAAATTTTGCCTACACAGCCCAACTTCTGTTTTGATTTAATTCAATATGTATTTTTGAAGGAGTGCTGCTCATTGTGTTCTGTGTTGTCGTCAGGAAATTTAATTTCACGAAAAACCTGACAGATAAGTTTCTGTATTTGACTTAATAATGTTTTCAAAAGATTCATCTTTTCAAAATATAAATGATTTAATCTCCATCTACAGTAATTTATATTTTATTCAAATAAACCGTACACTGGGGCGTGTTACTGTGGACGTTACTGTAACGTTGTCACATGACTGTTTTTATTATTTCAATCTTATTAAAATAAATATCCGCGTCATCAAGTCAATAATTTTGGATTGCTGTATTTTAATAATGTATAATAAAGGGCGCCCAAATAGTTAGGTAGTTAGTTAGTAAGTCATTAAAATAATTACTACAGAGATCCCTCAAAAGCTGTTTCCAGTTTTAATGCAAATAGCCAGGTTTTCGGAGAAAACGAAAATTGCAATCATAAATTTAATTAAAAGTAAACGATACATATTTTACATTATTGTCTGATTACATAAAAAAATAGGAAGATTGTTTGGCCAATGATGACGTCTACCAATTTTTTTACAATAAAAATGATGGCAAAGCCTCAACTAGAAGGCAGAGGTATTTACATTTTTATTTTATACATGTTAAAACCTACATCTTCGAATAGGTAAAATAGTTAACATATTTTGGTTTGTCATAAGAGAGGTTATTTTGAAACCAATATGAAACATCTTAATTTTATTAAGAGTATGTATGAATGTGAATGAAGCAAGGAGTGTGTGCCAAGACAGAGTTATATGGCGGTTCGTCCTTTCTGCCTACCCCTGGGAGGAAACGGCGTGATGGTTAGTTAGTAAGTATAAACAATTTTATGCTGGGTATTTATACTCCTTGAAATTATTTTTGGTTGTTCGTACGGTAGGTATTGGGAAATTGGGATGGGAGCCATAAAAAAATAACATTGATTTCAAACATTATTTTATAGGGATGGTGATTTCGGAAATTGGGTGTACCTGAGGTTCCAGCTGCCGGCGACTGGCAAGGAACTGGCTATTTTTCCACGTTCCACGAAGATTCTTTTAAATCATAAAGAAAGGATTCCTGTAATATATTTTTTTATTTAATGGGGAAGGGGGAGGGGGGTGCTAGCGATATTCTGGAAACAAAAAGTGCTGTGGAACCATTTCCTCGTTTCTCACAACACTGGTTTCCTCATCAAAAGGAACCGCAATGGATATTCGCCATTTTTATTTGCAAAAAATAAGTAACTGGATCCTCGGAGAAATAATTTCGATGGTTCCAGCGACCGGCTTGGGACCGGTTCCTTTTAACCGCGACAGGAATATCGACTATCTCTATAATTTTATATTTATCTAAGTAATATGGAAGTTTAGTAGAAATGGCCGATATCAGATTTGGGTGTACCCTTAGTACCTGCGGTTCTAGTGACTGGCGAGGAACCGGTTATTTATCCAGTTCTTTATGGAACCGGTTCCTGGTGACAGAAAAGTTCCACGAAGGAGATTTTTTCGAAAAGTACTAGCAAATCGATGAAAGTTTCTAGCCAAAAAATAAGTACTAGTCGGTAGAGATTTGAAAACGAAAATAACTGAAACTGGTTGAAACTCGCCCAAAAAAAAAACACGTAAAGAACGGAAAAAGGATGTCGATATTTTTATTTCCGAAAATTTGGAACCGGTTCCTTTTAACCAGGGAGGACAGGAATATCGACCATCTCTACGCGCCAGTGGCATGTACTGACTTTTGAAAGTGTCAAATTTATTTTACTATCAAATATTCAAATAATGAAAAATCGTTTAAGGGTTTTCTGGTGCAACATATTAATTTGAGCATTAATTATGTCAAAAGAACAAAGCTTAAGTGTTGAATATTTCCTACAAGAAGATAGCGACAACTTAGAAGGCTTATTAAAAAACATCGACAAAGTCTGCTCAGTCACTCGTCCAAGTTCTGAAATATGTTGCAACAAATTACCTGAACTCGTTGCTATAATAAATCACCTAGAAAATCTAAGAGATACGTACGAGAATTGTGACGTTTTTGTTGACGAAAATTTTGAAACGGTTAGAGTCGAAGTGAATGATGTTTTGGGCAAAAAGCAATTCTTTGTTTTGATATCTGAAAAGGATGGCAGATTCAAAATCAAGGAGCACAGCCTGCCAGACCTCGATTCGCTTTCCTGCAAATTTAATGGTTCGTGTTATATATTTAAAATTTGTTAATATTTATTTTCCAGAGTTCTTATTTCAGTTTATGTTACAGATATAATGACGGCAGTGGAAGTGTTCACGCATACTTTGCACCAACTCTCGGACTATTTTGAGGTGATGCAGGATTTGGATGAGTGCTGTTGGATTATAGATCCAGTCAATCCATCAAGCAAGGATAACTTCAGGAGAATTATTATAGGTAAAACAATGAATAACAAAAAAAAAAAAAAAATCGTTTGCACCACGCGGCGGGTGACTCAAGTCGTTTTCAAGTTTCGACTTTGTTTTCCGAGCACATGTATGCCGTAATAGGGCAAAATTTGTTTTAAAAATAAGAATATTCATTTGTGGAGGGAAATCTCCGAGAATCTTTATCAACTACTTCATTGTTTATCTTACAAAATAATAAAACCGAGAGCCCAGGGACAGCCGCTAGCCGCGACCATATAGATCGCCTTGTTTTTGTTAAAATTATGGCGTTATCTTAATTTGGGTTTATCTCAAGTGAATGTTTATTGATACTTTGATGTTAGAAGATGGTTTAAGGATTGTTCATAATTCAGATAAGATTATGTTTTCTTAAAAGGGTCGTACCAAAAATAACATTTAACCAAAAATGCGTAAACAAAAAATGTGCCGCATAGGGACGACTGCTTAGGTATATTTATTTTGCAGTTAAAAGGTTAAGGAAAGGAGTAGTGAAGTTGTGTTCTGAAATACCCATATTGTAGGTAAAAAGAATCCCAGAAGTCAGCAAATAATAATTTTAGTGGCAAGCTCTAAATCATGTTGCAAATGTCAACCGTGTTCAAATGCAAGGCAAATGTTAAGTGTTTCTCACAGCATGTACATCAGTACCGAAGGGGTCAATGTTGCTAGTTCTTCAGAGTACCTTCAGCAGACGATTCTCACCTGATGTTTATACTCTAAAGATTGCGATTCGCCCATTTAGATAGGGGAATTTATCAATCTAATGGATTGGTCGTTTATGCAGACTCAAGAATTTTTTAGGGTATTTAAAGGTTTTGGACCAAAGGAGGGCACCAAACTCAACAGTGGAGCGCACTATCGATTTATTCAGGGTCAGCAGTTGTGTACATTGTTGCCACAGTTCACCTTCTGTTTCACTAGCGGCCTTCAATAGCGATAGAAAAATATTTTTAGGCTAGAATGGTAGAGCTGCATTTCCGATTATTTTATATTTAGTAGCTAAAATCTTCGATTAAATCATTTTTTGTGCAATACTTGAAGTAAATTTTTCCGCAAGGATGGCCATTAATAATTTATTCCAGGAGGCATGCAGGAGTAGTGCTGTGCAATACATTCCATAAAAGATAATATATTTTTTTATAAAACAAAACTAATTATTGTACTAATAAGAACCAATATTAATGTTTATTTAGTATCCACTGGGTTACTAAAATCTCTCATATAGGTACAAGCTTCTTTTTTATTTGATTTTCATTTTCCAGGTGATGATGTGTCCATCGTAGTGACGGTGGACTGTCGCTGCGGCAGGGACCTGCCCCGGGTCAGTGTACTGGGGCCCTCCGCCCTCGTGATGGTCCTCCTGACCCGCGTGCATGAGTACAGGGAGCTGTGGGACCCCCAGCTAGGGATCAATAACCTTCTCAATATGCTGGGTGATTCTTATATTTAAAATCAATAGAATTAAAAGGTTTTGAATAAATTCAAGTAGACTTTTTCTAGTTCCAACTGCTCGGAGCCAGTGGAACTACGACATCCCTATTTGGGGTATCTTTTGAGGCCGAAGGGAGTGGCAGAGGAAGGAAATGGGATAGAGGAAGGTTATATAATATATAATACTGGGCTATTCAGATCTGGTCACTAAACACGGCTAGAACCATTTCAAGCAACATTTGGATTCTGAATGGTGGTCTTTTACCAAGGCGATAATCTGGAACATTATTTTTTTTATTATCGGATAATTTTTTAAAGTGCCATTTAGTAATAAACGTTACCTCAAAGGCACTTAACTTTTTTAATGCTAATATTTTAACATGACGCAAATATAGTAATTTGCCCACGCCAGGTTTCAAACCTGTGAGTTATTTAATTTCGATTTTTTATATGTATGTATGAATTATATTCTCAGGTTTATCGGAATTCCCCCAGAAGTCGACTGCAACGGAACTGGAAACGGAGACTACTGAGCTGGAGTGTGGTATCTGCCTATCTAGTCGGGACCTGCAGGCCATGCTACCCACTGTAGTGTGTGAGAGAGCGAGCTGCAGACTCAACTACCACGAAGCGTGTCTTTATCAGGTAATTACATATCTCCACATTTGACTTTTTTGTCAAAACCTGAAATTTGACGGTCTGCAAAAATGTTATCACTTTTTATATTTTTTAGAATAGTCATTTAAAGTAGGTGGATAATCCGGTGAAAATTATCCAAATTGGGGTAGAAATAAATGTCAGAAAATGTTTCAGAAAGAGCGAAACTCGGCCCTATTAGAGCCTTTGTTGGATAAGTAATGGAACTGTCTACGAAGTAATTTTCCTATTTTCACTTGTCCAACAAAGGTTGAAGATCACTCTAATGTTCTTAACCGCTTCATGCTTTTGAACGAGCAGTATTCGCGGGCGGCGCATGTGTTGTTTTGTCGTAAGTATTATATTTTAAAAAAAATTGTGATAAATTCCAATTTTTTATGACTTACTATTATTGGTCCTGTTTTGTTTTTTTGAGCTGGAAAACTTTTAAATTATGTAAACTCTTTTAAATTAAATAACCTGATGTTTTTAGTTCTATTTTTGTGAAAAAAAACCCGAGCATGAAGTGGTTAATATTCCAGTTAATTTCTCAGTGTATTCATAATTTATAACCACAATCTTACAAAGTGTTCTATTGTGATTTCAGTGGCTGTCTGCCGTATCAGGGAATGTGCAAACCTTCAACATTATCCACGGAGAATGTCCTACGTGTTCAACGCCCATTTGTTGTCCAGTCGTGCAGCTATCGTTCTGAAGAAATGTAGTGAATATTTAAAATGACAAATAAATGAATTATCAGGTAATATGGTGTAGAGGGGTATCTCTTCCACTACCCTATTTCGTACTTTGGCAATCTTGTCTCAAGACTCGACAAGTCTTTAAAACAAGAAGGGGTTGCTAGTGGAAATAGTGAAATAGATCACATGGAAGATCCCCATAGGGAATGGCCACTGTAAGTCTGGTATCGATGCACTTCCGCTAAGTTGTTGTGGGCTGCAGTTTTCGGGGCAAAGATTGCCCTGATCACAGGCAACCTCAATAAGGAGAGGGCACTAGAAGAAGAAGCATCATCTCTCACTGCGGGAAACAGACTGGTGCTTTTTTGTGCATATACGAGGGTCATCCAGAAATTAAGGTTACAAGGGCTCCTGAGGCCGGGGGATTTTTTGTTTCGAAATTGGTGCACCTGGCGTGTAGGGGGATCCTAACAGTCAATTTGTTTGGTCCCACATGTTTGTCGGCCATTTTGTCGAGTCACAGCAAATTCTTCCGATGGAGAGGTCGTCGCTCGTTCCTGCCACCTCCCGTCCGTGCGAGATCCGCGTGGAATTTTTAGATCGTTTTGCACAGGAGGGAGAAGCTTTTCTGGACTCGTGATAGAAGATGAGACGTGGGTGCGTCACTATACCTAGAATCCAAAAAAAAAAAAACACCAGTGGCATCATTCATCTTCTCCAGCCACCAAAAAGTTCAAGACGACTCATTCAGCTGGAAAAGTCATGGCATCTGTTTTTTGGGAGCGTAAAGGGGTCCAATTAATCCAGAGACTTAATGCAATTCCCTAAAAAAACTCAAAAGATTCAGAACCGTAGAAGGGGAATGCTGACCCGGGACTTCTGCATGACAACGCCAGGCCCCACATCGCGCGATTTTAACAGGAGCTGCTGATGGGATATTGTCACCCACCTCCCTATTCACCCAACTTGGCGCCTTTGGACTTTCACCTTGTCACTAAATTAAAGGAGTTTTTGCTTGGAAAACGTTTTTCCAACGATCAGGAGGCTTAGGAAGTGGCTGACAGAGCTGGCGGCGGAGGTCTGTGACACCGGCATACAAAAGCTGGTGCCCCGACTACAGAAATTTCTCTATCTCAACGGCGATAACGTCGGAAAATAGGTTAACATATTTGTAAAGTATCCTGTTAATTTCAATTAAATACAAGCATTTTTCGATCCCACATAAATGTTGTAACCTTACTTTCTGGATGACCCTCATAGTAGTTGGAATGGGATCAGGTAGGAAATTTAAATGAAAAGGTTAGTATGGTAAGACGTCAAATAATTGTACTTTTTCCTTACCCAAAGCTTCACTATACTGATACAAAAAAACATTGTAATTATAACTCAGTGTGTGTGAAAATAAACTAAATAAATATATTTGTAATAATCGTAAGTTATTTTTAACACACTTATTATTTTCGCTATACATGTACATACTTCCAGAGGTGTGCAGTTCATAGAGGGTTGTACGACTGTTCATTTCCCAAGAAAAGAAAACCAATAAAAAAAACGAAATTTTGGACCCCCACATATGGTGACTACAATTATAATACACAATATCAAAATACCTATATACAATCTGTACTTTAGACTAGTACTAGCGATGGGAAAAGCTTCACAGATTTGTGAATGCTTCACGAATTGATGCTTCTTCAAAATGAACCCTTCACGATGAACCCTTCAATTGAAGTAACATATTAATCACAGCATTCCTCGTCGGGGGGGGAGGGGGGGGGGGTTAAATAATAATATTTTCGGGGCAGCTCTCCCAACCACATAAATTGATGTATGTATGTGCATTATTCTATGGCAAAAATTATAGCTTGTAGAAAAACGATGATGAATTGTCTTTTACTGGTTTCTCTTCTATGGTTTACGGGATGACAGCTGTCAAAATTGTTTGAATCTTAAGAGTGTTCAAGGTTTGAATTGAAATTGTTTCATGACTTAAAAGGGATGATGTACAATGAGTATGCACAAGGAACTTGCAA
The DNA here is from genome assembly GCA_022651775.1 of Drusus annulatus. Lineage (NCBI taxonomy): Eukaryota > Metazoa > Arthropoda > Insecta > Trichoptera > Limnephilidae > Drusus > Drusus annulatus. The sequence continues at coordinate 210,374 of JAGWCC010000788.1, forward strand.
AAAGCAAATGAAGTACAGTGGTGCCTCGCATAACGAACGCCTCGCACAGCGAACGCTGCACACAACGAACTTCCTTTTCGTTCATTTCACGATTCATACAACGAACTTCGCTTCACACAACGAACTTCGCCGATTTATTGCATCCTTCCGCGCAGGCAGTCGTTAGTCACTGAGCAGTACGCTTAACTTACGCACGTGTCGCAGCAATCGTTCATCATTACAACGAAGTCGCCCGATCTTCTACGATCACTGCCGATTAATTGCATCCTCCCGCGCAGGCTTGTGCCTTCGTGGATTCAGGAAGAAGCAGTAGTTGATGACACAGAAGTGGTGAAGGACATCATCACAGTGGCCCAAAGGTTGGAATTAGAGGTAGAGGAAGAGGATGTAGAGGAGCTTATTGAGGAACACAAAGAAGAGCTGACAACTGAAGAGCTCCAAACACTTCTGGCCCAACAACAGGACAATGCTCAAAGGGAAGCGTCATCTGATAACGAGGAGCAACAATCAAACAATCAACCAATTCCAACTGCTGACATCAAGAACATCCTGGTCAAATGGAAAGCAGTTCAGGAGTTTACCAATGCCCACTATCCGGATTCCGCTGAAGCAAACAGGATCAACGACCTGTACTCCGATACTCTTGTCCGTTATTTCCGGCAGATGTTGAAGAAAAGAGAGAAACAAACGACTTTGGACAGGTTTTTCACTGCACCATCGGCCAAAAAGCGGAAAATGGATGAAGATGTGCAAGATTCGATTATTTCTTAAAATTAAAAAATGTGTGTTTTTTTCATTATGTTTTTAGATGTATCTAAATAAAAATAATAACAAAAAATTTATCTTTTTTTTATGTCATCTTACCATATTTTATGCTACAGAACGAATTATTTTTTTAACATGTATTGTTATGGGAAAACGCGTTTCACATAACGAACTTTTCGCATAACGAACTTGCTCCTGGAACGAATTAAGTTCGTTGTGTGAGGCACCACTGTACTAGCAAAATTTCCAGTTTCTGTAAGAGCGATATAAACTTCTTTCAGGGCTTGAGATACGATTTGAATATTCTTACTGTACAGTACTCAGTTTGACAGTTTGGTTAGCAATAGGCTGAATATTGCGCAAATGACGATTCATATTAAAGGCATTTCCCCCCTTTATGGATATAACTTCAGAACAAAAGTTGCATTTGGCCTGATAAACCTCATCTTCCTTAAAATAAACCCATATTTCACTTTTTTCTTTCTCGTTGAACGGCCAGTCATAATTTTAGGTAGAGATTGAAAGGTATGTTTGTAAGCTGAGATATTTTAAAAGTTCAACAAAATAATTCGTTCACAATTCAAAATCACCAAAAAACACTCGGAAAAACTAGTGTCGTATAGACAAAACAAGCAAAGAAATCATAAGCAAATGTCACGAGTACGTGCGAGGGAACGGATAAATAAAAAAGATACTTCATGGCTTCATTCATTCTTCGAACTAAAATCGAAGAAGAAGGGAATGAACAATTGAACTGTGGATGATGCAATATTTCAGTCTTTCGAACGAATGAAAATTGAAGTTCGAAGTAGATGCCATAGTTGGCATAACCAACTTCAATTGAAGTATTTGTTCAATGAAAATGAATGAGGTCATTGTTACTCTAAGGTTGGGACTGTCAAAAGAAGTACTTCTTTGAAACAGTTCTTTCAAAACTGTCACAACTAGCGATGGGAAAAGCTTCACAGATTTGTGAATGCTTCACGAATTGATACTTCTTCAAAATGAACCTTTCACGATGAACCCTTCAATTGAAGTAACATATTAATCACAGCATTTCTCGTCGGGGGGTTGCTAGCGATAAATGTACCAAATAATAGTCACGTTTTTTTTTTCTTAATAGTTTTATTCGGGACAGCTCTCCCAACCACATAACCCACTCCTCCATTATTGTATAACAAAAATTATACCGTAGAAAAACTACTTCTTTCTTTCTTCTATGTGTGTATTAATGAATTGTCTATTACTAGTTTCTTGTCTATTGTTTCTCGATGACAGCTGCCCATATGTTTGAGTTGTTGGCCGTTGGTATCATGCCTTAAAAGGAATGATGAATGCAAGAATTTGCAAAAGCAAATGTAGTAATTGCGAAATTTTCAGTTTCTGTAAGAGCGATGTGAACGTTTTTCAGGGCTTGAAGTACAATTTGAATATTTCTTACTGTACATTGCTAGCAATAGGGTGAATATTGCGCAAATGACGATTCATATTACAGGCATTGCCTCCCCTTTATGGATATAACTTTAGAACAAAAGTTGCATTTGGCCTGGTAACCCCAACTTCCTTAAAATAAGCCCATATTTCACTTTCTCGTTGAACGGCCATCCATAATTTTAGGTAGAGATTATATAGTCCTATAGACAAAACTAAGAAACTGTCACGGGTACATGCGAGGAACGGATAACTAAAAAGATACTTCATTGCTTCATTCATTCTTCGAACTAAAATCGAAGGAAGAAGGGAATGAACAATTGAACTGTGGATGATGCAATATCCGCTTGTTTGTTCAGTTCTTTTTGAAAAGAACTGGAACCGGTTCCTTGCTAAATTACATAGTACTAGTCGGTAGAGTTTTGAAAACCAAAAGAACCGGAACTGGTTCCTCGCCAAAGAAAAGCACGTACTAGTCGGTAGCGATTTGAAAACGAAAAGCACTGGAACTGGTTCCTCGCCAGCAAAATCACGTACTAGTCGGTAGCTCTTTGCAACTAGAACCGGTTCCTCACCACAAAAATCACGTACTAGTCGGTAGACATTTCAAAACGAAAGGAACTGAAACTGGTTCCTTCATTTTGAAATGTCAATGCCTTCACAACGGTACTGCTTCAAATTGAAGTACTTCTTTCAATGGAATGAAGTTCATCAAATGAATGAAGGCTAAAATGAACTACCACCTTCAATTGAAATATTTGTTCAATGAAATGAAGTTATTAAAATGAATGAACGCTATAATGAACTACCGACTTCAATTGAAGTATTTGTTCAATGAACAATGAATGAAGTACGAACTGTTGCCAAAAGAAGTAGTTCTTTGAAGCAGTTCTTTCAAAGCGGTCACAACGCTAGTCACAACGCTAACTAGTACTAAGACTTTATGTTGTGGTGTGACTCCTCAGTGTTATACAAAGAGACAAGAATAAAATGTTTGAATATTCACAGTAAAGAGGGATTTTGTTAATCAATATATTTCATCATTTGGCACATTCACGTAAATATCAAACGTGAAAATTTATTTAAATAGTTTAGATCAGGGACAGGGTATTGTTGCTCTAATTTGGGTACACATTCTGGGGGTAATGGTCGATAAACACTAAGGCAGGCACTAAAATAAACTGAATCATTTAATAAGTTAGGCTTTATTATCGAAGTTTTATTTTTGTTAAATAATATGATTTGCATTTTTTAATACTATAAGCTTGTATGCTCTTGTATGTTTCCCAGGTCCTGCGAAATTAAATAAATCTTCCAATAGCCTGTATATTATCATTATTGTATTATGTTACAATTATTTGAAAAGCAGTTAGTTTTTCCTTACTTTCAAGACCGGGGTAATATAATCTTACAAAAAATTATTCCCAAAAGTTTCCCGACCTTTGCTTTAGATGGTAAGATATCATTCAAATTAATAAGATTTGCTTAATTAAAAATGATCCGGTTTCATAAATAATACTGCCCATAATCAATTAGATGTGTATACTGTACACCAGGCCTATAATAGAAAGTTTGACATTTGATAAAATATCTATAATTTTGGGTAAACCCCTTGATTTTACAAACCAAAATAGTTTGTTTATCATAAAACCGATATAAATACTTATTAAACGATAATACGCATTTGTATCGGTGAATTTGTGAAACGACTAGACCATTATATTTTGCATAAGTGGTAGTGATGTGATGATCGAAAACTAATGATGTGCCATAATCGAGCATCGCTACTCGGTTATTAAATCACTCGAGCAATTTTGGAAATCACTTACTGCTCGGTGATTGCTCGTTATTCGAGTAGGTCTTTAGACTTTTAATCCGCCAAAGGAATAGAACGAGTAATCCACTTAATTATGAGTACTAAGTGGTCGATTGTTGACGTTACTCGATTTTCAGCATCTTTACCGAAAACTATTTTTTCCCCTAGGAGTGTGCAAGTTAGATAATAACATTATTTCTGGAAGATTTAATGCAAACACCATCACCGAATAATATTATGTAAAGTACTATAAAGTTAGCTGGGTTAATGTTAACTTGTCATGAAGTTCCTTAGGCAAAAAAATTAATTCACCGATAGCAGACGGACAAGTTTTTTGATTTGTACATACTATCATGTTTTCTCCGTAGTGTTTGAAATAATGTCGAAAACTTTTTCTGTGTCTCATCGAGCACGTATCGTCAACTTGCAACATTCATATATTTGTGTGAAAGTCATCAATCGGTTTATGGTTTTATTATTTTGCAATATCATAATGTTTTTACGATGAATTAATGTAAGTTATATAAATATAAAATGCCTTAACATTTCTAAATATATTCAATTACACTAACCGAAACATAACCATACATTGTATTTTTATCATATTACGCTGAGTAATGAGTTGATACTAAATTCAAGGCATTCGAATTTTCACAACAATTAAATAATAACTACAGCTGTTATCTTGAATCTGCGTGCTTCGAATGATTTTGTTTTCCCAAATAACACGCTTTTCGCTTGTTTCTGTACCTAAAAAAGATAATGCGATCTTAAATTAAATTATTTACCATCCTATCCCGGACTTTTCTGTCAGCTTGCCAAATGTCATGTCTTTGTTTTTCGAGATCTACGTCACTCGTTACAAGACGAAATCTTTGTTTAATATCAGTTTTTCTTGCAGATTAAAAGAACATTGTTATTTGGTGAAGTTATCCCGACATCTTAAACCGAACACGGGAGGGTCAATCAAAGAGGGAATCATCACAGTACTTCATATGATAGGTTAAATATGTCGCTGAAACCAAGAAATGTGGACTTCCAGGAGACATGGCAGGGCCTAAAAGAAACTGTAAGTTTTCTGAATGATTTTTTAACACTACTTCAGTTTTATTTACCACTTTATCCCAACATGATTATTATTTAGAATGACTTATTCATTATTTTTCACAGAATCATTTCGCTAGCTGTCATGAAAAATAAACAAACAATCGCCTCGAATTGTGCAAATTCACCCAAAACCTTGATTTCAGTTACCGACTTTGTGATTTTGTTTCCCTCCAAAGATTGTTTTATTTTTGGATTGTTTTTTAAAGCCGAACTCTTCTGAGTCAACCTTTCGGATACCCTTGCAATGTTATTCATCAGACCTGATGTTGTCTACAGAGCGATGAGGCTTAACTACCCCAAGAAACAACTCACATTGGACTTTTATCATTGAATATCAAAATAATACTTTTGAATATTATTGTCGTTGAAAGTAACAATACATTTATGTTGCTGTAGCAGAGTGTCAAAATACATAGTGTTTCACGTACTTACTTCGAAATTTGGAGACGAGGAGATAATAATCTAAGAAAAAAACCTAAAAATGTGAATAGAGCAATACAAATCTTCTTAACACATTGTAATCGGGCGCCTCGAAAAATAGACTCTAGCCTATAGCGGGCGTTTTTCGCGATTAGCGCCAAATATATCACTTCTTAAAATTGACACAATTTATAAACCAAATAATATTTTCGATTGAAATATTCAAAGAAATCATATATGACATTTGATCATCAAAAATAAATTATAATTGCTTTGATTACATCATAATTTCACCACATTTTAAAGCTGAATATAAAAACCTGATATTAATTCAGTAAATAGCATTCAATATTTGAAAATTCCATGTAAAAGATAACATGATTATACATATCATATTGTTATATAATAAATAATAATTTATATATTTGCCATGCCCGCAATTTTACAATCGCTGGATGTGTGAAATCTGATCGCGTAAATATTTAAGAAACAGTGTCGCCTAAGGCCGAAGGCGAACACTCAATAACTCATGAGTTTAATTGCTTCTTGTCAAAAAAGGGTCTTTTGCAGTTGCCTCGCCTAATTGAAGAGCCCATTCCACTTATGAATCATAGTATTTATTCTTTCAAGGAATCAGTACACTTCATATGTTGATAATCCATCACACACTATAAGTGCATGTATCACATAAATTCCTCCAAGTATATGCTTGTATAAAACAACAATGACAATTGAGTAAACAAATAATAAAAATACATGTAAAAAGCAGTGGATGCTTGGTAAGTACTTACGAAAAACTGGTATTGCAAAGGATTACAGTACAATCATTGCATTCTGCAAACAACTGGTCTATCTGTGTGGAATGAAAGGGTTTGATTTTATTTCTCCTGGGTAGATAAAATAGGGCGAAATATTTAACGGAACACTTGATTCACTGTGGCACAGTCGGTTGTCACTTTTCCTTACAAAACTTTGGTAACATGAAATAACTATACATAATAAAACAAAAACAAATAAAAAATACGAAATATAATGTTTATTTTAAAAACTAATAATGTTTTCCGGTGTGGTAACGTTCGAAACATTTTCCAGGGTGAAGTGGTATACAGCAAAATTGGCAAATAAAACACGTTTCACTTCGCTTTTGGTGGGCTGCGCATACCCGACATTGTCTCAGGGGATTTTTTTATCTTACCCTTACCTACAATTTTACCTAATGTATGTTGTTTCATGTCCTTTGACAATCTTCCGGGAGGATCGAATTTTGGTGTTCGCTTCGTAGGTTGTGTCGATGGTCCCGGATCCGGGTTATCTAATACATCATCAGAAGGTATTCGGTCGGTTACCCAATGCAATGCTACTTCATGCAGAATTTTTTTATATTTCATCTTTGGTTGATGAACCGAATTAAATATGACGAATGAATTAAAAAGTGCACAGTTTATTAGGTACATCGTTACCCTCTTTGTCCATTTTGTAGTTTTACGCAATATCGAATAATATGAAAGGTATTGATCGGCACGGTCAACACCTTTCATGTGCTTATTGTATTCGATTACAGATGTTGGTTTTATGATTTTAATGCGCGTTTTCCAATCCATGTTCTGGCTTTCTTTCATTTCAGCAGAATGAATGGTGGAAATTATTCGAACTTCTTTTTTAGATTGCCAAACTTGCAATAAATAGTACATCGCCTTTTCTTTTGAAAATAGATTCACCTTTCTTCTGTTTTATCATTTGCAATGATTTGGGTAGACCCCTGTTTTTTCTTATGGTACCACAAACTCTTATTTTATTTAGTAATAAAGCCTTGCAATTTCCGACACTGTCAATTGTCCATACAAAGATGATGCCATAAATTAGTATACTGAGACACAACATTTTTTACAGTTTCTAGTAATTTAAGTGCTTGTGCACAATATATTTCAAAATTGCAAATGTAGCCTGTATCACTTTTACATAAAATTCGCACAAGTATTCCGTATTTCACAATTTTCGAAGCATTGTAAACTCTAGAAAATAGTCTTCCCCTCCAAGGTATCATTCCCTCATCTAAACTTAATTATTGGTAGGGTTTGTAAATGTTTATAAATTTTGGTAAAATGTGGTCAATAATTGGTTTTACTTTGCATAATCGCTCGGAACTATCTATGATATCTTCATTGTTAAAAAAATGCCACTCTTTCCAAATTTGCCGAAACCGGTCTCTGGACATCGTTTTAGCAAAATAAGGAGTTTCAGTTGTTGGTTTTGTAGACCAATACTCATCCCTTATATCCTTTCGAACTTGTCCCATCAAAAGAATCAGCTCCAAAAACTTTTTAATTTCTTTCAAAGTAATATTTTTTACTACTGGCACTTTTGATATCTAATTGAGGAATATGAAAAATTCACTAATTATAAATTATTCACCATGCTACCAATGAATATTTATATCTGTCCTAAAAGCTATCAGTCAAATTGGCCATGACTATTACGCACGTCTAATGTTTTACCTTATTTCATTGACAGTAGCCCAGTTCTTTCAACCCTCGGTTTGCGCAACTCGTCCCAAAAATATCCATTGTGTGCGCAAGTTAACTGCGGCGCTGACTGTAGCCCTTCAATTAAAATAACTTATCAATATTTTTATTTAAGAATAGATATGGATGGCCAAGTATTGGAGCTCATTGTTTATATAAGTTGTGTGTACAAAAAAAAAAAACTCGAATTCTAATCAAATGCACACTACGGGTCAATAAAGTTCACCAGGGTTGTCATTGTGTATTGGGTTGTCTCCTGGTTCTACAGTGTGTCTTTGTTGCAAGTTTACCATTAATACTGTATTAATCAAGTCTTCCAATTCAGGTTCACGGAGTGGTGACTTTGGGGAACGTGGGGCGCTCGGCATGGAACTCGCGTTTCTCCGATGTTTACTCGCTGTGCGTGGCTCACCCGGAGCCCCTGGCCGAGAAGCTCTACACGGAGACGCGACTCTACCTGGAAGGGCACGTGGAGGAGCTGCTGGCCCAGGTGGCGGGGGATGATGACAGCGAACTGCCTCCCGGAGAGGGGTTACTGAAGAGGTAACCAGTCCTTTTCTATCTTATGGTGGGGGCAATGTTGGCTTGGTGATTGATTGATGGATTGCTTGCTAACCTCTATTGGTATTGTTACAGATATAATGAAGCCTGGCTGCAGTATAGTACTGGCGTTGATTACCTAAACAACCTTTACCTGTACCTGAACCAACAACACATTAAGAAACAAAAGGTAGGTCAATAAATCTATCAGTAATTTTCATAATATTTTATTAGTAAAATTGTTTTTTTTTTTTGCCTGAATCATATTACATATTGTATACACCTTTGGAGTTTTTATATTACAAGTTTAATTTTTAATTTTTTAATGGTAAGGATCTTATTTTCTTGTAAACTTCGATTGTTTTGTGATTCTCTTTAGAATGGCATGAAGTTTAAGTGTGTTTTTGATGGTTATACCACTGTTGCAAAAGCGGTGTTTATGGCACCATATTTTTTTCCTTGTAGAAAAAGTGAGGGTTGATGATTTGTTCTCTCATAGTATGTCACAAATAGGCTTAGATAAGATCAATAACTTGATTTTTCAAAAAGTGAGGGTAAGACCACTCTTGCGATAGTGGTATCATTTTATTGATATTTGTTTCAGATATCTGAGGCAGAGATAATTTATGGCAATGGCAGCAACTCATGCTTGGAGCGCCTGGAGGTCGGCGAGTTAGGCCTGCTGTCCTGGGAGCGCGGGCTGGTGCGGCCTCTCAAGCAGCGCCTGGTGCGACGCCTGCTGCAGGGGCTAGCGGCCGACCGCGCCGGCGAGGAGTGCTACCACCAGGTCATCCGGGAGGTCATCAACAGCCTGGTGCAGGTAATTCAAACAAAGCTGGACTTGAAATCCATAGATTTTGTCAGCCCGTGGATTGTAATTCGATACAACTAAAATTTATATCAATTTTTTGAAGACCCATTAATTTTCAATTAAGATTCATAAAACTAGGATGGATCTGTTGGGCAGGGCATGTAGCAAGGTTGGGTGATAGCCAAACACCAAAGAGGTTTCTTTATAATAAGGCTGCAAGACGAAGGAGTGTTGGGAGACCATTCAGGCGGCTGAACCGTGTGGAGGTCAACACCGTATCTTATGTAAATGAATATGGAGGGAGATCAACACACAGGTGGCATGAAGGCGTTTTCTAGAATCGATCAGCACTATCCAACGGTCAACATAAACATTTTACTTACAATAATACATAACAAACTTTATTTAATAAATTGAATTTAAACAGTTATTACAAAAGCTATACAGGCGGGGCCATCTAAAAAAATGTTATCGAGTATGAGACCATTGTAAGAATCTGTAGGTTTTAAAGACTGCGACGGGCTGTAAATGTTTAAAAAAAGCCAGATGATAGAATGCCAAAAATTATGACCAGGTGGGTGCCCCAGGGGTAACAACTCAGGCAGACCGAGTAAGAGGTGGATAGACTGCTTGGAAGATGATTGGAGCAGATCGGGAAGGACGAAGGACTGGAGGCGAATGACAAAGAACCGTAGCCAGTGGAGAGCATTTGTGGAGGAGGCTAGAACCCTCTGGGATGTAGCACCGTGTTGATGATATAGGCAACCATGAAGATCACTTCAATGAGGAAAGATTGCTTCAAGAATCAAAACGATTTCCCTTTTGAATCTCTCCTAACTGACATAAAATATATTGATATCAGAATTGATTATATTCACCAGAAATATGCCCCTCCTCACCGGCAGAACTGTTGGCAGGTTGGTCCTACAGAAAAGAAGATAAAACAATCTATGCTTACGCTGTCTTTGATAATCTTGGAGAACAAAGAGGTTGTAGCACTGATGATGACAACTTTGTTTGCATACTATTCAACCGTGTCTTATTTTTAACAGTTAAAATGAATATGTATATTTGGTGTGTTTAGGTGCAACTGTACAGAAAAAAGAATCCCCTGGCGCTGTATGTGGAGCTGGCGGAGGAGCCCATCTTGGAAGCCACGGGAGAGTACTGCCGGCATCTGGCAGCCAGTCTGCTGCTCAAGTGCGACGTATCGCAGTACATGAAAGAGGTGCTCAGAGGTAGGGCTTTCTGTTGTTAGATGGCATTGATTTACTATACTTTTTTTGTTGTCGTTATCAAAGGCCAGTTTTATAATGTCCTGGTAAGGTTGCCGATAGAGATAAACCCTTAGATAACTGAATCTACTGTTATGTAATATTCCAAAATGGTTATCTGCCGATAACTTTGATTATGGGAAGAAGTATTTGAATTTTGACTCATTCATTTTCAAAAGTTTATTAAACACAAGTATTATGTACACACTGAAAATGTTTCCAATAGAGAAAAACTAATTAATTTTTTTAAAAATATATAATTTAAACAATTATTGTGTCTTTGATGACTCCTCACCAGACAGTGTTAGATTAACCTTTTCTACGCGTCAGTTTCATTATGTTGGCCGCTTCTTGACATTAAATCTTCAATCGGCTGTTACACCTGCAATGTTGCATTTTAACATGTGATAAGAACTTGGTAGACGTGAAAGCACTTTTTTCTTTTTCAGGTTTAGAAATGGAGATGAACCGAGGGGCGCACTACCTGCACACGTCTTCCTTGAAGAAGCTGAGAGGTGTCTATGAGAAACACATGGTATTTTAATATTATTGTAATTATATGCACTTACCAATGGACTTCACTCTAATTAAACATTTTGCAAACCATTCCAAAAGAACGGATTTCATAATTTAAGTTCTGGCTAATTTATGTTAGATTTTGACCACAGCTTTAGCTATAAGGATGTACACCTTGACATACTTATCTAGCAGTCAAAAAATGAACTAACGAATAAATGATCATTTTTTTCATTAGTAAAAGATTTTGTATCTACAATCTCTGTACCCAAGTTTAACTCATCATAGACATAATGAGTAACGGTTATCATGAGGAAATTTAATTTATCCCATCTTGCTCGTTACCACCAAGTTCGGTTGTATTTATAAAATTCAACTATGTTTCCAGGTAGCCGAACATCTGAACTTCCTGCATGCCGAGTGCCTGAACATGGTGGTTGGCGAACATGCTGCGGACTTGAGGAACGTGTACACTCTGCTGAGGAGCATACCGAATGCCATGAAACCTCTGCTCGATATCACCCTCAATCACATAAAGGTCTGTCCACAATTCCTTCAACATTCTCAGGAATACATTTTTTAAATAAATTCTCTTTTCTTGGTTCTACAAATCAGTACATTTGCTTTCATCATGTTATTTAGTAGTGTGAATCATAATTTTAACCTCACTCTTCAGACTGTCATGAGCTATGTCATAATTCATGCTTTGGAGTAACTGTCTAAAGCTATCTTAACTTTTTTTTTAAATGCCTGGCTTAAAGTAAACATCTCATCATTGACTCATGACAGCTATATATGGCAATGTGTATGGCTTCCTTGCATGTACGTGTCCCTTGATTAAGTAGTGTGCATCACAAGCGTGACCTGACCGTTGCGACTCACCAGAGCCATGTTCCTCTGCTGTTACAGACGCAGGGGCTGCAAGCCATGGGCGACCTGAAGGGCGAGGGGGCGCATAATCAGTTTGTGGAGCAGATGCTGGCCATACACAACAAGTACAGGGAGCTGTTCGCACAGGTATTTTCAATTTAATTTATGTTTAAAAAAGTAAATATGTACTATATATCAAGCATATCTTCTTCTGAAAAAGGTAGTAAGTCAATACCCACTGTGAGTATCGAACTCGATCAGTCAGACTGCTAGCGCGCGTAATACCCACCAGGCTATTGACCACCTCTATTCTGTTGTCCTTTATGGTAAATTGTCTTTTATTTTTAATATTTGATGGCCTCTGTAGCATAATAGGGGTTGTTAATTATTTTGATATTCATATTGTTATGGCGCCGGTCATATCTGTTCACATTTATTGTTTAAGCAGATAATGAACTCATACGATGGCCGCTTGAATAGTTTGAAAAATGTATGTGAGATGGCGCCACAAATAAATAATTGTAAAAAAATTACCACAAACATTATGATTTTTTATTAATTTAGTGGGCCGCAGTAAAAGGGCTTCCAGGCAGCACGAAATGGGATTGCAGGCCGCGGGTTGTACATCACTGAGCTAGTAGAGTAGAACTATTAACAGGAAACTGACTCATCGAGAGACGCATGCAGGTGTTGGGAATGGAATACACTAAGAGAAACACGAGAAATAGCACACTGGGCCCATAGTCTGAATGCTTAAGGGAGCTATGCAGACCATCTCCACATCAATAATATTAATAATTGAGGAGTAAATAGATCTAATCGGCGATGTATTTTGTTAATTACGAATCTTCTGAAGATCTCATTCAACATTTGACCAGTGTGGCGCAATGTTATACAAATGTCACGCTGTTGTTTGCAGGTGTTTGACAGCGACCAAGCCTTCCTGGGCGCGCTGGACAAGGCGTGTAGTGCCGTCATCAATGCGCGCCACAACGACCAACCCTGCAAAAGCCCCGAACTGTTGGCCAGGTGAGCCATTTTTTTTATTTTTAAAGATGATTTTACCCCTAAGATTTAGAGCAGAGGTTCCCAAACTTTTTTATCCAGTAGACCACTTGTCGATTTTTTCTGTTTTGTATAGACCCCCTGCTTTCCTAGTATTGATTTTTTTTAGCGTTGGGAAAACCTTCAAAGTTTTGTGAACGCTTCAGGAACTGCTAGTTCTTTGAAATGAACCTTTCGCGGTGAACACTTCAATTGTAGTCAAACTCGTCAAAAAATAGTACTAGTCGGCAGAGATCCCAAATCGAAAAGTGCTAGTAAATCAACAAAAATTCCTCTCCGAAAAAAAGCACTAGTCGGTAGAGATTTGAAATCGAAAAGTACTAGCAAATCGGCAAAATATCTTCCACAAAAATTATTATTATTGATATAATTGGGGAATTAAAGTCCATTATAAGATAGTATTACGTAAGTACCTACATAGGTACTATCTGTGAGGTGGATTATTACATTTGCGGGAAGCCAACATTTTGTTGACGGCCTGCCTAAATGGAATCCACTCCCGTAGACCCCAATTTACGTCTCATGCACCCCCAATTTTTTTTTTCATTGACGTGGACCCCTTGCAGGTCGGAATCGACCCGGGGGGGTCGATATAGACCACTTTGGGAATCACTGATTTAGAGTATAAAATTCTTTTCATTATCCTTTGGGATGCCGGATTGGTCGCGAGCTACAACTTTCGTCATGTGCCGGGTATAAAAGGCGCGCTTTGCGCTTGCTGACTGTAATTTCGTAATATGTAACTCACTTGTGTTTTATAAAATTATGTTTTTGTAAATTATACCATATTATCAGATAAAATGTAGTGTGTGTGTTTATCAAAATTGTATGTTTATAACATAAGTGGTAAAATGATTTGCTTCCCTACATACTAAAAAAGTTAAAAAAACAAATATTACAATATTTTGATTGTGGTTTCGTAGGGTTGAATAATTTTTGAAAAAATTATTGTGAAATTTAAAAAATACCTATAGCAGACAAGCTAAATGAACTCAACAGACAACGTGATTGCACAAAAAATAAGTATTTGTCTACCAAGTCCTAGTCCTAAACAAAGAAGAAAGGACAAGTACTTCATTCCATTGAAGAAATACCACAGGTCAAAATACTAATTTTGTTCTTTTTTCCTCTTGCTACATTCTAATAGACCAGAGTGAGAAGGCAGCAGTATTTAATAGTACTATGCGCTGCCCTGTCGTTGGGTATGATCCAGGTATTTAAAAGATTTGTCACAAGTACAAAGTATGTCTTATTACTTTTACTGGCATGTAGGTAAACTAGGTTATTCCTGTGCAGTAACTCGTATTAGAAAGTTGTGTATTAAAGTGATTTATTTATCATCCACAAAATAAAAGCGCCCCTAAACCCAGGGAGCATTCATTGTTGGTCGAATTAGCGATCATAGCACACAAATGATTGGGATTGTGAATGTGAGTGTTTGTGAGATGGGTTCTATCAATAACATGGGTGATTGTTCTACCTGCAGGTACTGCGACGGCCTCCTGAAGAAGAGCTCGCGCGGAGTGTCGGAGCTGGAGGCAGAGGAGCGCCTGGCCTCCTCTATAGTGATCTTCAAGTACATCGGCGACAAGGACGTGTTCCAGAAGTTCTACGCGCGCCTCATGGCCAAGCGCCTCATCCACCAGCAGAGCTACAGCATGGACCAGGAGGAGGCCATGATCAACAGACTGAAGCAGGTCAGCTTTATTGATAACACTAGTTATCACTTGTCGATGGTTAGATAACGTCTAGGTGAAATGTTTTCAGTATTGCGTTTTGGAACGTGCATTTGTACTTGGAAACCTATTCAAAACACATTCCAATTTTGTATGTTAGCTGAGATACATGGATTCCATATTATTATGATTTATATTTTCCCATTTTTTGTAACGCTGGCGTGAATCGCACTTATCGAATTGAATCAATTGACATTATCTGTATGTACATAATCTTATTTGAACCACGATTCAAGTCTACTCTGACTTCATGATAACTGCTTCTTACCTCCTTGTTTGTGTGTTTCATATCGACTGGTTAGTGACTGATTGTATTTTTTCCAGGCCTGCGGTTACGAGTTCACTAACAAGCTGCTCAGAATGTTCACAGACATCGCTATTTCCGGGGATCTCAACACCAAGTTCCAAGATTTCCTTAAGGTGGAGGGGGCTGACGCAGGCATGGGCTTCAGCATACATGTAAGTTATTTATTTTCCATTGTGAAAATTAAATTATTGTTTTTTTCTTCTATAACTTTGTTTCTGTCTTACTAAATATTAAACTACAATTTTTTTTCATGCTGCTTGTTTTATTCCAGGTATTGCAAGCGGGGGCCTGGCCCCTGAGCGCTGCGGGGGCTCTGGCAGGTGCTGCACCCCCCCAGCTAGAGCGGCCAATTGCGTTGTTTGAAAAGTTCTACCACAACTCCTACAGCGGGAGGAAATTAACATGGCTGCATCACTTGTGCATGGGTAGGGGTCCAAGTTGATTATTTATTTTGTTATTTGGTAGCATGACTTTCAGCTCCGGTAGGATACGTACTCAGCTAGCTATCTTTGGCATCGGTGCACAACTGAAAGGTATGCCAAATGCATACCTAATTGTACATGGATCAGCCCATCTCATATGGTTCTCTTTCTCAACAAAGGACGCTATCCGACGAGATTGTAATTCCAACATCACTAAGTCTTGTCTCGTTTGGTGCATAATTTCTCTTGCCAGATTACCGTTCTATATATTTTAAAACCCTGGCTGAATTATATCTCTTTCCTAGGTGAATTGAAGCTGTGCTACCTGCGGCGGCCGCATTACGTGACTATGCAGACAGCGCAGATGGCGCTCGTGTTGGAGTTTGAGCGCTCCGATACGCGCTCAGTGGCTGAGCTGTGTCGCGCCACGCGGCTGCCAGCCGACGCGCTGGCTAGGCACATGGCGGCCCTGCAGGAGGCCAGGCTGCTGTGCCTGGAGGGAGACATTAGCGGTGAGTTAAATACGGGGTTTTTGTATTATAAATCATCAAACTCCTGATAAAACTACTGTATGGGACAATGTCAATTTGTGGAGGTTGGGTATTATTTTCTTCTTATGTATGGTGGACGAAACATTTAATTGCACATCAATATCCCTGAGGCTGCCTGTATAAAAGTCCGATGCTATATGAATTCAAATAAGATGCTTATGCATCCGTAGCAATGGCGCTGTCAGTATCGAGACATTGATGTAAGAAAGGGTTGACCTGCGCATTAATCTTGTTGATGATTAGTCTTTTAAGCATCATCTTCCAAAATATTTGGAAACTCTAGTGGCGGCTAGGCTCCATTCTACTTTTGTAAGAAATGCTCACCTTGTGTCTGACCCCATTGAAAGACAGCCTGCATTCTCACAGTCCGTTAATTTGACTCTTTAAGAGTTAGAATTAGATGCTCCCATAGTTGCGGTGTACATATGGTACACAGGTGGTGATCATAGTAAATTCGCGATTGTCTTCATTAGAGTGACAGCCCTGAGAGTTTTCTCAAATAACTTTCCCAATTTTTCATCCAATCCAAATGAACACATGTTTGTTGTAAAATTATAGACCCGGACACCGTGGTAACGCTCAACCTGGAGTTCACGTCGAAGCGGACAAAGTTACGCGTGGCGGGAGGCGGTGGAGGCGCTACGGGCGCAGCGGCCCGCGAGCAGCAGGAGGCCGACCGCACAGCAGCCTCTGTGGACGAGGACCGCAAAATGTACCTGCAGGCGGCCATCGTGCGCATCATGAAGGCGCGGAAGGTACGCTTCAACCATTTTTAGCTACTCAAATAGATCAATCTAATAGATGGAAATGTTTTTCCGAATTAAGAAAATATTGGGAAAATAAATTTTACACACCAATAGCACTTATCTCATCTTGGATGTTGAGGTTGCCTTCTAGAATAGGATTTTGTGATTCATTGGTCTTTGGGAGTGTTTTCTGTAACCAAATTTTTGATGTCGCCGAAAACAGTGGAATTGCTTTGTACATATCCTCTCTTCGTATGGTGGAGGAGAGTTGGTAAAGGTCAAGGTAGGATGCTGAGGTTATTCAGCCAGTGGACGGTATGGAGAGTCACTTGATTCAGCACAGATGTGTTTCGGGGAAACTACAGTCACGTGGACACCATGTGACTGTAGTTGGTATTTGTCCACATTTCTCCTTTAGGTTCCATTCGTACACATATTAAGCAATGACTTATCAGCAAGATAGTTTTTTTTAAAGATTCTCATTGTTTCTCCTTTATCTTTCCAGATCCTCCGCCATAATGACCTCATCCAAGAGGTGTTTGCCCAGGCCAGGGCTGCCTTTGCTCCGAACATTGCCATGATCAAAAAGTGCATAGAGTCCCTCATAGACAAGCAGTACATTGAGCGCACTCCGGGCATTAGTGACGAGTACAGCTACGTTGCCTAGTATCAAAAGCGCCCTGTTCGCTAGCCTCGCGACCAGAGCTAGCGAATAACGTTCCGAACATGTCGCTTTTGTAAAACTTTGCCCTGTCGTAAAGTTAACATACCAAACTCGTGGCTGTTATGACAAAAGATAAAGAGTCACGACGCTTCATCATGTTGTTTGTGAACTTTATGGTGTTGCAATGTAAATGTACTATGTATATTGTGTATGTTTTGAAAGAATAAGGAGTCTAAAGATGTCACATTGTCGTACCATGCACGAAACCCGTATCTACTGTGACACTGCTGTGATCTGAGTTAGGATTCGTGAAGCTCGATCATTGTTGTCATTTTTGGGATGCAGAGCTAAAATACTTAACTCGTGTCTGTAGTGATGAAATGTAATGGTAAGGAGCCATGAAAGTTGATCACGCTGTTTAAAACTAACCCATTCAATTCTGATGTGACCGAAAGGTAAGGAATCTCGCAGCTTGCATCTGTTGTCTTGTGACATAGCAATGTTTTCATAAACTCCGTTGTGGATGTAATATTTACCCAATGTCACTTGTTTGTAACAGTTGGAAAACAAATTGTGAACAGGTGACATTAATGAATGCAACTTAATAAAATGAAATCCAATTGTAAGCTTTAAATACAATAGATTTACAGTCTACGCTCCAATGATACTGTGTTATTGAAATGACAGAATAGTTGCAATATTACAATCTATGAAGTATCAGTTTATCACTGACGTTCGTTACCTATTGAAGCTGTTTTATAGATAATTTCATAAAATATCCATCATTTAAATGCAACACTGTAACTTTGTGTACATTGTTTTAATTTTTAACAACACGTCAACAAGTTTCAGCACAAGCGTGCCTTTACCAGGGCAGATATATACATACTCAGTTTATATCACAAGTACAGTGTTGCATTTCATAACGTTCCATCATAAATATACTTCACTTTAAGAATATACATCATCCAACCAAACTTGTGTCAAACATTGTTTATTCTTTAACAAAGTCACTGAACTATTCTTTATTTATAGTAGTCTACGGTTAATGTGTTCACTCTTTTCCCAACAGTTGTATAAACGGACACATCCTGTTCTCTCCAGCCTCTCCTCCCTTCCCTAAATATATTCTTTCGCCTACCATAACCCTTCCCCATTTTCTTTTGCTTATCACACCTTGCAGGAAAAAATATTGGTAAATTGAAGAAAAAATCACATCAGATGAAAAGCTTGTATTTATACATATACTATCATAATAATAATATTTGGATAATTTGTATAGCGCCGTTTTTGTGAAAAATCACCTCAAGGGCGCTGTATCATGTATGCATATACAGATTTAATAACAACAAACAGATGTGTATATATTTATGAAGGAGAAAATTTTGAGGGGGTTGATTCTAAAATGCAGCGGAATGTCCATATATTGTTACGTTTTATTACAAAAAAAATCGAGCCAATAATGGGATTAACTCTACAAGCCAGTGAGATCACATTAACCGTCAACTCCGTGTATTTCAACTTTCGGACTGTCAAAATTATTTACTTCTATTTTAACTAATGATTTATTTTACAATGACAATTTTTTTAATGATTATTTATAATTTATCTAATTGAATGCAGAATTCACGGTACTTTATGATGTTTTGTAAATTATATGTGTACATTTTTTTTTGTGAAAAGGAATTACTTTTCCGAATTCTGAAATAATGAACACTAGGTATTTAGTTCATCAAATTTTCTAGGGTTTATCGATTTTAAGGAAATATTTCTGGAAGTTAAGCACGTACATAATATTAAATGTAAAAAAAATATATGTTAACAAATTCTCGTCACATTGTTTTCTAAGTCATACTAACAAATAATGTTCAATTGATCAATCGTACTTCGCCTAGCGGTCAAATAGTCTCGCCCTGAAATACTTAACAGGCTGCCACCAGTCAGCAGCTACTCAGTTTCAACATTTAATTATATGGACTGTGAAAAGGGGAAGGGAATGGGAATATGTAACTCCACTTTGTGAAAACGCATTTCGCTATGCGCTAAAATACAAGTCCTGGCCAAAGGACTTAGCGGACCGTATGTCCTATTAAGTATGATGGTTAAAATATTTGGTTCTTGTTAGTTTCATGTGTACCCCTGTCTGTCAGTCTGGCATTTATGCATAATTTTAAGTGGTTCAAATGTGCTGAATTTTATGACTTCCAGGGCACTCCCTGCTGACCTTATTCAGTTTTCTTTAGTTATGATAAAATACATAGTTAATAATATTGGTTGCCTGGCTATTGACGTTTAAGGCGATGGACTGCAAAATAATGCTAAATCATGTATTTTTGGTTTGAAAATTTGATCGCCTAGAAATATTATAGATGCTTTAATTAAATACTGCCAGTAGAACACATCTTTGCCTCTGTTTTAACCGGGCATTTCTTTTAGTGAGTCTTTTTATAAGCCTTGAAGTGTAAAATCTTTTACTTATAAACCTTATTTCCGATTTGCTTTTATCATATAATGTGGTAAATTAAGTTCTTTAACTCTCACCGGAAAAAAATTTAATATTTGTGGCTGAGCTTCACAAAATATAATAAAACATGCTTTTTGGCTGTTTTTTTTTTTGCATAAATTGAAACAGGTGTCCAAGTGGGAATTTTAACCTTATCGCCACTAGTATAAAGAGTGGATGATTTCGTTTAAGTTTCAAGAACTTTCACGAATTGCTTCGCCTTCAGATATTGGTTTGGTTCGGTAGACTTGAAACTAATAAGTACCAAATGTTGTTCCCTTTGGTCTTTTCACAGTTGATATGTGGTCAGCAAGATGATTTTTTGTTTTACATATTTGCATTTATGAAGACCTTTAAAGGAATGCCATAATGTTAATTTGAATAGAGTTCTCTTTGAAATTCTTAGTTTCCTTATCAAATGTTGAGTTTAGTATTAGAAAGCAAAAAGGTGATACATAATTTTATTGCGAATCAATGACTTTGTCATGGCGAGGAACCGTTTCTCCATATTTCAACTGTTTGCAATAATTTTTAATGTAGTTTTGTAATATAGTGAATATTAATTTGTACAATTTTGCTTTACTGTTTTGGTGTACAAGTGATAAACAAAATAATTTGAGTGAAAACCAATAACACTAACCCAAAGTGATTCTATGGTAATTTTTATTGCAAATGTATGATAATATTTTTTACCAGTTTTTGGATTATGCAGGCATAACTAACTTCAAAGGAATGCAAAACATTTTACAGAACTTATTGTGAAAACATGCCCACCAAAGTAATAATTAGTTTATGAAATAATTTACACACTAGGATAGATTTTGAATAATAATCTTCCTAAAGCAAGAAAAAACATTCATCACAAAATCTTTTTTTTCTTATTAGGTTATCAATGATTGACCATTTACCACCCATATTTAAACTCATATTTCCTCATCATGTGTGTATTTCGCAGTCTGGTAACAAAATTATGATGCATCTGTAATATTATTATATTTAATGTACAGTACCCAACGAATAAAGACCCATGTCT
Organism: Drusus annulatus; assembly: GCA_022651775.1. NCBI lineage: Eukaryota > Metazoa > Arthropoda > Insecta > Trichoptera > Limnephilidae > Drusus > Drusus annulatus. The sequence continues at coordinate 231,473 of JAGWCC010000788.1, forward strand.
ATGTAATCTCAGAAAGAAGAAATATTCAATGAATCATTTGCCTTTCCCATGCGGAAGGAATTGTGGTTTTTATGAAGATGTAAAATATTATTCTACCTTTAATATAGTGAAATATTGTACCTTTCGAATTGTAATTAATAAATAAAAATCAAAACCATTTTCCCAAATCATTTATGTAATTGTAATTTATTTTCATTTTTATTTAAACACCGCACAAGAGTCCCAACTGCCTGAAGCTAGTGGGACTAGGGGACCCCTAATTGAAGAGTGTTTTTTCAAAACTCAACAGTATATTAATTATGCCGAAATAATTTTTTTGGGAAAAATTCGTGTTTTTAAATTGGTTTGTCTCTAAAAAGGTAATGGTAATAAAGCTCGGATGTTATTGTTAAAACATGTAAGTTAAATATAAATCGAGGCAGCCATTGCTGTAATGATGGTATTCTTGAATTGGGACACGCCCCCCAGGCTTTCCAATGCGGTGTCAGACAAGTGCTCTGAACAATATTATAATAGCTAGTCCTCGTATTGGACGAAGAAGAACACTTATTAATATAACATATAATATTATAAAAATGGATGCCAAGATCGGAAAAAAATTTCAAGCAGTATAGGATTGATAAATGATGGTGAATGAATTGGTTGAGGTAGTTCGGTTTATAAAACGTTACTCCCGGATAGAGTAGAGGTACCGAGTTTGAGTCTCGGTCACAACCTAATCTCTTTATTTTGTATCTTTAAAAAAAAAAATTGTATTCACAATTTGAATAGTACAAGTTATATATTTTTTCGAAATTAATTTTATTTATTAAATTTAATTCAGTTTGAACAATTATTCACATTGACAATATCATTTTATCACAAAAAACAAATTCAATATTACATACTGAAAAAGCAAATGTTTGAACACTTGCAATTATATACCTTTAAAATAATTAATCTATTTACAATATTCTCTAACAGAAAATTAATAATGGTTGCTTGATATAACTAACCTAATCGTCATTATATAAATATATTCATTGACATGACACGATCTTAAAAACATTGTTTATGTTAACATATACACACTATTTAAATCGAAGATCAAAATAAAGATATTACTATACCTATTTATTAGGTTTTACACAATAAGAATTATTAACGTTGTACTATTAATTATCACAGTAACTTTTTTCTTTGAAATAATTAATTTATCAATAAAGTAACCGTAGAACAGTTTGTTGCAGGGTAGGCAGGAAGGATATAATGCCATAAATCTGTCTTGGCACACAATCCTTGTTTACCATACATCTTATCAACCAAGCTTAAAATACAACATCCTCACTGGCCCGTTGAAACCTTCAACGTGACATTTTTGTAAACATAATTACTATTAAAATAAAAAAAGTTCACCACAAAATATGTACATACTTATCATTAATTTATAATATCTACTAAATAAAAAAAAGGTATATTTGAAGTTTCAAAAGTCCAACGATGATATTGTTTTGCCTAACAGTTTTATTGATTTCGTGATCTCTATTTCTTCCATTCTCTTTTGTATCATCATTTTGCTGGCACACCATCAAAGCATTCCTTTCTTTCTACTCCCTACTATACTTATAATACACCTATAAACAAGTTTGTATTGTTTTTAATGCATAGGTATGGCTTTAACCCTTATTAATATTCATTCACATTGTGTTTTTATTCTTATTAAATATAAATTAATATTAATTCAGTCATTTTGACTATTGACATAAACTCTATTGGAAAAAGTTAAATGTGCAAAAATTATTGATTAAAATCACACCATTTAGTATCTAACTATTGAAGAAATAATTTTTAAAAGTTATAAATAAGATATAACATATCGTCATCAACGAGAAAATACCTCCCATGTGGTCAACTTTACAAAAATGAGTTAAATATGACATTGCGTAGAGTTTCAATTTGTACTTCAAGTTTTAATGTTTTTATTGGTGAAAATACATTATCGCATCTAAAACTACAAAGCGTATTTTTGATGTCTCAAAAAACAATCTGTAACTCTCAAAAATCAGTTTTTAATTTCCTCTTGAATAATTACGCTTTTGACACTTGAGGGGTATTTTCGTGTTAACAACGATATATTACTTACTGTATCAATTTAAATGAAAAAAAGAGACAACTACATAAAAATCACACATATTATTAACATCCTTGTACTTATGTTTTCTGTTGTAGGGTGCGAGACTAGAGACTAACCTTAGGCCCCTTAGAATAATAAGACAGGTTTCACTTTGTGAGACTTGTGAACTGGCCAGGGGCTTATTTAAAATGGCAGGACTATACACAACAACACAACACTATATTATTATTAGTTCTATGGATTGGTGTGACAGTAACAGTGTTACCACTCGCTAGTATTGAAGGACTTCAGTCAGTGGTATTGCCAGGATGCAGCGACGGATGCCAGTGACGCCCGCGGCCGCTGCGTAACGGTAACGTGTGCGTCCAGTCCGTCGGACACACGAGACAGTCGTCTAGCCCAGGAGCCCGCTACCCCGCCACCAGCTCCTGGGGAAATAAAGCATATTGCTGCATTAAACCAAGCTAAGCCAACTGAAACAAGGCCGTTGGTAGTCCTAGACTGGTCACCAGTCTTTACTAGATTTTTGAAGGTCCGTCATCTCTGATTATAAACATGACCGACATGTCCTGACGATGAACTCTGCAAGGGAGTTTGTACACGGTGCGTGGCTGAAGGAGAAACAAGCGCAACTTGGCTTAATACCCCTAAAATAAAACAATCAAATAACAACTGCACCAATGAAAAATCCCAATTACAACGGAAGGTTTATTCTTTTCTTGAGATGGTTAAGGAATCGGATGGTCAGTTGGTCTGTCTCTCTATGTGAGTTAGCAAACTGATTTGTTTAGTTGGTCGTTCAGTCAGGTTACATGGTTTGTTACCTGCAACGGGCGGTTGCCTAATGTGGTTGAGCACCCTCTCGTAGTCCGTATCCCGGTCCTTGCTGAGCCCGTGCTCGTTCTTGGCCTCCTTGGCTAGCAACGCCTCCCGCTGCCGCTGGGTGCGCAGCTCCACAGGCGTCTCGGGGATGGCGTAGCGCATCATACTCGTCAGCCCAAACACCACGTGCTGAAGTGTCATAAACACAGTTAATTATTTGAACTAAGTCAATGTTTGAGTAAAAGGACGCGTGTGAACCATCACTGGGGGTAATGATGTGGAAAGTCTCGTTGAGACATTCAGCGAGTCGTTTTGTAGAGCTACCTTCAGAGATGCAAAATCATAGGAAATTGAGCTGTGTGATTTTTTCCACTCTTCCACACGATAAGCATATATATTTTAGCAAATTAATCAATTCAGAATTTGGAGCAAGTCACGGATGCAATGGCTGAGTCAGGAAAGGGAAATACAGCTTGTCTGCCATTCGATATATCATGAATAAACATCCCTTTTCGATAATAAAGATGCAAACTGTCCCCTGTTATTGTTATTATTAATTTAAGAGTACCTCAAATACCACGACGAAGGCTAGCCGGGCGGCAAACACGTGCCAGTAGTGCGGCGAGAAGCCGTAGGGGTCGCTGGGGTGCTCGGGCGGGTTACGGTAGCCGCGGAACTGGCAGGAAGGGGGGTCGTTCTCGCCCTCCAGCCCCCACTCGGAGCGGTAGTCAGACGTGTTGAACACTGCGCAGGATTTAAAAACAATACAACATTAATTGGAGATATTACGCCGCGTTACAGCGTTGTCCGACCTAGGCACCTGAGATAAATCTGGCTTTGTAAAAACTGAGCATTCTGGTTGGGCTAGCTGATTCCTCAAAAGTGATCAGTTGTTAACCATGTACAGATGTCAGCGCCCTTGAAGTGTTTTTCACAAAATCAGCAAATATTATTATTAAGTATGTCTGAGAGTTGAATTTGATATCCACATCCAGATGTAGATTTCAAATTCAAGCCCAGGCTGGAACCTCAAAAATCTAAATAACCTGCTTGATTCTGATCTTCTTGTACAAAACAGGACGGTTCGTCTGATTAACAATGCGCAGAAACGTAGGTGTACGAATTTTTTGTATTTATTTTAATAGGGCCTGTTTGGAGAAAGTGGCAGTATTTTCCCTGTGAAAAAACTCTTGGGATTAAAGTGGAGCACCTGCTCACAGTTGATTTCGTCTGCATGAAAACGGTTTAAATAGAAATATTGAAAGTTGGATCGACTTACCAGAAAGTGAATGAACAATGTACCCCTCCAGCGAAGGTCTGCCCGGGATAGAATACCCTACTCGGTACACCATGCGAGGGATCCAGTCGCTGGTATAGGCTATCACAAACGCCTGAAAAAATAACAGAAGAAAATTAATTTTCAACATCGTCATATTATATATTTCTACAATGAAAACACATTAATTTGCCAGTCAACTTACGTTTGAAACAACTGCTGCATACGTTATTCCTCTCAAAATTCCATACCTGTAAATCAAAAATGTTTGGTTACATCAAAGCATAATAAATAGTGACAGGTAAGTATGATGCTGTATATTTATATAAACTAAGAATTAATATTAAGTAGAAATTAAGATTTGTACAGCGCCCTTGAGGTGATTTTTCACAAAAACGGCGCTATACAAATTATCCAAATATTATTATTAGGTGGTTGCTTGGAGTAAGAATATTTTAAAATGGCTAATGTTAGTTTTTGGGTTAAATATATTTTTAATGATATTCGTGTACGATTTAGCTACACAAGGTTCGAAAAGCCTCTCTCTAAATTTCTCCTGATAAGATTCCTTTTCTTACATTGGCCTAAGAAGCAAGTCGTAGGCAATGGCTCAAAGCAGGTGATAAAAATAATTATGTCAATATATAAGATGATTTCTTTAAGGAGACCTTCACCTGTTGGAGAATGAGGAAATGTGTAAGGTGAGCGTGCGGTAGCTAAGACAAACTTAGGTAAAATAATCTAAATCTACAGAGTTACTGGAGCTAGTGGAGGTCTCGTCGGAAAGGCGGTATTCTGGTGACATGGTACATTATCGTTTGTCACATCACAAGTATCTTCCATAACGATGAGCAATTGATAATGCCAACGCAGGTGGTTCACATTCTCTGCGTCATCACACCGAGTGGGAATCAAATCATTCAAACATCATTACCAAGCCCCGATGTCTTCCACTCTTTCGGCCAGGGGACGGCGGGCCTGCGTGACCATCTTGTAGGCGTCAAGGCGGATCTCTGCCACGTTATTTAGTAGCGCAAACAGTGGGGCTAGCGGGAATGCCGCCACAAATAGGGTGACGAAACCGTACTGCAGGACTAAAATAGGGAGAACAGGCTTGTAATATATGGAAGAAATAAAATAATAGGTATAGAGAGAAAAGATTTTTCATAGTTAGACCGAAAAGTACAGGTTTTAACCTTCCCGTAGATATCCAAAATGGCAAATGACGTTACTTAGTTTCATTAAACTTTAATATCTACATAATCTTGTACGATGCCAGCCATAAATTTCAACAATTCTGAAGGTTATATTTTAGCTGACGCAGATATGAAAAATTGCTCAGTAAATATCAGATATAAAAAAAGAACTCACTCATCTCTAGATACTCGTCAAACAGGGCCAGCCTGCCAGGGTCCTGCAGGTGGTAGTCCTGCTCCCAGGCCTGGTGCTCGCGGTGCAGGTCTTTGGTGTTAGCGCGGTGGTTGCGCTGCCGCCACCAGTTCCACATTTTGCTGGAAAGGTCCACAATATCATTCAGATACACGAGGAAATATATTATAGTGAAATAAAATTTGGAAGAGTCAGGAAAGAGTTATTATAGTTATAGACTTGGAGTATATATGTATATGTTAAGTTTATCATAAAATCCTATTAAGAAAGATACACGACTTAGGTGCACATGGTCATCTCCACAAATGGATTGAGAGCTACTTCACTGAAAAAATTCTATGTGTTAAGATACATTAAACAAGTTTTTAGCAACCAGTGATGTACCCCAGGGCTCGCATTTGGGACCAATACTTAATTATTCTCCTTTTCGCCGATTCTCTCAAAATGTTCAGGATCATAGATACCATTGAGGACTGTCAAATGATTCAAGATAACTTAAAGCATTTGCATAATTGGTGTAAACTCATCAACTGTACTTAGTTGCATCTAAATATAAAAAAGTCAGATTATTCGTTTCTATGGAATAAAAAGGCATATAGCGTTTAATTATTCAATCATTGCATCTAGTGTCTATCTCTAAAGTTTTTGAATTCGTTACTATTCAATTCATTTTTTATAAAATACAGAATGCACTAACAGAAAATGAAAATAACAGCAAAGATATGTCAAGAATGGCATACCTATAACCTCGGAGGAACTACTTTTCTTTTTTTCACGGAACATTAAAAATACAATAAAAAAATTAAAAGCCGCTAATCGACATAAATATTGTACAGTGTAAATCTATATATAAAATTTTTAGTATCATGTTAAAGCCCAAAGTAAGTAAATAAATATATTATATCAGGGCAGAAGTAAAATCCGTGGATCATATTGAGAAATACCAAAGAGACACAGTCAGTTCTATCATCCAGCCGGTTTTCAATGATTTTCGGAAACCCATTGACAAATGTCTTCACAAATAAATTTTCGTTAACCAGAAATATGTTTTTGAATCATTGGTGAAAAAATGTTGTAAAAGATAAGTGCAAATGCAAGGGATCTACACCGAAAGAACTTGTGTTGGTAACCTGTGTGCATGGAAATTGGTTGACACTATGGAACCTGAACACAATGGTTACAATATTCGCTAATAAGTATGTGACTGTCAAGGACATTGGAAAACAGAGGGAGAAGACATACCAGTATACGAGGGCAACCGCGAAAGTAAGCTCCCTAACACCTTTTTAGTTTTACTAGTAACTTAATTTTTTTTTGTCCACTATAGCGATCTGCTATAAGACATCTGTGAAAATTTCAGTAATATCGGTTGATTATTTTCTTTGTTACAGGTCAGTGAAATAAACAACATTTGCAATTTTTGAAAAATGGATAACAAAGAGTTTCGTGCGGTAATTAAACACTTCCATATGAAAGGTTATACACCAAAATTAATCAAAGAGGAATTGGATTCTGTTCATGGTGATAACGCACCATCAGACTACACTGTGAAATCATGGGTTAAGCAATTTAAAATGGGTCGTACAAGTACGGAAGATGAACAACGTCCTGGAAGACCGAAAACAGCTACTACTACTGAAAACATCAGAAAAGTTTTCAATGAAGTGAATAACGATCGAAGAATTAAGCTCAGTGAACTTGCCAATATTGTCAAAATACACGAAAAACAAGTTTGGAATATTTTACATGATGAACTCCACATGAAAAAGCTATCTGCAAGATGGGTGCCGCGTTTATTGGATTTGCCACAAAAAATAGTTCGTTGGTCCTCTTCCGAGGAGCTTTTTAGCGATTTATCAGCGTAATCCAACAGAGTTCTTGCGCCGATTCATCACTGTTGACGAAACATGGATCCATCACTACATACCAGAAAGCAAACAACAGTCAAAACAATGGACCGAAGCTGGTGTAAGTGGCCCGAAGAAGGCGAAAACTGTTAAGTCAGCAGGAAAAGTAATGGCCACTGTATTTTGGGATGCAAGGGGTATAATATTTATTGATTATCTAGAGAAAGGAAAAACAATAAATAGTCAATATTATTGTGCATTATTGGATCGATTGAGTGAGGAAATCAAGATAAAACAACCTCATTTAGCCAAAAAAAAAGCTCTTTTTCATCAAGATAATGCACCCTCACATACTGCATTTTTAACTCAACAGAAATTGACCGAATTAAGGTTTGAAATTGCCCCGCATCCACCATACAGTCCAGATTTAGCCCCAAGTGATTATTTCTTATTTCCAAATTTAAAAAAATTTCTCGCTGGTAAAAAATTTTCGTCAAATAATGAGGTTATTACTGAAACTGAAGCATATTTTGAAGGTCTTGATAAATCGTATTTTTCGGATGGAATTAAAAAACTTGAAAAACGTTTGATGAAGTGTATTGAGTTGGAAGGAGACTATGTTGAAAAATAAATAATAATATTTCCAAAAAAACTGTCTTTTCTTTGTTAGGGAGCTTACTTTCGCGGTTGCCCTCGTATGTAAGGAATCAGTCTAATTAGGCTCCCTGAATTGGAAGTCAGATGTAAGCCATCCACGGTCGATAACGATGAATATTGGCAATAAAAATTGGACCCTGACTCAAATGGTCAGCATTGCATGGTAGGTGATGCAGGCAGTGAATGAGTGACTTACGGGTACAGTATCTCCAGGAAGTTATTGAAAATTTGTTTGCCAATCATGATGATGGCCAGCTGGATACAGAGTTCGCTCAGGCAGCCTGCGGGGTCACACACGTCGCCCTTTAGCTTGAAGAACTCTGACTTCCTGGCCGTTGCGTCACCGGGGTAGTCGAAGAACCGCCCCTTAAGAAGTAAAAAAAAAGTGTATTAAATTCATATAGTCATGTTATCTTTGGGTAAGCTGTGGGATATTTTCAAGTAATGAACTTGGGTCTTGAAGAGAAACATGTTGTTAAAAGGAAGACACACAAAAGGTGTTCAGCACATGTACAAACACATAGAATAAAGAATACAAACAGTTTAAACAACCCGTTTTCATTGGGAAAAATGTAAACAGTGTACCTTGAAGAAGGCGATGTAGATGAGCGAGCTGTAGAAGTTCATGAACTCAAATAGGAAGATCTTGAAGGTGTAGGAGTCCTCGTACTCCAGCTGTGTGCGCGGATTCTCCAGGTTGGTCAGGTAGATGGCAAGCCTGGCGTATATCTGTTAACAAACATCAACATTCATTATGTTTACTGATAGAGAATAATAAGATAAAATAGGGCCCTCGCCAGCTGCCCAAGGGAATTCAGGCTTTGATATATCTGCTTTCGAGAAAACTTGCTAAATCGGTGATAGTCAACAAAGTTTCAGAAATAGTCGGCCATGTTTTAAACATTAGGGAGTTCATATTTATTATAAAAAATGGCCGTCACACAACAACGTAAAACGTTATAAGGGATTGTTTGAAGCACTGAAACATTAAATTTGTCAAAACGTCAACTATATACTTACACCTATTTAAATGCGTATTATGTAGGTACCAGTAGGTATAAATAAATCGCATCTGGTGCAGTAACGGTCGCTGTACGTATATATGATGCAAAAGGGGGGCCAGTTTCTCGGAATCAAGAGACTCCCGATGCCGTCCACTGGCTGAATAACATCAGCATCACATTATGACCTCTACCAACTTTTTCCTTCACCACATGAAGTAGAAGAATAAACTTATTGCTTGACGAGCCTAAAATGAATTTTCCTCAGAGGTGACATAAAGTTTTTTACTTCAATTCTGTCCTTGTATTAGTTTCCAATTTCTGAACAAATCTCTCTCTCTCTTCCAAATGCGTCGTTTGTGTGAAAAATGAAGAGGTTACAAGAGTGTTATCAGCGGCATGGATTACTTAAGTTGATTTGTTACCCACCCTGGTGAGGATCATGATGATGATCAAGTTGATGATGGCTGCCGTGATGGTGGTGAAGATCTTGGCATGGCGCTGAATGAACACGCCCTTGGGGTTGTTCTGGTCGCCGATGCTATAGATCACCGACACCAGGGAGATGCGGTATATGATGGTGCCCAGGACGGCGCCCAGTACTACCACTATCTGGAAATAATGAAATTGTTGCATTTAAAAAGCTTTGTACAAAGAAGGTTATTTAGATCAGATACACACTTTACATTTTGTTTGTTGATTTTTCAAAAAAAGGGAAAGAAAAGTTAATAAAAAAATATTTTTTAGAATTAGTACAATAAATAAATATTGTTTTATAATAATAAATGACTCACCATGAAGACAACAGCACTCCCCGTGATAAAATATCTGAAAGTCCTGGACCAGACAGGCAAGTACGCTTCTTTCTCCCGCGCCACGGGGTTCATCCGGAATGTCTTAACTGATGTCTCAAACTCTGTAACAGAATGTATGCATAATATGTAACTTCATGTTTTATCAAATGTTAAGCAGTCAAGGTACACTAGTGTTAAAATATGTAATGGTTACTCACCCCAACAAGTAGACAAGAGGCTAACCAGAACACCATTGTAATATACCATAGATCGGTGTTTACCAAATTTAGAATCACAATGTACCCCCTTTGAGAGTTAAGTGTTATCGGTATACTCTTAGAGGCGGGTCCGGAGGGGGGCTTGGGAAATTTTCGGAAAAATGCATTACATATTGCAATTCAAATTTCAGATTGATGTTTGAATTTTTTAGGTGAAGAAGAGGCCCCAAGTCAATTAGACGGTTTCGTTTTTATCTAGCGCTGCATACCCCTAGTTGCGCATACCTGCATGGGTAAATACTGCCATAGACAATCGAAACAAGGATAATAATATTTATAAATTTATTTCTCTAGAGGAAAACAAAAAATCTAAAAAAAAATGAAAATGGATTGGTTGAGTACCTAACACAAAGATTTGAATCAGAATGGACATCATGGGTGTTGCAGAAGACCGTGCTACTTTCAAAATGGTTTTCTTCTGGACCAGTAGATGTATTTATCATCAACCATATTATTTATGATCAACTACAAGATATGATAAAAATACAAAATTTTCCAAGCATTGCCTTTATGAAGCATTGGTTTTTCATCAGGATGATAATTTGACTGGAAGTAAAACTGCTCTGATGGATAAGATAGATAGGACAGAAGGAAGATAGAGATAATTGGATGATGGACTATACCTGGTCTCGGCTCCTCGTCCTGCTCCACTCCACTAAGGTCCCACTCCCACATGATCACAGACTGCTTTCTCTTCCACAACTCCAGGAATGTTGTCGCTGCAATCATAACAAAAAATATTACCATTTAAAACATTAGTGCAACTTTTACGTTAAAACATATAACTTTTAATGCACCTTCCTACCTACCTACCGAAAAAAATATTATTACTTATCTATTCAATGTATTCATAAGGTTATTTAAGACTTATCTAGAAACCTTTCGGTCTCTGGAATAAGCCGTGCCTATGATCTTTACTTATTAAGACTACTTACCCCAGAAAGACATGAAGATCGCAAAGAACACAGTGGCCGGGTTGTCGAACAGGTAGGTGAGCTGGGCGAACAGACACGAGTCTGACAGGTTCTGGTACTTGCAGGCCTTGTCGCAGAGCGGACACAGGATGATCATGCCGGGGCCGGAACTGTCGCAGATCTCCTTCCTGGAGGTCACACAAAGTAACTCATAGTAGATCTTCACAGGACAAGTTGTAAATGGAAAATTTTGTAAGTACCTTCAATTCGTCCTTAAAAGACAGGATTTGTGTGTAGGGTCTTTAAGAGAACGCATTCAGCACGGGCATACATTTTAAAATGATGTGTCACTTGGTGTACAGGAGCGTGACCGTAAAGGATTAATAAATGTTAATTTAATAAAACGAATCAATCAACATATCGTCGCTGGAAAGGCAAAAGGGCTGAAGCGATACTTTGGTCACAAATGAGTTAAATATGCAGTGATGGTGTTTTTGTTCATTGAATGCTCTGACTCTCGTTTGATTCTGAAGACTTTTGTGGCCCTTTAGCCAGCTAAAATATATTTACCATTTGGGAGAAGGCTCGACTCAAGTGACACAAGCTTGGGACTTTTTTTAGGTTTTGTCGCTTCAGGTAACTCAGTGAGGGTATTGAGCTAACTTTTTTTACTTCAAAATCCAACCAGATACCGAAGACTTACGAATTTTATTGTAAAACAAAAAAAAAAACTTTAAAATGCTCTGGTGTAAACTTCGCGAAATGGCAGCGATATATTTATTCCTTACAGTGATCAGCTGATCAGTTTATAAAGCATAATCGTTGGTTATACAAAGGTCCAAATGTTATTACAATGATAAGCAAATATAATTAAACTAGAAATTTAATCTAATATTAAATACTGTTACTGGAACAAAATACAGTTCAGGAATAAAGTTTGCAAGCCTGACTGTGAACTTGTTTGACCCCATGACGTATTAGGCACATTTAAAAAGCCATAAATAAAATTTTATGGTAATTATTTAGTCCATTACTTACGTGGGTAAATTGTCATCAGAGTCCATGGAAAAGAGGCCGTATAGGAAGCAGAGCGTCCCAACGATGGCCGGCGCGTACAGCATCTTGGTGTAGAAGCCAAGCCAGCAAAAGTAGAGTGCTATCTTGTCGCCGAAGTATTTGCGCACAAGCTACAGGGGCTGCCGCTTGAACCACTTGCCGGGGCGAGCCCACTCGAGGTAAAGCAGCTGCAAAGAGATCATTTTGATGATGATAGTGTATTCACTCAGAGCAATAATATATCAGGAGGGATAGGTTTGCGAAACAGTGTAGTCAGGAATTTTGATTTTTTCCTGACTCAGGCGTGGCTAGGGTTTTCATGGACACACCTTTTTACATCCATTCATAGCACATGTCGACATAATGTAGCGTTTATTTGTATTACCACTTTTTCACAGTATTGTTATCAACAAAAAATAGGATATAACTTCAAAAACCGTTTGGTTATGTCGCATAATAAAACGTAGTGGGCAGAGTCGCCGGAAACGCGGGAGACAGAAAACATGCTTACATACCTAAAAGTGGTGCGATGTTATGTGTCTCTATCTCTCTCACGGTTTACGACGTAAAAAACCGGAGAAAATGATTTATCGTAAATTTGTATAGGTTGGGTAAAAATATTTAGTTCTCTCTCCATATATATTCTTATTCCAAGTGTATGCAATAACATTTTAACATGATGTACAGATCATCAGGTAGTCATATATAAATGTTCAGTTATCAAGAATATTACATATGAAAGGACCTGCTAACTAAAAACCTGTTACGCTGGCTTGGGCCGTATTGTTGCGAGCTGTCTAATTTATGTTATTTCATGATAACAAAGGCCTAACTAGCTATTTTGTGTGCCTACACATGTAATTTTAAATACCTCAAAAATACTTACAATTTTGCAATAAACAGTTGTTGGCTTTCAAAGTGATAATATCTTACGTTCTTTTACCTTCATATTTTTCACCCAAGTTACCTACCTAATCATTTTGATATTTCGAATTCCGTATTCTACAACACTGTGTTCGAAACAATTGAATATCGAATCGAGGGGTTTTTGTGTGTGTAAAAACGTGGTTGCTGGTTCGTTTCGCTAGTTCGTCGGTTTGTTGTTTGGTTTTGATATTCAAAAGAAGTGTGATATTTTTTGTGATCCGTTTCGTATAATTGTGTAAAAATAATTTAAGAACTTCAAGTTTATCAGTGAGTAAATGATTTCCCATTTTTCCTTCCTTAATTCCATAATTTCGTTTCACATCTATGATTAGACACTTCAATCAGGTAGTTTATCGTTTACAGTTTACAGTCCACTATTTTAAAAATTCATCTGAAGCTGGAAATACATTTGGTGTTTCATTGCAGCTTCGGATCCAATATTTTTGTCTAATCGAGCCTGATGTTTTGTAATTTTTTGATAGGTTTGATTGTATTTGTTTTCCTAAAAAAAAACTTAATCCTGTGTTCCAGACATTTAGGAATTTTAGGTTAACATAATTATTTTTATTGACGTGAGAATTCGTAAGATATTTGTATTCACACATCCTCTTTTTGTATTGGCTACATTAATTTAAAATTAGAATTTTTCGAACATTGCCTTTTTAAATATATTTTTCACTGGGATAGCAAAATATATTAATTTTATTATTCATTATTTGTGTATGTTTTTGTTTATTAGCATAGTTTCTCGGATTTTTTTGGCTGTTAACATTAAAAATGGCGGCCAACGCGATTGTTCGAAATAAAAAGCTAATTTTGGAATTCGAGATATTTATGATTGTTCAATTAAGGCGGTGACATTGGGTAATTTGAATGACAAAAAATACTTAAAAATAAGGATCTTGATGCACGATTTGGTAGAATCGTACATATGGTAGTTTAAAAAAGTGCTAAAAACAAAAATATTAATAAATTCGTCACAAAAAAAAATGAAAACTTATTTCGAAATTCAAATGAATTATATTAAAGTTTTACCAAAAGAAGATAGCCACTCTGGAAATATGTCAAATAGTACCCTTGGTTTTTCGCTGCCTCAAATGAATCTCCCAACATTTTCGGGTGGAATTTCAAAGTGGATTAATTTTACATTACCTTTGATGCCATAATTCATGAAAAAAAAATCATTAAGTGACATTTCTTTTAGACGCACTATCAGGTCATGAATTGAATATTATAAAACATCTTACGGTTTCGGCAATCAATATCTCTTACACATTATTGAGAGAACGTTTTCACAATAAAATAATAATTGCAGACAGTCATGTAGAGAATATTGTTTCGAGTCCCATAAAAAAAATGAGTCGCTTAGATCGGTCGTTAATGTATTGAATATGGGTTATAAAACGTATTTTGGGTGGGTTATAAATTATATTCTTGAAGTTATTATAAAATATTTTCTAGTAAAATTCTTCTCAATTTTTTGATATAGTATTGAAAAAAAATGTCCAGCACTAAAGCGGTTAATTATCATTTAAAAAATCTACAAACTTGTCGCTTACCCTCCTATCAAAAATCTCCCCACTGGCAGCAGGTTTCTCGTATCTCCCTTCATGGAGAGGAAAGCAAGCGGCGTAAGTTCCGTCGTTCAGTAATCTTCGAATTCCCACCTAAACATAATTATATACGTTTACATCAATTATTTAATATACTAATTACAGTGCAGTAGATAAGTGTGTTTAATTTAATTATAAATATTAAATGAAATAATTTGTTAAATTCAACATGAAATATAGCTTAAAAAGGCAACATATCGTGTTTAAAAAGCTTCACGGTATGTTTACTCTAATATGAAAATATTAGTTAAATTTTCGATAAAAGCACACCGGTCTGTAAATTAAAAATACAAAGGACGTATTTCATCAGGTCTCTACTACTTTTGCTTTCATCCAATAGTTCAATCAAAATATAATTATATTCTACCTGGACAATAGATACATTTCGATTATCATCAATAGACTATATATATAAATTATAGATAATAAGCGGCCTCCATGGACGAGTGATAAGTCGCTCGACTACGAATCCAAAGGTCGCGGGTTCAAACCCGGCGTGCGCCAATAACTTTTATTTAATTAATATGTGTCATAACACATTTAATTCATTTGAAATAATAACAAGTTTATTTTCGGCACGTTCCAGAGTGGTAGATACTCTAAGTATCGCCCTGGTGAAAGACCACCATTCAAAATCGAAACGTTGGTTGAAATGGCTTTGGCCATGTTTGGTGACCAGATCTGAATAGCCAGGTACTTCCCAACCTTCCTCTTACCAATCTCCTTCTCCTCCCAACTACCTTCAGCCTCACAAAATACCCTATTCGTGGATGCCATAGTCTCACTGGCTCTAGACGGTCGGGAGCAGTTGAGACTCTTGTGCGGTATTCATATAAAATAAATAAATAAAAATGATTAGCGGAAACTGGTGTATCACTTAAGGAAATCAGAAAATAGGTCAAAAATAGTTCGAGTGACATCATTTTTTTCGCTTACATTCCAAGTTAGTGGGAGGTATACGAAGGCTTTTATTTTTTATTGATTTTGCATAATTACAAAAATACTTCACATTATGATTTATTAATGCATGATTACAATAGTAATAATAAACCCTTTAATGACCTTGGTAAAAGATCATTACGCTCGGCTCTGAACAAAAAAATACTTTGCATTATGATTTATTAATGCATGATTACAATAGTAATAATAATCCTTTTAATGACCTCGGTAAAAGATCATTACGCTCGGCTCTGAACAAAAAAATACCAAGCTTATTTATGTGGGATGTATATTTTCCCAATCCGAAATTTAATTAATTAAGAATATTAGCAACTAGTTCAAGAGTTTAGCACACCACCCTGGTCCACTATTCAGAATCGAAAGGTTCCTCGAAAGGCTTTAACCCCAAATGTTACCAAACGAGTATTTCCACTTGCTCCGGGACAGTTAGAACTCTTGTGTGGTAGGTATCTATCACATAAAAAGTGAGTACCTTTTCTGTGGAGTCGTACTTTCCCCTAAGCAGGATCTGCATGACCAGCAGAGACCTCTGCGCCGCGGTGTACGCCGTGTCTCTGTCCTTCACCAGGAACTGCTCTTCTCTCGCAGCCGGTCCCGCGGTGGAGGCGTAGAACGAGGGCTGCGGGGGGATCAGCGTGTGGTCCCAGTCGAGCAAGGCACCCAGCCGGGAAATGATCCTCCGCAGGCGACCCTGCTTTTCTTGGGCACCATCTTTGTCCTGTTGATGTGTGGATTTATTTAGAAAAATATTAGAGATTAATGTCTGGCGGTCTAACAATGAGTTAAATGAACTTAAATTACGTATTTGTAAATATTTTACTCGAAGAAGAAGGAGAGTTGGAATTTGACTCGTATTCCAATAAAACCGATACCCTTCCTTTATATCCCCTACCAAACAGCCATGTCATCAGTAAACTGCACATTGAGAACGTGCTCAGATACTAGTGATTTCAAAGGTTGAAAAAAGTGTAAAACGAGTACCTCCAAAGGTAGATAAATCAGGGTAGATTGATCACCACTTTTAGGTGATTTTATTAAAATTATTTTCATTCAGACTCGATCTCAAGCTTACATTATTCGATGGGTTAGTTGGGGCACGAATCACGACAACAATAAATATTTTAGACCTGTCGAAATAGGTCCTGATGTGTGTTCTTTCAGGGATTCCTTGTTTGTAGAACCTATGCGGTGGACCTAAGAAGGCAAAACGTAATACAATCGTGTTTGACGAAAGAAACAAAAATACTGGCGTATGGCTGATTGCTAAGCATAAACAACATATCGTCGCTGGAAAGGCAAAAGGGCTTAAGCGTCACTTTGGTAAAAAATAGTTAAATATGCAGTTTTACTCAGTTTATGTTTCTGCATCGAATGCTCTGAATCTCGTTTGATTCTGAAGACTTTTGTGGCCCTTAAGCCATCTAAAATATATTTACCATTTGGGAGAAGGCTTGACTCAAGCGACACAAGTTTGGGACGTTTTTTTTTAGCTTTTTGTCGCTTCAGGTAACTCAGTGAGAGCATTGAGTTACCTAGGTTAACTTTTTTTTCAAAAGCAAATCAGGTACTGAAGACTTATGATTTTTATTGTAAAACAAACAAAACACTTTAAAGTGCTCTGGTGTAAACTTTCCAAATGGCGCTTCAGCGCTTTTGCCTGTCCGGTGAGGATATAGAAAAACGACTCATTGTTGATATCTTTGCTTATTAGTTTTACGTTTCATTTGATTCGCTACGTATAGTATAACTGAATGTTCTGAACTCACCCAGGCCTTAACAGAGATTGTGATGAACCTCTTAGTCGGCAGTCTCAGCCCTATCACCTCTGCGTATCTCGCCTCCGTTCTCCAGGGAATGTGGATCTTTAGGAACCAGGTCTTTTCGTCGAAGGAGAGGCACTTATTCTCTAGTTCCAACTCTAGACCTTTAATCGAGGGGAGGAAGATAATTTATATTAGGCATGGGCGTACCGCGTATAACTGTTGTAACGTCTCCTTCTTTCTCACAAACGACGCATCTAACAGAAAGATTTGAGTGGAGCTCTCAGCAGCAGTATCACATCGTGTTGTTATTGACATCTCTATGCTTGAAGATAACCCACAGTTCCTGGACACATACCGGGTGCGTAATATATATAATATTTTAAGAAATCGTTTACAAATAATAATAACATTTGGATATTTGATAATTTGGTAACGTCATTGGTTATATATAGATTATAGCCGTGTTGCGAGGTCCTCTGTTTTCTTTTTAAAATATTAAAATTTACGTATACATTGATTAATAATACTTTTTTTAATGATTTAAACAGGTTATGCGTGTCGAATTCTGTTGGATAAAGTCAGACATAAAAAAAAACACTAAAATAAAATCATTTTTGTTTTTTGTTTCGCATTTTAAATTTAGAATTCTTCTATGAATTTTCATTTTTGATTGCTATATTCGTATATTCATATAAAAAGGGCTTATTATTAGTGATTCGAATTTAAGCAAACTAATAAACAATTCCGATGTAAGAAATCTTTGAATGAGATCGGCAGCCATCTTGGTTGTCAGTGTCTAGGCATTTACATAGAAGGGCATTACTTTAACAGGTCAGCAAAATTTACTGGGTACCTTCTTTGACGAGGTTATCCATGAAGACTTTCCGCTGATCACAGCGGACCGCTTCTTCCTCAGTCATGACGCCCAGTTCCTCCTGCTCGTAGGCCAGCACCATGTCTATCTTCCTTCTTCCATCGCGGAACATGAGAGTTTCTGGGTCCAGACCCTGAGAAAGCAATAACCTGGTTTCTTAATGTTCATTTCACATTTAAAACGATCGTAATTGCACGTTTCGCTTACATTGTGAACGACGATTAATCGTTGTTGGCATATAAAGGGTTAAACAAAGTTAATAAAAGTATATAATCATTCTTCTACCATTGAAAAAAGTCTTGCGAATGCCGGTGTAAAGATGAATTTCAATTGAAATCGCATTTAAAAGACAAGAATTACATTTTTCGTCCAAATTCTGAACGATGACAATGAATAATAATAAATTAATTATTAATCGTTGTTTGGCATCTAAAGGGTTTAAAAAGTAAAATAAACGATTTTTTAATTTAACTTTTATAAAAAAGCAAAATAAAAGATTGTGTTATGTTGGAATTCAATTAAAATCTCATTCAATATTCAACAGCAATATCATAACTGAATCATTCCGTTACTCGTTTGTACTTAGATGGCTGACGTAGGTAATACCTATACACACGTAGAGGTGGGGGGCTGGGGGTTTATTTAATAGTATATAATTTGCGTACAAACGTTCCTAATGCATGTTAAAGCGATTTACTAATTCTTGATATTACATTATGGTAATTAATAATGATTATTTATTTATTAGAGAAAATATATAAGTTGTTTTAATCTACCCATTTCAAATATAGAATAATTTCTGCCAAACTAAATTATAGATACTTTATTAGGAAGGTAGGGATTCGAAAAGATTATTTAAAAATATATACGAGTATAATTTCAATCAGTTACAAATTTGAAAAGTTCACAATCTTGCGTATGTACGTACGTATTCAGAAAGCTATTTTTATAGTTTAGTATACATTTATTTAAGAAGTGTAATAAGCACACTAGTAATAAGATAGGATTACCTCTCTGCTCGTGTGTCCTTCTATAAGATCTGCGCCTTCCCTTTCCATGCTTTTGTCGAGTTTAAAGTCCATATCATTTGCACTCATGGGCTCTTTCTTCAACACTTCGTCCTGCAGAAAGACATGGTGTCAATTAAATTATAAAATACTAATAACAACATTTATAAAAATATTAAAAACGACCCGTTGTCGCGAACACCAAGCGCCGCACTTTGGTTTCTCTAGTTTGAGAGGGTTGGCAATAAATAGAAAATTAAAATTACAGAGATCACTAAATATTGTTTTTATATCTTATCCTTCTTTTTTGATTTAAGTTTATTGAATTTTCTGTTTTGGAAAAGTTTTAAATTGCAATTGTTATACAATTAAAGAATCGCTTAATTAGCGGTCAAAAGTTCTCTGTGAACGAGAACTTTTTCATTTACAACACAATATTTAAAAGTCGAAGTATTCATTTTAAAACTTAGCACTGAAATGACATTTTTTCCAACATGGATGGTTTAAACCTTCAGGCATATTCTGAAGAAGCATTTTTTAGGATTGAACAAAAATTTAAAAAACTCGGCTTTTATTTTTGCGTAGTTATAATTCATCACAGGGTGTTTTCGATTTTTTTTAAATGCCCATAATTACAAAACACAAGAACTTAGATTTAAAAAAAAATTCTGATAACTTTTAACATGTCTCTATGACCCGCTTCAAGGTTGACGTATATTTTAATATAAATATATATGGTTTGTAATATATTTTAATTTTATATTTTTGGTAATAAAATGCAGAAATCGCATTAAAACTTACTAAAACAGAATATATACGAGTATATTTTTTATATTCTAGTACCCACACCGAATAAAAATATCACATTTTTTCCCTTGTAAATCCTCACTGTGAATTGATGCCAACTTTTGAGGTATTTGGAACCACTGT
Organism: Drusus annulatus; assembly: GCA_022651775.1. Lineage (NCBI taxonomy): Eukaryota > Metazoa > Arthropoda > Insecta > Trichoptera > Limnephilidae > Drusus > Drusus annulatus. The sequence goes on from JAGWCC010000788.1 coordinate 251,694, forward strand.
GCGCCGGATCGATTTGTGTAAAAAATTATGAAACATCACTGATTTTTAATAGTTTTTTCTCTTGTTTATGCCTACTTATTGTTAATGTTTTTAGCAAAAAAGCGACAGCAAGACACTTTGTTAAAATTTGAATATAAGAAAAGCTTTAACAGTTAATAAAAAATAAATATAGTTTGTTGTTTTATATTTTAAAAGTAGGGATGTAATGCCATTCGTTTTTACCGATATGATACCGATTATTGTAGTCAATTATTGACTATACCGATTCAACCAGTAGAGTACACTATGACTAAATATATTGCTCATAAAACAATGAAGTACGTGTATATTAAAAATGAGGGAAGTTGGAAAATAAAAATAAATTACATTTTGATTTAATTTCGAAAGAAATTTCACAAATTGGAAGGAAAAAAAATAGATCAGAAAATAAAATAGTTTGGAACCCAAACAAAACCAAAATAAAAGATAAAGATTGCATTTTACTTAAAGTTTAATTCAAATATGAATATAAAAAAGCGAACTTTGAACATTGTAATTTAAAACATCGTGTTGGAAAAAAATAACTTAAATGGCCAATTACTAATAAAACATAGTGTTAATAAATGTTGACCATTGGAAGGTTTTTAAGAAAGCAGAGCTTATTCGGGTTATTTGGTGACAAGGGCGTTGCGCGGAGGGTGTATATCGATACATACGTTGATATATCTGTATCTGTATGGGTATCGTGTCATCCATAGTTAAAAGTGCATTTTTCAGTTGTAGCCACCGCGCAGAACAGTCAGCATTCAAATCTCTCGACAGCTGTGAAAAGTTTAATCCTACCTACATTGCTGTTCATAGAGTTTTTGGTTTTTTGTGATATTTCGAATTTTTATGACATATTTCCTCTTATTTTCAGTTTTCGCACACTTTTCCGATCCACGAGATGCAAGAGTCAACCTGGCTGGCCATCAGGCCGTAAAAGTGTTTTTCGTTATCTTTACTTTCAGTGTTAATTTTTAGCTATAAGTGAGTGATCAGTGAAAAATCAAATTAAAGTGGCATTATATCCTCTCCAGGTAAGTTTCTCTACAAAATGTCTTATTTTACTGTTTATATTATGTTGATACCACCACTGTTGCTAGGGTACACTCGGGTATCTTCGGGTTTTCAATCCAAAAAGATCGAGAATGTTCTCCAACATTCCAGAACCTCTAGAAGTTTCTAGTAACTACAATTAAATTCTTATAATTCAAATGATAGGAAATAATACTCATACTCATCAGGTATTAGTGGTATTACCTTGGAGTAACAATATATAGAGAGAGAGAGCTAATTCTTTTTACCCAACCTATACAAACTTGGGATAAATCACTTTCTCCGGGTTTTTACGTCGTACACCATGAGAAAGAAAGAGACAACAAAATTTCCCATATTATCACACCGCTTTAAAATATTGTAAGAGTGTATTTCGTGTCCCGCGTCTCCGTTGACTCCGCTCACATGTTTAGAAATTCGACATAAATTGACATAGTATATTTCTCCCGCGTTTGAACTTAGGATCCGGATAGGTTGAAGTCACAGGAGTTGACCAGTGACGATATACTAAATCAAATAACAGCATACCCATACTAATCGTTTATCGTCATTGAGAAAGCAGAAGGCTAAAATGAATTGGCTGAAACTAGAAATCGGGCCTATGTCTCTTTGGAATGAATTAGATCTCCAGAGACTAACGTGGCTCTTCCACGTAAGCGGAGTCGCCTCAGAATTCTTCAAGCTTGCATGTCACCATGCGGATTGCAGAAATCATTGCTACTACGTCTCATGCAGTAGAATCAGCGACTACGCTGACTGGATCAGCCAAGTTGGCTCAAGTTTTGACTCCCCAATCAGGTTCAAAAGAAGCGACCAAGAACTGAGAACCCGGTTTTAGTATGCGAGGAATGGCTCTTTCTTCTGTAACAATGTGTGTCAACAAAGGTGAAAATAAACTTAAAGGAGACAACAAAAATAGCACACAAGTCAGCATTAAGAATTTTCGGAAGAATTTTGTCTCCTTTGCTCTAGAAAGCGCTACTGCGATGGGGAAGGTAGTACTCTAGGTGAGAGGCCTCTTTTCATCGTTATGCTAATGGGCCAGCGTCACGGGCTTTTGTCGTCTGCTACTGCGTGCGGTGAATTTATTTCTGTAGGTATCCACGGTTGTTGGCAAGCAGGATGCTGGTGTGAAAACGTTATTACATTTATCTTATACTTGCGAGTACCCGGCATGTTTTGCATTGCCATTCCAAGAAATAAAATGTTTATGTCTTAATGTGAGCAGGCCACATACAGCTGTCCATATGAGAATTAAGAATTTTACAAATTTAGTTCACACACTAAAAATCGATTATAAAATAACTCACTCCTTATATGCAGGTTAGTTTGGTTTGCAAAATTCACCCGTCAAGGCGTTAAGCTTTTAACTTTGAGATTTTAGCTATTAATTTAAGCTTAACGCTTTCGGCCATAAGCGTCTGGCTTTAAGCTTTTTAGCTTTAAGCTTTGAGCTTTAAGATTTAAGCTTTGAGCTTTAAGCTTTGAGCTTTAAGCTTTGAGCTTTAAGCTTTGAGCTTTAAGCTTTGAGCTTTGAGCTTTAAGCTTTGAGCTTTAAGCTTCGAGCTTTAAGCTTTGAGCTTTAAGCTTTGAGCTTTAAGCTTTGAGCTTTAAGCTTTGAGCTTTAAGCTTTGAGCTTTAAGCTTTGAGGTTTAAGCTTTGAGCTTTAAGCTTTGAGGTTTAAGCTTTGGGCTTTAAGTTTTAAGCTTTAAGCTTTGAGCTTTAAGCTTTGAGGTTTAAGCTTTGGGCTTTAAGCTTTGAGCTTTAAGCTTTGAGATTTAAGCTTTGAGCTTTAAGCTTTGAGCTTTAAGCTTTGAGCTTTAAGCTTTGAACTTTAAGCTGAGCTTTAAGCTTTGTGCTTTGAAATTTAAGTTAAAGCTTTGAGGTTTGAGCTTTAAACTTTGAGCTTCAAGCTGAGCTTTAAGCTTTGAGCTTTGAGCTTTGGACTTCTTTGAGCTATGAATTATGGCTTAAAGATATCGCTTGCTGTAAAAAGGTTCATATAAAAGAATAAAGACTAGTCATAATTCGCATCGTAATGCAGCAAGATTCAATTCCGCGTTCAATTTTCGTCTGGATCGAGCCGTGCATAATCGAACGGTATTTAGTCTTCCTTCCCGTCGCTCGACTGTTTCTAAAGATCGTGATGCCTTGTTCTTTCGTGCTTGATGTGTAGATGGACCAGTAGCTTATCATCTGGGTGCCATAATTGATTTGAAAGCGAAATTATTGCCTTTGGCTGGTGAAATGTTTTTCATACTCATTTTAAAACGTTAAAATAGCAACACTTTAACACATTGGATTTCTTTCAAACTACTCTCTAAACCAGAGGTTCCCAAACTTTTTTGACACGTAGACCACTTGCCGATTTTTTCTGTTTTATATAGACCCCCTGCTTTCCTAATATTGATTTTTTTTAGCGTTGGGAAAAAATTCAAAGTTTTGTGAACGCTTCAGGAACTGCTAGTTCTTTGAAATGAACCCTTCGCGGTGAACACTTTAATTGAAGTCGGGCTCGCCAAAAAATACTACTAGTCGATAGAGATCTCAAATCGAAAAGTGCTAGCAAATCAGCAAAAAATCCTCTCCGAAAAAAAGTACTAGTCGGTAGAGATTTGAAATCGAAAAGTACTAGCAAATCGACAAAATATCCTCCCCAAAAAAGTACTAGCACATCAACAAAATTTACCCTGCGAAAAAAAAAACACTAGTCGGAAGAGATTTGAAATCGAAAAATACTAGCAAATCGACAAAATATCCCCTCCCTAATTTTTTTTTATAATTAATATAATTAGGGAATTAATGTCTATTATAAAAGAGTATTAAGTAAGTACCTACAAAAGTACTATCTGTGAGGTGGATTATTACATTTGCGGGAAGCCAACATTTTGGTGACGGCCTGCCTAAATGGAATCCACTCTCGTGGACCCCCGTTTACGTCTCATGCACCCCCAATTTTTTTTTCACTGATGTGGACCCCTTGCAGGTCGGAATCGATCCCTGGGGGTCGATATAGACCACTTTGGGAATGACTGCTCTAAACCTTCCCGTCACTAAATAAAAACAAGCTGTACTAGTTTCAGCGAAATCGGTCGAGTGATTTTCGAGAGAATTGAAGACATACAAATATTCATTTATATAAATAGAGAAGATATCTAGATATGTATATTTAGTTAAAGATTTTACCATACTCTTGGACACACATTAAGAAATAGGTTCTTTATACCTTATTAAAGTGGTTACCTGTAGAGGCGGCAGGGGCGTAGTGGGCGGCGGAGAGCCCGCCAGGGGGGTACCGAAGGGCTCGCGGGGCAGCGCTCCCGGGGACAGCGTTCTCGCTCTGCCTGCATACACGGGGACAGCACCCTGGCCCATTACCACACTCTGTATTCAATACAACACAATTAGAAATTATTCATGATAATACATTCTAGCATTCATATGTAGCTCACACAATAAACATGTCACATTATGCGAATGATCCGAAAAACGTCTATTTAATGTAATAATAAAAATGATTTCTTAATTCAAACATTTTTAAATACAGAAATTCTTTTCTGAACAGCTGGTCTGTCTGGTGCAAAATCAGTTTTCATTGTGAATCGATATAAATTATACATCTAGGGATCTTCTAGGAATTTCGCTTGCGGTGCTTAATCAACACCACCTCAACATCTCCATCGTCACTCCTTCACTTTCTCACTTTTCACTTTTCACTCTTCACTCCTTCACTCCTTCACTCCTTCACTCCTTCACTCCTTCACTCCTTCACTCCTTCACTCCTTCACTCCTTCACTCCTTCACTCCTTCACTCCTTCTCCTTCACTCCTTCACTCCTTCACTCCTTCACTCCTTCACTCCTTCACTCCTTCCACTCCTTCACTCCTTCACTCCTTCCACTCCTTCACTCCTTCACTCCTTCACTCCTTCACTCCTTCACTCCTTCACTCCTTCACTCCTTCACTCTTCACTCCTTCACTCCTTCACTCCTTCACTCTTCACTCCTTCACTCCTTCACTCCTTCACTCTTTATTCCTTCACTCCTTCACTCTTTATTCACCTCTTCACTCTTCACTCTTCACTCTTCACTCTTCACTCTTCACTCTTCACTCTTCACTCTTCACTCTTCACTTCTTCACTCCTTCACTACCCTTAAAAAAAACATTAACTCTTCATTAACATTAGAACAAATTCTTGTAACAAAACAAAAATGTTGCCTGCGGCGCGTTAAAAGTTCATTTTGATATTATTGGCGTTATTCCACATTTTTTTGCAAGGAAATTTAAGCCTTGGTGATAACCATGCTGTTATGCTTGACACTAGATCATAACTTAATCAAATGCAAAAACGGGCCGGGAATCAGCGGTTTTAGGGGGCGATTGTTTGAATTGGTAGCGGTAAAAATATATCACAATGGCGTTAATCATCAATTTGCGACAGTGTACAATGCGACAGTGGTTCAAACCAGGTTAGGCCTAAGTTTGCTTGCGAAAAAAATGGGGAATAACGCCTTTGACCTAAACACAGTCGATATGTTTAAACAACTATGCAAAACCTATCGAACGGGTGGTTAGATAGATAGAATGATAGGTAGGTAAGCTCTTAAGGCCTTTTTGGTAAAAAGTTTTGTGTTCCAGAAGTATGTAAGTACGTTTGTTTTCGGTTTAAAATTAGGTATGGATTGACTTGGCTCACCGACTTGACTGGGCTTTCTATGATGTCTGGCAGGGCTGTATCACAACTGCCAGGAACGCTCTGTCCAAGATTGCCCCATCCGGTACTCTGAAATTAAATATACCTTTGACATAGCGCAATAGCAAATCAGAAATAGACAGCATTTGTCCACATTAAATATATTAATGGCGAGTCTTCTTCGTCAGAGACATTTTTGGACATGGGTCTCCCTCAATGTTTTCGATATGGGCCGATCGTTGGATCGTTATAGGCGAGTAATAAATACATGTTTTAGTTATGAAAAGATTTATATTAGCTATAAAACAGAGATTGGATTTTTAATAAGCTTTACTTTACAGATTGAAAAAAATCTTAAAGAACAATTGAAAAATGTAGAACAAGAAGAAAACCAGGAAATTTGTTTACTTAATCAAAAACTCTCAATAGATGCTTGTGTTATGAAATATTTAGTTATGCCTAAACAATTTCTCGCTGATTTTGATTATCACCAATATTTTCAATATTTATGAATCTGGTTTTTATGTCTTGGAGCAATATTTTTGATTACTACTGGGAATGAAATTTGTTATTTTCTTAAGCAAAATATAGGAATTTCGTTTTTTTGTATGTAATCATGTCATATGTCACAAATCATTTTTAAAAAAATAATAGAAGAATATATTATTTTCAGACACATCTCATTTTTCCCTTGATAGATATGTATGTAAAGAACAATTCTGCATACTTAAGGGTCAGCATTCAATAATAACGCTAAACGTCACTTTGTAGCATTCTAATACAAGCAATACTACAAATGATTTATCTGAAAATTTTCTATGGGTAATTAGAAAAATGTCTGGGGTTTTCAGTTAATACATTTTTTTTAATGAAATACTTCAAATTCTATGAAAAACATATTGAAATGTCAGTAAAAGGTGCAGTTTGAAAACCAGCAAAGGCATTTTTTAACGTTTTACCTAAAATTCCAGCATGCATTTCAAAAAGAATTTAAAAGATTACTGTTTAAGAATTGTATTCACTGGAAACCTTGGAGATTTTTTAAACTATCCGTACAGAATTACCAGATGAATAATTTTTAGCTTTGCTTGTACTAGAAAGTCAAATAGTGTGTATTTTGGGTGTTGACCCTTAACTCAAAACTTGATATTTTTACTCATTCCGTTCTTCCTTTCGCACACAGATAGCATTAATGATTTTTTTTAGATTTAGCCGAAAATTCGACTAATTTTCGGATCGAAGAATATTTTCCATGGTGAGCTATGGAGGTTTGAAATAGAAATATTAACTTCCGAAAGATAAAGCGTTACGTCATATTGTTTATTGCCTATTTAAAAAATCAAAGATAACAAATGAAAAATAATATTCCTAACAAATTTACCCTTTTCCTTATGGCCACACGATGTGATGAGTTTTCAAACACATAATGCTTTACTTGTATTCCAAAATGAAACATTTTACGTTATTATTTATTTGATTTGTTTGGTAAACGGGAGTATTACGGTTACGAAAGAGACACAGGTAAGTGGTGAGTGGTGAGTGGTGACTGATAACCATCGGGCTGGAATTGACTAACTTTTGCCATCATAATATTGCGATGGGGGTATAAGTTACATGTCATTTGTTTCCGCCTCCCGTATCTGTCTGCTTCACATCCGCCGAAAATAATAATAGAGGAAAATGTATGAAAAACGAATCGATACCGTTCGTTCAGTATTGGGTTATGAAATGGCATTTATTGTTTTTATTCCGGTGGAATATTTCTATGAACATCGTAACATCAACGGTCCTCCAAACTAGCGATCGAATTCTTGTGTGGAATATTATGATTTAATCGAATTTCCATGCCACAAATCCCATAAATATCGATAACACAACTGCGCCATTCAAGTAGAAATATATAAATTTTCGACAGATATTATTACATTTATTTTCGCGAAATGACAAAAAATAAATTAACTAATCATTGCAATACAGTCGAACTCGGGTATAACATTCACGCCTATAACGAGTTCACCGTTGTAACGAGTAAAAAATCCATTTATTTTTATTTATATTTTTTAATAAATTTACCTTATTTTTTTATATTTGTTTTTATTTTCTTCTAACTCATGTTTCTTCTTTCTTATTTTATTTGTATTAACTTTAGTGAACATCATTATACGACAGACGATAATGAGCAAAACTTTTGCACAAGATGCACATAACTTCAGTGCACGATTAGTTTTTATTGTTTTTTTTTGTAATAGCCATCTATCCTTATATTAGATTTAATTTTTCTTTCTTTATCTTCTTTATTTTATTTGGATTAACTCCATTATTCCGATAATGAGCAAAACTTTTGCACAATTGCAGGTTACCCTTGATGCACGCATGCACGTACGTATTTGACTCCTTGTTTACATTTGGATTATTTCTGAATACTTAAGTTTTTGTATCAAATCCATTAAATAAATTAATCTCAGGCCCGCTGCACAGGATTTTTATGCAGCGGCTAGTACACAGCTGTAGTATACCGCAGATTTGTGCACCGAGCCTTGACCGATCGAATTAGGTTAATATGGTTAATTTGTTATGTTCATTATAAGACAAAAAGCGAAGCTAAATTAGAAATAAAAACATATTAAATCGATTGGGAAATGTATTTTAGTTAGGCTGGAAGAGTTGCATTTTAGATTTATAGTTTAAATCTTTGTTGAATCATGGATTTCGTATTACTTTTACGTGAATCTTATCAACTGCAAAGCAATGTGTTCAACGAGAATACCAATTAAAGCAGTAATAGCTCGTGATATTGAAAATAACGACACTGTTAGTGTTGTAGCCGAAAATGTTTTTTTAAAGTTTTTTTTTTGTATGAAAATTTTCATGATTTTTAGTTTTGGTGTTGATTTCTGAAAATCTTCATACAAAAAAATGAAATTTTGAAAAAATAAAAATGTTTTTGGCTATCACTAATGACGTTTTTTTCAATCTTACCACTCTAGAACACTAAAAAGTCACGAGCCGCCACTGATTTAAAGTATGGATTTTTGTGCTATTTTCTAAACTATAATTGCATTTATGCAATAATTGAATTAATAAATTTGATGTGATGAAATAATTCTATTGATTATTAAAAAACGTTCCAAAATAAACTACGATTGATGACCTATCGCAACACGGCCGATTCATAATGATATTAAATTAAGAAAAAATATGTTTTCTACAGAATTAAATTTCAGTAGAAATTGTTGCTACTTCGAAGTGTCAATTTTTTCAGGTGAGCAAAATTAAAGGTTTTTTTTGTCGAATAAGTAATTGATGGAAAATATTTATTTGTCAGAGAAGTGTAATAGTCAAGTGAAGGGGTGATGGTTGGAGTTTGTTTGAAGATTAAAGTTCTGGAAATGATGTACAGCTTAACACGGATACTGCACTGCAGTCGGTGGGGTCGCTAATGTAAATTTTGTAAATACACAAGAAAATAGATTAAAAAATAGTTCGTTCATTCCTTAGTTTCTTCTTTCATAGGTGTCAAACCATAGATGATAAATGATGAACTGATGGAGATACGTGCAGTATTTTTTTATAAAAAATATATTTCTTTTTTAACTTACTTCAACGCGGCAAAGTAATTCCAACAAAGAACAGTGTAATGCAGGCTTTTTATCTCGTTTACGATATTGGCAAGATTTTTTAAAAAGTCAGCCAAACGCTTAGAAAATTTCGCTACTGAGGCAGTCTAATATAATATGCACTTTTGCATACGCGAAAAATATGTACGTTGCTGCGACCGGAAACAGGCAATTTATTTTTAAGAGGTTTTTTGCATAAAATGTTATCGCTTATTCACGGTTTTGAACAATGTAGAAAAAATGAATAATGTTTTTAACATTATTATAACCATAACATAATAATGACGGTCGACGGATGGCCGAATTTCCGCTAGTGATGATGTCAAATAATGTATTTCCACAGTACCTATCTATTTCTGATTTTAATTTGTAATTTCGTGTAATAATTTAGTAGGTGAAAAAAAAACTTCACAATAAATTACAATGTACATAAAAATTCTTCACTCTTTGTAATTTTACTAATTATTTCCATTAGTTCAATGTAGTAATGTCTTTTTAATTCTTTACTTTCATTTATTTTATTTTTAAAGAGAGATAAACATTTCGGTGGCCTTGGCACGAAACATCGATATAGATTTTATCGATAATGTTGGTAATTTAGAATCGTTCCCGAGCCCGACTACGTATTGTTAACGAACAAACGACAAAGCATGTTATCGTTTGTTCGTCGGCGATCTGCATCGGGCTCGGGAACGATTTCAAATTACTGACATTGTCGATAAAATCCATATCGATGTTTCGTGCAAGGGCCCCTGGGATACGAATAACTTGACCATATTTGAATTCCTAACACTTTCAAGCGGATTTTTTTCATCTCTTATTATTTATTGTACTATGTATTTTTTAACTGAGTTCTTATAATTGGATTGTTCTTACTCACGTGTGAATAATTTGTAAAAAATAGCATAATAAATAAATATGCTAATGGAAATTCTATGAAAAGTGATGCACAAACCATTTATTAAGGGTTTTGGCATTTACAGACTTTGGTAACCTATAAAAAGTCCCCATGATTCCAGTTAAATGTGAAATATTATTCGTCGCCGGAAAGGCAAAATGGCTGAAGTGCAATTTTGGGAAGTTTACAACAGAGCTCTTTAATTTTTTTTTGTTTTACAATAAAATTCATAAGTCTTCAGTGCCTGGTTGGATTTTGAAAAAAAAAGTTAACTCAGGTAACCCAATGCTCTCACTGAGTTACCTGAAGCGACACCAAGCTTGAAAAGTCCCAAACTTGTGTCGCTTGAGTTAAGCCTTCCTTTGGTAATTATATTTTAGATGACTGAAGGGCCACAAAAGTCTACAGAATCAAACAAGAGTCGGAGCATTCGACGCAGAAAAGAAACTGATCAAAACTGCATATTTAACTTATTTTTGACCAAAGTTTCACCCAAAGCCCTTTTGTGTTTCCAGCTCATTGTAAGGTGATATTATATATTTACTGATTTTTTTGATGTATACCTATATGTATACAGTGTTAATCGAGAAAGAAATGGAAGTAGAATGCGCGTTGCTTACCGCCGCAGTGGGGGACATGGCGGAGCCCTGGCTGTGTCTTCTCCGGGCCGGGCTGGACCTGCTGCGGACCAACTCTCCTGGAACACCAACTCAATCATTTATTTACTGTGGGCGTGTCCGTGTGCCCGAACTAAGCTCCATTTTTCCTTACTTCTGCTGAAATTGATTGAAAATTTTCAAATACCGAAATTATTTCTTGAACAAATAATCAATTTCTTTAACCTGTCTGGGGCCTAGGGGTCGGACCATTTACGCTTTTGGAGATTATCTTATAGGGTGGATTAAGTGATCAATCATTGCAACCTTGGAACAATAATACGCCAGGAGGGATAGCTATGCGAAACAGTGTAGTCAGGATTGTTGAGTTTTTCCAGACTCGGGCGTGGCTAGGGTTTTCATGGACGCACCTTTTTACATCCATTCATAGCACATGTCGACATAATGTTTTGTTTATTTGTATTACCACTTTTCACAGTATTGTTGTCAACAAAAATATAGGATATAACCTCAAAAACCGTTGAGTTATGTCCTGTTATGTCGCATAACAAAACGAAGTGGACGCAGTCGCCGGCGACGCGGGAGACGGAAAACATGCTTACATACCTCAAAGTGATGCGACATTATGTGACAATTTGTCTTGTCTCTTTCTCTCTTACGGTTTACGACGTGAAAACCCAGAGAAAGTTATTTATCGTAAATGTGTATAGGTTGGGTAAAAAAAATTAGCTCTCCCTCCATATATATTCTTACTCCAAGATTGCAACAGACCCCCCCCCCATCCTCCCAGGTGATACATCCAAAATACATAATTAAACCAGATGATATGGTTTTGCGCCGCAGGTGATTGTTTTAAATACACACGTGCCTTGATTTATCATGCGGTAATGAACCTTTTTCCAAAATGTTAAAAACTATAATTCCACTAGCACGTTTTATACACGCGTTAGATGGCTTTGAGTTTTGGGTGTTTACCTTCATGTCTGATAAACATGAATGTAAACCAAGCAAACATTTTGAAAATATGTAGGCGCGAATTGAAATTGAAAAAAATTACGGACAGTGCCTTGCGTAGCGTAGTGATAAGTATGGCTTAAATTTGTGTAGTTATTACCATTGTTTTCACTATGGTACTTAATTCTTTGACATACATGGCCTGTTCAAAAGAAAAGGTGCATATTGAATTTTCGCGGGCTGTGTACATTCGATTATCGTTTTTTTTGTTGTTGTTATGTTGGTACACATATGTTTATCATATGTTAGCATTATCAACCATTTTGGATTAGTGGTTTGTTTTTGACATCTGGAAAGGTTAGTCACGTTTTTGTGTGTTCTTCGATTTTTTACTTTTGAAAAAAAAATGGATCTAAGAATATGTATTAAATTTTGCGTTAAAAATGGAATAAAGTGCTCCAACGCACTTAAAATGTTGACTGGCATTCGGCGAGTCTACTTTGTCTCAAAAAGTGTTTATAAGTGGTATAAGCGCTTTACAGACGGCCGAGAAGATGTTAATGACGATGAGCGTCCTGGAGTGGAAAAACATATCATGGATTTTATTCTTTGATCCATTTTTTTCAAAAGTAAAAAATCGAAGAACCCACAAAAACGTGACTAACCTTTCCAGTTGTCAAAAACAAACCACTAATCCAAAATGGCTGATAATGCTAACATATGATAAATATATGTGTACCAACATAACAAAATAATAAAAAATCGATAATCGAATGTACACAGCCCGCGAAAATTCAAAATTCACCTTTTCTTTTGAACAGGCCTCGTATTTATAAGGTACAATTTACTGTAAGTTAGTTTGGGTTTGTTGATATTATTAGCATTGCTATAAGAGTAAAGGAACAACTGTGATTTACGTTGCTTGTTGATATGTGTGTGTGAATATATTTTTTAATGTATTTATGGGGCCCTAGCACGAAACATCAATATAGATTTTATCGAGAATGTCGGTAATTTGAAATCGTTTCAGAGCCCGACTGCATATGCCAACGAACAAACGACAGTTTGCATCGACTGAGTAATTTATTTTTAAATATTTAAATAATATCAGTAATCAACAGCACAAAGATGAATCAGAAAAAGCCAAAAAATAAAAAGACAATGGTCACAACCGAGACTCGAACTCGGATCCTCTACTCTATCCCGGAGTAATGCTTCAACCAATTCAGCCATTGAGACCTTATTAGAAACCGAGATTTTTAATAGATCTCATACTTTCATTGAAGATTATTATTTTTTCAATTTTTTCCTCCGATTTTTGGTTGACATCTTTGTAATGATCCTCTACACTATCCGGAAGAAACGCTTCAACATACAGCCATTTGGATTTTATTAGAAACCGACATTTTTAATCGATCCCATACTTTTCATTGAAAATTATTGATATTATTTTTTCAAGTTTTTCCTCCGATTTTCGGAGTTGGATTTCAGAGTAGAGGATCCGAGTTCGAGGCTCGGTTGTGACCATTGTTTTTTTTTCTGGCTTTTCTGTTTCATATTTGTGTTTTAGATTATTGATATTATTGAAATAATATTGTGTTAGCATTATTTATTGTCATAAAGTCGTCACTATAAAAAATATTGATAAAATTATCCCAATACCTATGCCGATATTAAAAATTGAATTATTGTAAAAAATAAATCTCAAAAAAGTGTAGTAAATGATTTTGTTGATTAGTTTTTGTGTATGGTGTGTATTTGCGTCGAGCTTACTCATCCTTATTGAGATCATACAAAAGTTTCAGACACACTTGGAGTGTCCATCATCGGCAGATGTGATTTGTGCAAAACAATTGTCGTGATGATGAACACTGCAAGACTGCCAGACACATTGGCAGAAGAAGCGCAACAAGACTCACTAACCCAAAAGTAAAATAACGTAACATTACAGCTGTGAGAACCGTTTCTAATAAATATATCGTCGCCGGAAAGGCTAAAGGGCTGAAGCGCCATTTCGCAAAGTTTACAACAGAGCACTTAAAAGTTTACCTGGTTGGATGTTGAAAAACAAAGTTAATTCAGATAGTTCAATACTTTCACTGAGTTACCTGAAGCGACAAATAGCTAAAAAAAGTCCCAAACTTGTGTCATTTGGGTCAAGCCTTCTCCCAAACGGTAAATATATTTTAGATAGCTGAAAGACCACAAAAGTATTCAGAATCAAACGAGTCAGAACATTCGATGCAGAAAAAAATATCTGCATATTTAACTAATTTTTGATCAACGTGTCGCTTAAGCTCTTTTGCCTTTCCAGCGACGATATGTGTGTTTCAACTGTAACTTGGACTCGGTGCACAGGTAAGAGTTCTTTCCACCGCGGCTCCGCGAGTTGAATTACTATTCGGATATTAATTTGGGATTCTACGGGCGGTGTTTGTGAAACGCCTCATCTAAAGTATGATATCCCGCACCTTAATTGTGGAGCCTCAATGATTCCGCGTGAAAAAAGACTCTGACGTGTTCATCAAGCCTCATTTGCCCGACAGCTGAGAGCTCCGTTGCAGCCTCTCTATTGATATTGATACATGCTTTGTAAATGAAATAGACAGAGAGGTTACCATGGAACTGCCATCGGTCTTTACAAACCTGGAACGTCCACTGGACTAGGCAGAGCAGTTTGCCTTATCGTCCCCTCGTGGCTGGCCCTCCTCCTGCTGCTTCCGCTGTCGGCCGACCCTCCCATCAGGACCTGCAGCCTTCCCTCCTCCACGTCCCTCTCCGGAGCCACCCTGCCCAGCCCACCCATCCCGCCCATCCCGCCCATCCCGCCCACCCCGGCTCCAGAGGGGTCCAGCCCCACGGTAAACGACCTCGCGTGATAAGTGCCGACGACGAGTTCTTCTCTGCCCCCATCGCTTTCACCGTCTTGAGTTATATTAACCTCCACTGCGTAATTCTCGTACTGGGGCCTATTGCCATCTCTTGAATTTGATTTGAGTCTTGCGTTTATTTCTTTTCCAGGGTTTTCGTTCGGACTTTGGTTGACCTTATCTCGTTTCGTTGTGTGGAGGGACGTCTCCGAATCCCAAATCAGTTGGTTGGTTTCTGCTGATTTTCTTTTTATTTTATCCCAATCACTCATGGCTAATTGTTGAGCTCATAAATATTATAGCAAAGAGTCAAGTCATCAGCCGCTACAATTCCCATTTCTTTGGATTATCACTTATTAAATGTTTTGTCCTATTCTATGTCCATTTCATCCACCTAAAATTTATATTGTGTCGATTTTATCATTGAATTATTGATTTTCAAAACCCTTCAAGGTAGGTACAATATTTCAAGTTTACTCACTCAAATTTTGGTTACTGATTTCAATCTTTATATCTAAATAGATTTAATGTCAATTGTATGTAATTGATGTACAATTTGAAGGTCTCGGTTGTTGAGTTATGAATTAAAAACGGCGTAGTGACAAATCAAAGCATTCACATATGGAATGAAATGAATTAAAAATGTTAGCAAGCTATCATGCACAGCAAAATGGCTTTCTATTTACATAGAAAGATATCATGCGTCAGTTTTAAAATAAAAAAAATATTTTTTCATGCATCTTTAGTAATTTAAAGACATACTTCATGCGTTCTTTTTTTGCAAATTGAATCGATTGGTGCAAAAAACTCGGTGCAGAAATATTTAAAACAGCGCCACCCAAGTTTATAGTGGAGGTTAGTAGAACACTGATGATTGTTTATATGCTCGGTAGAAAGGTTTTATAAGTTAATAGATTAAACACTTGCATTGTCGACGAGTTGCATTTGGCGCCCAACGTGGGGTTCATTATTTGTTGAGAATTATACAATTTTATTTTACACTAACACAGTTTATAAAAAATATTTATTAAAGTATCTCATTAATTTTATCACATATGCCTGCAAGAATAGTTTTTTTAAAACAATTTTACAGGTCTCTGCGATTAACTTTGGTCGTTTTTTTATTTTTTGAATTTTTTTATAGATACCTACATATTATTATTAGATCGATTTTTCAAAAAGCCTACGTAGGACAGTTGATTGATTTTGTTATTATTTTGTAGAACTTCAGATAATAAAATCACATACATTAGGTACATAGGTCTTTTATTTTTTTTGCCAAAACTATTCAACGGTTCGACAATGCCTCCGCAAGACGAACTACATAGGTAAATTAAAAAATGATATAAGACAATTAAGGAAATATACCTAGCATAACGTTTATGAATCATAATTTATTATAATATTCTATAATACGATACATTGAATGGTAAAGTAAAATTATTACAAAGAGTTACACATCAAATAGAGTGCACGTAGATGGTATAACATACGAGTATAATCAGAATTAAAATATTATGTAAAATAAAAGTAAAGCAAATTAAACGTAATGGTAAAAATATGTTATACCTAAATAGATCTTAATCTGACCTTTGTATTATCTAGGCTTGTGGGCTAATGCGGTAAGTACGGTTGACCATCAATAATTCAGTGGCCACTAGTAAAATCAATAAAATAATTCCACCCACCCGACCGTCCGGACAAAGCGTAGCACTATCCCGTGTCTGTTGCTTGACATGGAATATGTGCATCGTCAATCTACCACCCTGCGCGTGATGTATGTAATACACGTAGATGCAGTACGGACAGTACAGGGAAAAGGCTGAAACTCTGTGTATAGTCATGAATTGAACTATTGAAAAAATGTTTTTTTTCTCTCGCAGAATCGTCTTTAGACGACCCACTCTAAGGAAAAAAGACATTTGATTATTTTCGGGTCCATTCAGCCATAGAAAACAGGGAATTTGATCAACCTATGTTCCACTTGCTTTGAAAAGTGTGCTAGTTTTTAGAGGTTTTTTTTTCGCAGAATCGACTTTGACACTATTATTCATAAGGAAATATTAAAAAAAAATCATATCCATGCATCAGGAGGAAACAGAAATCTTATCGACCTCAAGTTCACGTATGGCTTAAAAACTATACTCTAAATTTATTTAAAGAAATTTTCTTTCATAATCTCCACCCCTTAATTCCAAGGAATGTGTTAAAATTTGATTATTTTCGAAAACATACATCCGCAGGAAACAGACTTGTTCAGTTCATAGTCGTTCTACCTTATTGAATTGCATCTATTTATTTAACAAATGTAATCTAACGGCCTCCGTGGTCGAGTGGTTAAGACGCTCGACTACGAATCTAACGGTCGCGGGTTTAAATCCCGGTGTTCGCAAATAAATGTCATTCAATTAATATGTGTTATTTCACATTCAATTCGTAAGAAATAACATTATGTTATCGATACGTTCTAGAGTGGTAAATACTCTTAGTATCGCCCTGGTGAAAGACCACCATTCAGAATCGAAACGTTATTTGAAATGGATTTAACCGTGTTTGATGGCCAGATCTGAATAGCCATATACTTTCTAACCTACCTTTTTCCTATCTCCTTCCCCTCCCCACTACCTTCAGCATCACAACAACCCCGAATGGGGATGATATATTCCTACTGGCTTCAGACAGTTGGGAGCAATTGGGACTCTTGGGCGGTATTCACTATAACATTGAAAAAAAAAATCGAGACGTGGAGTATTAATGATAGAACGGAGAGAAGAATATGATTTATTAATATATAATTTATTAATATATAATTTATATAATTTATTAATAGTTTTTAACTCATGATGGTTGTGCTGACAAACTAGCATTTTCCATTGATTTTTATTGCAAATGTTAACTGTTGATCGAGGCTGAACTTTTCAAATGACAGAAGACCTTGGGCCGCTACAGTTTTCAGTTACAGCTTGGGCAAAACCGCAACACAATAATGTATTGCTTATTTGTCTTTATTTCCTTTTTTTTATTTCAAAAAAAATTAAAGTTTTTGGAATAAGGAACTTTTTTTTATAAATATATTTTTTTTTACTCCCCTTTGGAAAAAG
>JAGWCC010000789.1:0-156758 GCA_022651775.1 Drusus annulatus
CGCAAAGTGATGGGGGTTTTTATTTTTTTTTCAAAGCTCCAATAACAATTGCTCGTGCGCAACCCGTCCAAAATATTCAGTCCGACATGAAAACAAACTTTCAGATCGATCGGAGCGACGACGCCTGAGAAAAGTGCTTTGCTATCCCGACCCTCACTTTGGCGCGCAAAGTGATAGGAGTTTTTATTATTTTGTTTTTCTAAGCTCCACATCAACAATGTGCGCAACCCGTCCAAACTATTCAGCCTGACATGAAAACAAACTTTCAGATCGGTCAAACGACGACGCCCTGAGGAAAAAGGTCTTTGCTATCCCGACCCTCACTTTGGGCGGCGCGATGATAGGGAGTTTTTCATTTTTTTTCTTAAGCTCACATCAACAATTGTTCGTGCGCAACCCGTCCAAACTATTCGGTCCGACATGAAACAAACTTTCAGATCGATCGGGTTAGCGACGACGCCTGAGAAAAGTGCTTTTATAACGGACCCCTCGGCGCAAAGTGATAAGGTTTTTTTTTTTTTTTTTTTTCTCCATCAACAATTGCTCGTGCGCAACCCGTCCAAACTATTCAGTCCGACATGAAAACAAACTTTCAGATCGATCGGAGCGACGACGCCTGAGAAAAGTGCTTTGCTATCCCGACCCCTCACTTTGGCGCGCAAAGTGATAGGAGTTTTAATTTTTTTTTTTCTAAGCTCACATCAACAATTGTTCGTGCGCAACCCGTCCAAACTTTTCAGTCCGACAAAATACAACTTTCCAGATCGATCGAACGACGACGCCTGAGAAAAAGTGCTTTGCTATCCCGACCCTCACTTTGGGCGCAAAGTGATGAGTTTTTTCATTTTTTTTTTCAAGCTCACATCAACAATTGTTCGTGCGCAACCCGTCCAAACTATTCAGTCCGACATGAAAACAAACTTTCAGATCGATCGGAGCGACGACGCCTTCGAGAAAAGTGCTTTTTGCTATCCCGACCCCTCACTTTGGCGCGCAAAAGTGATAGAGATGGGTTTTTTTTCTAAGCTCACATCAACAATTGCTCGTGCGCAACCCGTCCAAACTATTCAGTCCGACATGAAACAAACTTTCAGATCGATCGGAGCGACGACGCCTGAGAAAAGTGCTTTGTTATCCCGACCCCTCACTTTGGCGCGCAAAGTGATAGGAGTTTTTTCTTTCATTTTTTTTTTCTAAGCTCATTAACAATTGTTCGTGCGCAAACCCGTCCGGAATTTATTCAGTCGACATGAAAACAAACTTTCGATCGATCGGAGCGACGACGCCTGAGAAAAGTGCTTTGCTAGTCCCGACCCTCACTTTGGCGCGCAAATTGCTCATCCATCAACCTGGTCCAAACTATTCAGTCCGACATGAAAACAAACTTTCAGATCGATCGGAGCGACGACGCCTGAGAAAAGTGTTTGCTATCCGACCCCTCACTTTGGCGCGCAAAGTGATAGGAGTTTTTTCATTTTTTTTTTCTAAGCTCACATCAACAATTGTTCGTGCGCAACCCGTCCAAACTATTCAGTCCGACATGAAAACAAACTTTCAGATCGATCGGAGCGACGACGCCCGAGAAAAGTACTTGTTATCTCCCCAAAAGTGCGCGCAAAGTTTTTTTAATTTATTTTTTTTAAGCTCACATCAACAATTGCTCGTGCGCAACCCGTCCAAACTATTCAGTCCGACATGAAAACAAACTTTCAGATCGATCGAAGCGACGACGCCTGAGAAAAAGTGCTTTGCTATCCCGACCCCCTCACTTTGGAGCGCAAAGTGATAGGATATTTTTTCATTTTTTTTCTAAGCTCACATCAACAATTGTTCGTGCGCAACCCGTCCAAACTATTCAGTCCGACATGAAAACAAACTTTCAGATCGATCGGAGCGACGACGCCTGAGAAAAGTGCTTTGCTATCCCGACCCCTCACTTTGGCGCGCAAAGTGATAGGAGTTTTTATTATTTTTTTTCTAAGCTCACATCAACAATTGCTCGTGCGCAACCCGTCCAAACTATTCAGTCCGACATGAAAACAAACTTTCAGATCGATCGGAGCGACGACGCCTGAGAAAAGTGCTTTGCTATCCCGACCCCTCACTTTGGCGCGCAAAGTGATAGGAGTTTTTTTCATTTTTTTTTTCTAAGCTCACATCAACAATTGTTCGTGCGCAACCCGTCCAAACTATTCAGTCCGACATGAAAAACAAACTTTCAGATCGATCGGAGCGACGACGCCTGAGAAAAGTGCTTTGCTATATCGACCCCTCACTTTGGCGCGCAAAGTGATAGGAGTTTTTATTTTTTTTTTCTAAGCTCACATCAACAATTGCTCGTGCGCAACCCGTCCAAACTATTCAGTCCGACATGAAAACAAACTTTCAGATCGATCGGAGCGACGACGCCCGAGAAAAGTGCTTTGTTATCCCGACCCCTCACTTTGGCGCGCAAAGTAGATGTTTTTTTTTTTTTTTTTTCTAAGCTTACATCAATTTTTTTTTTTATTTCTTAATTTTCATTTACAAATTTTTATGCGCAACCGCGAAAGTGCTTCATACTTTAAACCCCCTCTCAAATCTGCATTAATGTTAGTGTTAATCAAAATATTTTTTTTAATATCAACCACTAGGTTATTCTATTACATCGGCTTGCTGCAAAAATTCACCAACCATTTTTTTAAATTACTACATGAGTTATTTATTTATAAATTAACGGACTAAAGTCCAATTACAAAAAATACATATAAAACAAAAAATGGAAAAAAGAGCAACAGAGAAGGAATAGCACATAAATAATAATAAATAAAGCGATGTCAAAAATAAGGCAAAATAAACATAAGAGAGAACATTCAAGCCATAGTCGTAAAGAATGACAAAAATCATTTAGACTGCTACCAAAAATTTCAAGACTACGGCTTGAGTCAAAAAGCTTTGACATTCTGGACGTTGGAGAATTATACCCATAATTAGTATGGTGATGATTGTGGAATAGCAATTCATTGTTTCTGAGTCTACGGCAAGGAATGTTGAACTGGAGAAGTTGCAATAGAGAAGGTATATAACAACAAGTTATATGTGTTGAAATTTAGAATCATAAACACTTTGACAAAAAAAACTTCACCGGTGATTTTTTTCCTGTCACAGTCCTTCGGGTGACGTTATTATATGAGAAAACTATGTGTGTTAATGCCAACAATCTATGAGTCAAACATTCCGAACGATGCATTCAATACAATGGGAATGAAAGAAGTTTTGACGGGCTGCATGGTCGGGTGGTAAGACACTCGACTACGAATCCAGAGGTTGCGGGTTCGAACCCGGCGTGCGCAAATAAATTTTATTTTCATTAATACTTATTTAATTGATATAAAATAAAGTATAGTATATTTGCGGCACGTTCCAGAATGGTAGATACTCTTAGTGTCGCCCTGGTGAAAGACCACCATTCAAAATTGAAACGTTACTCGAATTTTTTTTTTTAATTTGTTTATTCTCGTCAAAATATTAAAAAAAACATGGGTTTGGTCCATGTCTGTCTCACTAGGATATACCTGTGTCGAGATAGACGATGGCTTTAGCCATGTTTGGTGACCAGATCTGAATATTCAGGTACTTTCCAACCTTCCCCTTCCTCATTTCCTTCCCCTTGCCCATAGCTTTAACCACACAACATACCTCTTTTGGTGACGCCATAGTCTCACTGACTTTAAACGGTTGGGAGCAGTAGAGACTCTTGTACGGTATTAACGTAAAACAAATAAAAAAGTAATTTAATTTGTTATATTTATATTTCAAAATTTCTGGAAAATGTAAAAGAATTGAGTATTTTCTCCGACACTAAGGTCAGAATAGAAATGAACATTTTTCTTTATTGTATATTTCTTCAAGTCATCGAACACAAGTTTCTAGAATCTGGACATTCCCAGATGGAAGTGGAAATCATGTCCTTCACAAGCAAAACACAAAAAACAGTGTGTTGCTGCATATTGTATTATAGCAATCTGTCTCAATGGTTCCCAAATGAAACCCAATGGTAAGTTTAATGGAGTTTGTAAGGGATTATAGAAAAAAAAACAGATCAAACAGTTAAAGATTTGCTTTTAAAATAATGATAAACATTCAGTCTAACAAGACTAAAAAAATGACACCAATCATCAATAAAAAATCGCACAAAAATATGAATATTTGTCAGAAAAATGGTTACTAAATAACATTATTAAAATAATATGTCTTTAAAATGTTCAAATGTACGAACAGCAAAATCCGCTAACAAGAAAGAAACGGGAACCAACAGAAATGCCACTATGTTAACTGTATTATTATGTATTTATCATTTCAAAAAATGTACCAAAAACTACTTCTTATGAGGACTCACAAGAAAAAGTGATCCGCTAAAAGTGTGCAAAATGGAATAATTTAAAAATTTCTTGCAAAAAAAGTGATCTGCTGAAAATGTGCAAAATGCAACAATTCCGATATGACTTGGTTGGTTTTGCCTTCACTTGCATCAAGAAATTTTCTACCAGAACCTGTTGTTAAGGAAGATAAAGATAATAATGAGCCTAATTGCAGTAAATCAGATGTTAAGTGAATAAATTCCCATAAGAAGAAAAAAAATCGAGTCAGAAACTAGACTATAACTATTCTGAAAAAACATGTTTGTTATTACGGGTGTTGAACGCGTTTATTATACTATCTAAATGTCATAAAAATGTTTTTAAAATGTAAAAAAATATATAGCATAGAATATATGCAGCATAAATTATTTTATGTCAAAAAATCCATATTTCGAAGCTTCATAGCTTATGTGATAAAGATGTTATACTGAGCTGAAAGCTCGACGTGAAAATTCCTGATTTAAAAAAAACATTTCATTTATCTACGCTTAACACTTGTACATCATAAATGTTTGTTCTTTAAACTATCAAGTCTAAGCAATCGTTCTTTCACTAATCGTCCACAATACTTCTTCAGCATTTTAATGTTCTTCATACCTGTATTTACGAGTATGACATACACCACGTGGTGGTAAACGCAAATACCTCAGGGAGTTGAGGATACGCCAGGCACACTCTTAACATGTTTGGGATTATTCCATTAACACGCGGAAAATGAGTTGAAGGAACGTGTTTTTTGACGCAAATCGTATAAAAAAATCCATGCACTTCTGGGGTTTACTGGACTTGTTGTATTACTTAAAAATACAACTTACGAAGTTTTTTGTGGAATTGGAAACTTCAAAAATGTCTCTGCTTATTCGTTGAATACAGTGGTTTTCATTGTGAAAATGAATTTCTAAGTGTTGGTGGTGTGTCTCTTATACAATCCCATCATTAGTTATTTTTGGCAGGTAGCTGCAGAGCCATATAAATACAAAACTGAAATACCCCTATATCGGTAACGCACGGAGTGCGGACTTTGGAATACAGAGTCAAAGGGGAATCCTCTCCTTGTTATTTCGGTCTTTCGATAGAAGATAAGAGTACAAAGATCCACCAAAATCGATTATTTTGGCCCCGGTGCTAAAATACGCCAAACGTGCGCCCAACATCTGACCCCGGTGACATTTGTCACATGAGAACGGGTCGTTTCTACGGCAGGTTTATGCGGAACACAATTCAACGGCTCAGTTGTGGAATGATTTGCCGGCCTCTGTATTTCTTCCCTTGGCCACAATGTGGGTCGTTTCACAGGACCCCGGTTCACTCCTTCCTTTTCCTATAAAGACCCTTCACACAGCATACCAAAATCGGGAAATATTTTCTTCCAAGAGTTCCTACTTTGAAGTAAATATAAAAAGGTGAATATATGTATGTTTTGCAATATATTTAAAGTTTCTAGAGAGGTTTTAAAATATAAAGCATTTTGAGTTGTCATAATTGTTTGGAAACAATTGGATTTGGAAATACTCTATTTTCTCGTAACGCTCATTTGTGTTTTTAAATGTGCATTTTTTTATAAATATTACTCTTGCCCGCTTTCGGGATGCTGGAAAAATGGTTGGGTTGGGTTTAACAGATTAGGTGAAGTCAGATCTGAATAGGAGAGTGGGTAGGTTGAAATTAATTTATCACTCGACAGATTATCTCTAGGAAGGGCGATCTATCCCAAGCTGAAAGAAATCGGATAGACTCTTCTTAGGCTTCCTGAGGCCCGTCTTAGGATGTATAAGCCAATGGAATAGATGCATTTGTTTAACAAAGAATTTAGATTTATTTGTTTTTTTTTATGTGAACCACTGAAGAAAGGTCCGAACTGCCCGAAGCCAATGGGATTATGGCATCTTTGTTCAGCTGAAAAAAAATAGGAGGGGATAAAATTGGGTGAGGGGAAGGTTTGGAAGTACCTATTTTCTCTTATAAAGAATGACAAACATTCCCGGGTTACGAATAACCTGACAATATTTAAAAACTCTTATTGCCATCATAAGAAGCGGAAGATGTTGTTTGTGCAATGATGAAGGATTTAGCCAGCAGAGGAATTGGTAGGAATCAGTAGGGTAGGAATTCGACACGTTTGTCCACTCAGCTACCGACAGGTCGTGTAGTAGTATCTGGTTAATATTCACATTGAGGGTATTTCGAGAAATGAATCGTGCATCTGAATGGTTTTCTTTCACCGGGGCGATACTGAGAGTATTTGCGCACGCTGCTATTTGAGCCTACAACTTTGAATTCCTATGATTTTGAAACCGCTCGGCCACCGGAGGTCGTATTAAAGAAATTTTGATCAATTTCCCCAGAAGCAAAGAAAAATGGAAGTTACTTCTATCGGTTTACCTATTCAGTGGTAAGTACCACTGAATAGGCAAACTGTGGTAATGGTTAAACCATTTGATTTATGATAAAATAAAAATCAAACAGCTCCAGAAAACAGTTTGAATTAGTTTCAATCTGCAGGCGGCCTAAAAAACTACCCAAAATAGGTTTATTCGCTTTTGTTTTTCTTTGGCGTTTTGTTCTTTTTACATTTAGTATAAATGATGGAAATAGAAATACCTACGAAAAGTGAATTAAACGTTTTTCTAAAGATTTCTCAATAAAAACCTATAAAAAGTTCTATAACTCTTCAAAAGATTTGATGGCCACCAGTTGAAACTGTGTCGTCAGCTTTGCTGTGCTAACATATTTTATTTGACAATTTTAAATTACTCGTTGGTATTTTTAATGATCATGATTGGTTACTTTTTTTCATTCTCGTTTTTTTTAATGTAAATGTCGATAATGCGAAAATGGACACATACTCGTATATATAGATTTAAATGTTTTCCAACTCCATCACATTTGACAGCCATCAAATTGGTCATCAGCGCATTTTTGGTATTTTATTGGTTTCCGTTAAATGTAATTTCTCGGCCCGTTTCGACTTTTCATCAAATTGCGATCAGCCATCAAGCATAACGGTCATACTCGCTCGCTTGTCAGCTGATCACAAAGTGTTCGAAAGCTGAAACCTGTTTAGAAACGGCGTTTAGGGGGGCCTTTCAAAAGTTGAAAATTCAAAAAGGCGATGATCAAAATGTATGACAGTGTTTTAAACACACAAAGTTAAGTGTGTCAGACCGCAGAAGCCTTCTTGAATCGAGCCAGACCCGTCGCACGAACGCAGCAGGTCGTACAAACTCTATCTGGAACTGCGCACGCGCCGTATTAAAGATCGGTTTCCCCGAGCGAAAGAGACGGCATACCGAAATACCGAGAAAGCAACAACGAATAAAATACAACGTCAAATAAAACCAAGCGACCAAAATCCACTAAATTACATAAATATGCCTTATTTCATTTGCGTTAAGGTCTAAAGCGACTCGGAGTTACGGCGTTTTGGTTCGAGGGGTTCGGAAAATCATTCGTAGGTCGGTGTGACGTCATAATGTCAAAGAAAGCCACGATATTTAACCAGAGCACGCCAATGTGAACCCTTTGGTATGAGTGCTTAAGTGTTTTAGTTGCGTGTTTTAGAATGAAGCCATTATGCGATGGTTCAAAGGGAATTCGCAAAACGTATACGACGTTGAATTTGTATTTGGAATGCCGTTTGTCCACACTATTTCATTTTAATAATTATTTATAACAGTTTCTTTTAATATATTATAATTGATTGCCAAACATATTATTTATTGCGCTTAACTTTATATTAACTTAAAATAAAAGTAATTATTATCAAAAATTACTCGATAAATGCCCACAGAATAGATGATCCCTAGAAGTGACATATTCGTAAATACCGATTTGAAAGAAAACTGGAGGGGCCGCTTCCTTACGACCTTTCGATCATCAAAGTTAATTGCCTGCTCAAAAGAAAGATTTTCAATACAGAAACATGTTTGATCAATTTAAACCAAATAAGCTAAAATTAACCATATTTTATAACAGTTTATTTCTTCAGTTGTATTTATGTCATGTTTTTAGTTTATTTGTATAGATTCTCTAAGTATACGAGCTCTTAGCCGTCAGAGGGGTTAATATCGTATGACAGGAATTCAACAGTGTGTCAGTTTTTCTCGACGATTCTATAAAATAAACGAACTTGTTGCGCAACATTGTTTCGCTAGCCTGCACAAACATGCGCGTGTGTGTTAGTGTCTCCGCTGGCTTGTATGTGTGGTCGTAACGTACACACACACCTCCGCTTCGTCTAGCTATGTGCATAGTGTCTACGCATATCCTTGATGGTTGAAAACTTGAATGGAAACCGGAATTAATTCACAAAACCCACGTGGGCGGGTCTGAAATTCAAACATTGAAACTGAACGCAGAAGGAGCAATTCATTCATCATCTCTCCATTCTTCTGTCCAGCTACAAATGACCGAATCGTTTTTTTTTTTTATCAGAAATATTGACAATTTATAAAATATGTTTATTGTGATTGTGTGTGGTGAGAAAATCGGTCGTTGTATTTTGTCATTGTATTATTGTTTTTTTTTACTTTCTTTTCGTAATGCATATTTACAATACTACTACAGCCTTCATATTTGTTACAGGCTGACATAAGTGGCAATTCGCACTAACCAACCCAATTTACATTATTTCTTATCAACATCACATCATACAATACCAACCGGGACTGTGTGTGTGTATGTATTTATGATGGGGAATGATAACATTAAACTGAATTGTATCATATCAAACCACGTCTTAATGCACTTATCTATTACGTGATGGAGGTGAATCTTTCTTATGCTCTAGAGTCTAGACTGATGTAAGCTTCGAACAAATGGAGTGAATGAGACTGTTCTGTATGTGAAAGAGTGTAAAGAAAATATGTACCATGATGTGAACAGAAATATCAGAAGAATTCGTAGACGACCCAGGAAGATATGGAGCACGACTTAGTGATAGCAAATACTGGAGCAGATTAGAGTGGAGACGGTGTAAGAAACGACGTTCGTTTGAGAAGAAAGCAAGCCAAGGCGTGTGGCGGTCCACCCTCTGTTAGTTTTAGCAAAAACAAAATATATTTGAATAATCTATTTCTCCTTCAGTACAAACTTGTTTCAAAATCAATAGTTATGAACATCTTATTTGTTTGTTTCTTTTGAAATAGGCAATACAACCGTGGTGGTATTCTTCCAGGGCCAGCTTTCCAGCTTTATCTACCTAAATGAAAATAATATGTTGTTTATTTCGAGGAAAACTATTTTGGACAGGTTAAGAAAGAGAAGATCGCACAATGCCATCGGGAGTAAGTGAGCACGAGTCGGGCTAAAACTTGCAGTTATTTCCCTTGTTTCAATATATTAGTTAGTTAAATCAAAAGAGGTAAACATATTCACTAAAAATATATATTTCGGCAGATTGTTTTTCATTTTGTGAAGAGAAATTAATAATAGATTCATACATAACTCCAAAATGCTTGTACGAGTAGCTGTCTTCGAAACGAATCTAGGTAGTGGGAGGTGGGTGGTGGGTAATGGGTGGTGGGTAGTGGGTAGCGGGTAGTGGGTACCCCAGCCCGCCTTCTCTCTGCCTCGTTCTCTCGCCAAAGCGATACTGAACGAGTATCTTTCACTCTCAATTGAGTGTAGTTAGGCAAAAGGGAACTATGTAGCATTTTGGTTAAATGGAGATAATCGATTTCAAAGTTTTGAAGGTTTCCTGAAGATGGCAGGGAGGCATTTGGATATAAGACCATTTAATAAATTACTGAAAAATCTCACAAGTGTTTTGTGCAATGAAAAAAAACAGTTGAACATACATTTATTCGATTTTACAAGCTTAAAAAATAGTTTTTTTTTTATTTTTTTATATTCTACACAAGTACATACGACAATTAAACTTTTTTTTCAACAGAACTAAGTATAAGTATGCACAAGCGTATTCTTAAGCTTTTTTATAGTACTATTAGAGTACTGGCTGTTAAAATTAATGGCATATCATTATTCGACTTCATTGCTACGAGTGGCGTTCCCCAAGGATCACATTTAGGGCTAATTCTGTTTTCGTTATTTGTCAATTTAATAGTGTTTTATATATTTTCAATGATGTTCATGTTCTAATGTTCGCAGACGAACTAAAATTGTTTAAGGCATTAAGAAATATTAATGTTTGCCTTACATTGTCAAATAACTTGTCCAGACTTGTAGAATGGTGTCAAGATAACAACTTACAACTTAACCTTAGCAAATGTCAAATTTTAAGGTTTTATCGAACAATTTATCCGATAGTGTTAGATTATTCCATTAATAATATTTTGATAGTTTTAGTCTCGGAAATTAATGACTTGGGCATATGGTTTGATAAAACACTTCATTTTATCAAGCATATAGAAACCATTTTTAATAAAGCTTTATTTTAAGAGTATAAGGTGAATTCAATAATGTCAATACTATCAAAACATTGAATGTGTCAATTATAATGAGTCATATCAAGTACAATTCCACAGTTTGGTCTCCAAATTCTGATGTTCATTCAAACACGATTGATTGAATTAAATGAATTCTTAAGATATGTCAATTTTAGAATTGGTAATCCTATCGAATGCCTAGATTACGATTACTGTATTTTTTAAATTTAATAAAATTGGCTGAACATAGAATTATTTGCTATTTAGCTTGCTTGTTTAAAATTGTTAATTTAATGTTTTACACCCCTGAATTGTTATATTTAATTGCATTTCATGTACCTGGTAGGAAAGTTACAAGACAGTACCTACCATATTATTGTGACAATTCTACTTCAATATTACGCTCCTATGCGACGAATTCAACATCTGGGAAACAAATATTCTGCAAATAATATGCTGAGTCAAGTTTTTCGTCTGGTAGAGCTAATTTATTTCGTGATACCATTTAACTCTGTGTGTACCTCCTACTTACTACTATTTTATTTTTTTCTTTTCGTATTGATCTTTTTGTATTAATATTTGCACTGGTTACGAGTATATTATTTTTTAAGTGTAAATAATTGTGTAAAAGCCTTTAAAACGGGCGTAAATAAATAAACAATTATACGTGTCATTTGCAATTCAAAATTTCTACCGAAAGCAATACTGTTTTTTCGGTGTTTTAATTTGAATTTTGTCGTATTTACAAAGCAGCAGTATTTTTTTTAAATAAAACTAACTAACAGTGGGCAGAGAAGACGGATCGCCATATGACTCTGCCTCGGCACACACTCCTTGCTTCATTTACATTCATACATCGTCTCATACATACTCTTCTGTTATTTTGACTTTTCACATGACCCGATTCAAGTATTTGATTTAATTAATCGTGCCATATCTTTCTCGGGCGTCCTCGACTTCTTCTTCCATTCACTTTCACATCATATATTCTTTTCACACTCCTTTCTTCGTCCATTTGCTCTGCATGCCCAAACCATCTAAGCGTTTTTTAAATAACTTCAATTTAGTCACTGCTAAATTTGAGTTATATTAAAATCTTTTACGGCTTGTATTTTATAATGTTATATTTTATTTCCGTTTAATGGGCATAAATAAATAATGAGAAACCGAAATTAATTTAATATTTGTAAGGCGTAGTAGATACTTGTCAAACTTTTTGATCAGAAAAATATCATTCAGTTCAAAAATATCTATCGTTTCGCAAAAGAGAAATATAGAGCTGGTTTTATCAGCATGTCGTCATATTTTATTTTTCACAAAGTGTTTTGTTAAGCGGAAAGGAAATCATACCATGACAAAAAATACCAAATACCTTGGAGTGACACTTGACTAAAAATTACGATGGGACACACATTAACGAGACACTTGTGAAAGCAAGACGGACAGAACACGAACTATACCCCTCATTAATTTTCATTTACAAAATTATTATTTTTTTTACTAACTCACCTTCTCTGTTGCAACTTATCCAGTTCAACATTCCTTGCCGTAGACTCAGAAACAATGAATTGCTGTTCCTCAATCATCACAATACTAATTATGGGTATAATTCTCCAATTTCCAGAATGTCAAGACTTGTTAACTCAAGCCATGGTCTTAAAATTTTTGGTAGCAGTCTAAATGATTTTTGTCATTCTTTACGCCTCTACAAAAACTTTGACTAGATCATGGCTTGAATATTCTCTCTTTTGTTTATTTTTCCTTATTTTTGTCATCGCTTCATTTATTTTTATGTATATGCTATTCCTTCTCTGTTGCTTTTTTTCCATTTCGTGTTTTATGTGTATTTTTGTAATTGGACTTTGGTCCGTTAATTTATAAATGATAAATAAATAAAGAAATCAGCTACAAAAGTAAACTGAACCCCAAAAATAAACTACTCATTTACACATGGGCAATCCGATCAAAACTTACATAGGCCTTGCCCATATGAGCTACATCAAATACAAAAAGATTAGAATCATTTCAAAATGCATCACTTCGACGATTTACTAAAGATTCGTCAGGAATAGCATAATTAACACGGGCTCTAAAATTTCTCCACTTCGAAAATACATAATAGATTTAGTCAAAACATTTTACTCAAAACCTGAGATTTACTGCACTTAGTATCACACAAACATTTGTTCAACAGACGAGCTATCACAAACAGTCACAAACGCGTCGCTGTAGGCTCCTTTTGATAAAATGCCGTGAGAGGTGTAAAAATCATTCGCCAGTACAAAACATATCTCATGGAGTTTCTTTTCATTCATAATTACTCACAAATCACTTATTATTTCAATAAATTCAATATTCACAACTAGTGGCCCGATACCTGATTACAACAGTAGCGTGGGACGTTCATATAGCTATATCATATTCTTTGAATGGCTATCCTTTTCACAAGCGGGTGAAACGTAAAACAAGACAGTACCAGTGATGCTACATTTTTCGTAAGATTTGTATGAATATGACCTGTCTTGTATTTTAGGTCAATATTTGTCTCCGTCCAAATTCCATCTTGTTCCCTTCCTAACCTTGGTGAGTGGTCTTAAATAAAAGATTGCTATAAGCACGCAAAACCCCCTCTACAAAATTTCACTTAAAGTACTTGTATATCCACAAAAAGCCCTACAGGCCCTAAGATTTACTCCTCGTTTATCCACCTCTAATCAAACAGTTGGCACAGGAAGAGGGAGAAATATTATCTGGCACTGTTTAAAATGTCTATAATACGATATATATGTACCCATAAGAGAAGATCATTTGATAGAGAATGTCATGATAGAGATAATAACCATGTGTTGATGAGAAGTGTAATGATAGCCAAACGACGCAATTCGCGATTCATTCGATATGATGGATGGTGTTTTGGAACCGTCCACTTTCCACAATTATTTGACTTCAAGTCCTGACATAACCTTTCGTTTCAACGGGACAACGCCTCCCGCCACACCTCAACAAAAGTATGGGTCTATTTACTCGCGAACATTTCAAAAGTCGAAATCGAAAAAAGAGTTAAATTCTCGTATTAAAAAGGAAAAAAATGGACAAGACCTTTGTGAAAGAATAGTGGGCAGTATTAAAAAGGGTGCTTGCTACTTAAAAAGTCCAAAGAAATATTTACAAATTATTGAATGCAATTTATAACTCAGAAGTTGGGCGTGTTGTACAGGGCCCGCAGATACTTCAATAGTACACAACTGCTGACCTTTTACAAATCGCAAGTACGCCCCACTGTTGAATTTGGCAGCCACCTCTGGTCAGGAGCCCCTCAATACCTGAAAAAACCCTTGACTCTGTGCAGAAACGGGCGGTCCGTTTGATAGATTCTCCTGTCTTATCAAACGGATTGCAAACTTTGGGGCACAGACGTCGGGTGGGAATGCTGTCCTTGTTCTACAGGTATTTCAATGGAAGATGCTCCGAGGAACTTGCGTCATTGATCGCTTCGCCACCGGTGCATAGTCGGGAAACTCGCCAAACACGCACCCAACATTCGTACACGGTTGACATTCAATACATGACAACGGGTCGCTCTTACGACTCGTTCTTATGTTCAACAGCTCGGCTTTGGAACGATTTGCCGGCCTCTGTGTTTCCTCCCTCCTTCAACATGGGTTTCTTCAAGACCTAAGTTCACTCCTTCCTTTCCTCAAAAAGACCTTCCACACAGCATCCCCAAAAATGACATAGGCCTTGAGGGAAATTATTTTCCTCAAGGCCTCCTATGTGGAGTTATTGTTAAAAAAAAAACTAGTTTAATATTAAAATATTTTTAATTTTGGTATCCAACCTTTCAAAAAGGAATCAGAATGTGTATTGAATGACAGGGTGTGTTGTGTGGCGTTCTATCCTCTCTGAAATAAATCAGAAGAGTCTCTTCTGGCCCTGTTAAGAGTTGCTGTCGACTGAAATGAGCAAAACGAGAATATTCCCACGCGTTTACTTATTCACCCCCTTATAACCTAATTGAAGGATTTATCCCCCCTGTTGAAGTTATACTCCATCCACCCTTGCGCTAATCTTAAAGCATTCTTGAATAAATTGTTCGTATTTATGGCAACACGTGTGAGTGTTTTTAAGGTAAGGAAGGTAAATTATTCTATTTTGTACATATTCGTAAAAAGCATTTACTTTGGGGCTTGCCATATTTATAGATAAAACGCATAAACTTTGTTTATAACCACTTTGTTATTTTATATTACGTCTACCGGTTTCGGAAGTACCCTTCCATCATCAGGACAATATTTTTTTTATTTTTTTTTTATTTGATTTTTTGTCACATACATTTTTTTAAATTAGAAAAGAAAAAGATTACAAAAGTAAAAACATTAATTAAAAAGAAAGAAACATATTATAAACAATAAAGAAAAAGAAAATAAGGAAGAACAATGTAGATATAACAAAAATCCCACATAGGCAAAAGCCAGTGCGTGGGTATACTAATATAAATCAATAGTAGGTTCTCTATAGCAATAATATAAATAGATAAACAGTATATAATTACAATTAATAAAGAGTTACATTTCAAATTAAGCAAAACATTTCAATTTTTTTTTTTTTTTTTAAATCACAGCAGATAAGTTAGTTAAGAATTTAAAAAAAATATAGCAGTTATGTTATTAAGGGGTTGGTATTTTTTGTTTTTAACCAACTTTATTTTTATTTTTTATTTATTTATTTATTTTTTTTTTTTTTTTTTCAGATTCAAAATCACAACAGATAAGTTAGTTAATTTTTTTTACAATTTAGCACTTATAGTATGAAGAGGCTGGTATCTTTTGATTTTATCCAGTTTTTTATTACATTTTTGTATGTATTTAAAGAAGTTGAATTTGAACACTTAAAATGTAATGAAAGTGAATTATACATTTTTGGGGCAATGAAGTATGCATGTCTCTGCGCAAGTCTAGTTTTGCAGAGAGGTACCTCCAGTACATTATTTATTCTGTTGCTGTAACGATTTTCATTTTTTGCAAATTGTTTACCTCGCGAAAAATATGTACTTTAGGCACTGAATACAATAAATTTTTCTTATATCTAAGAGATCAGCTTCTTGGAATAATTGTATGGAGGGGTATGTAATGTTTTTATGCAACATTATTTTTATTATTAATTTTTGAGATATTTCTAATGGCTTAATATGAGTATTATAAATACCCCCCCAACCGATTATTCCATAAGATACTGATGACTGAACCAATGCATGGTACACCAATTTCATTATTTTTATGTCAACTATGTTATTTAATCGTTTAAAAATGTAAGTTAAATATCTTAGTTTATTTACAAGCTTTTCTACATGATTCGTCCATTTGAGTTGACTATCTATTGTAATTCCTAAATATTTGACTGTATTTCCCGATTTCATTTCTACACAATTAGAGCATAAAATAGGGTTGCAGTTATTGTTATGGAACCTTATATTTAGGTTAGTTAGAGGTGCAGCCTTTTTGGTATTATAGAATGGAATAAAAATAGTTTTTTTTCACAGTTCAGAGTTAAAAGGTTTTGGTTGAGCCATTCTTTTGACAATGGAGTGCATTTATTAGCATTTTCAGTGACTTCGTTCAGGATTTACCATGTACTGTGATTGCAGTATCGTCAGCATATGAGAATAGTTTTCCCGAAATGTTAATATTACAGAGATCATTTATATAAATTAGGAACAGTAACGGGCCGATAACTGTTCCTTGTGGAATTCCATGTCTAACACACTTTGGTTTACTAATATGAGCACCAATTTTTTTGTGCATTGATGGCGATAAGATAAATAATTTTCAAAAGGGAGAGACAGTTATTTTTAATTCCTAAATTATTAAGTTTTCCAATCAGTATATTATGATTGACGGTATCGAATGCCTTTTTCAAGTCTAAGAAAAATTGTTAGGCTTTTCATATTTGAGTCAAGATTACTGTATATATTTTTCGTTAGATTAAATAAAAGCATCATCTGTACCAAGACCTGATCTAAAACCATATTGATTTGGGGACAAAAGTGCATTGGACTCAAGAAACTCTAGAATTTGTATCTTCATAATTTTTTCTAATATCTTAGCAAGTTGGGATATCAGCGATATGGGTCTGTAATTGTCAGGTGTAAAAATCGATCCAGATTTATGGATTGAACAATATTTGAGAGTTTAAATGCGTTTGGGAATGTGTTTTTTCAAAGCAAGAATTAAATATATGTTGCAGAGGTAAGGATATATGTTGTTTAATAGATTTGATTGTGAGGCAGCTTAATTCATCGGGTCCATTGGCTGTGTTTGTGTTGAGATTATCAATGTGTTTTATGATTTCCGATTCAGTTACACGTTTAAATTGAGATAAAATAGGAGTATTTACAGAGTGAGTGTTAATTAGAGTAGGTCTGGACTTGTTTCTAAATGAAGGATTATTATTTATTAAATCTGAGGCAACGTTTGTAAAAAAATCGTTGAATTTATTTGCAATTTTTCCCATATCCGTAATAACTATTTTATCGTCTGTTACAATTTTTTCAGGCAAAGTTTGTACTTTATGCTTTCTATTTGCGATTTCGTTTATGACTTGCCACGTTTTTTAGAACCATTATCGGCTATTTGTAATTGTTTAGTGTAGTATTCTTGTTTACACCTCTTTATAAGTATATTAAAAAATTTCTATAAATTATATATTGCTGTTGTAAATTTGCATTAGGTGGTATGTTGTTAGTCGTACAGTATTTCTCATGTTTTTTGTAAATTTTTGTAAAGCTTGTTCCTGTGTAAACTTGAAACTATCAGTCCACGCGTAATCCATGGTTTAATTTTTTTTGTGTTTTCTTTTGGGTGTAGGTGTTGGTTCTAAACTATTATTTATATTATTATTTAATACTGAATAAAAATTGTTCAATGACTGATTCGGGTCATCGTTGTAGATAACTGTGTTCCAAGTTTCTTTTTTTTTTTAGATAATCATTCAGAGTTTGATAGTTGATTCTACTTCTTTTCACGTGTTGGTCTTTTAGTTTTATTATGATGTTTTAAGGTACTGTGACTGAAAAATGTTGGGTAGTGGTCGGTTATATCAATTTTTTAGAATAGCTGATCTGGGAATAAAGACTTTGTTGGTTTTTAATAATATATGATCCAGGCAAGAAACAGCACGACGCATCTAGTAGGGCCACTTATACAAGACAAATATCCTTCGCTATACATAACATTTAGATATTCATTGGCAATTGGGTCTAAGATAGAATGTTCAATGTTGATATTCATATCACCCGAAAATCTGATTGCTTAAAATTACCTTCAATTAAAAAATGTTCAAGTTCAGTGACAAAGGATTTAGAGTCTAAGGAAGGTGAGCGATATATGGCAAGTATAGAATATGTTTTATTATTTAACGTGAAGGATAGATGGATGGCGTTTGAATATTTAAATTTCGGTATATCTATTAAAACATCAGATATTTTGTGCTCTTTGTAAAAAATAGTTAGACCGTCGTGCGAAGTGTGGTTAGAGGGAAGTGAAAATGTCTTATATCCAGGAATAGAATATGGAATTGTTTCACGCATTTGCGTTTCAGTGAGAATGATTATATTAAGTTCGAATTCTAAGGAATTGAGGAAAATACATAACTCGTCAAAATGTTTACGGATACTTCGTATGTTTAAATTTATCATATTGAAGTCAGTATTTCCTTCACTTATATATTATAATGTGATACCTATTTTGGTTTGAAGCTCTTGAGTTCTGTGAAAAAATCATATAATATTGACGACCACCGTGGCACTGCTCCCAGAGAGGGCAAACGAAAGTTTGTTTCACTTCAATGGTCACAATGTGATGTGAGCGCAGATGGACTACCTTGTTGTGGGTGAATTCGTTCGCTTGTGTGGAGGACCGTTGTATGATCTAACAAAATGCTTCTGCATCACTAAACGTATGGGTAATTTCACCTTAGTCACAAATGTCATACTTTGTGAGAGCTACGTAGATGTTACACTGTGTATTGTGTATACTGAACGAATGACTCTAGGCTCGAGGCAGACCAATGCAATTGATCGAAAGAGCCATGTTAGCTGCTTGTTATACACTCTTTCTTCTCCCCGTCTCTTTTCTTTATACTTGTACATTATGATAATAATAAAGTTTTATTCCAGAAGGTATGCAAGAGTAGTGCAATGCTATACCTTCCATAATTGATATTAATACGTAGTAATAATAATATTAACAAATAAAAATTAACAGAAATTCATAAACAAATAAATTAAATAATACAAGTAAAAAATATGAATGGAGGATATTAGGCCTCATTTCTGCAAAACGACATCAAGGGGGGGTCCATCCTGACAGCGTTAAGATTGATGGGGCCAATAATTTACTTCAATGCGCTTCTATGCTTGAATTCGGGATCTGACGGGATTCCATAATAAGGTTATTTCTGGATGTGTTAATCCTTTCCCGCATTCCTGCTACCCTGGTTCTCATGCAGGCTGCAAATCCTGGAACTCGCCCCTCGGTGAACATACCGGAAGCACTGCAGTGCCTGGGAAGACTGAACATCATGCGGTAGGCGTTGTTGTACTGGACCCGAAGCCTTTCCATGCTACTCTTCTTAAAATTGGTCCATAGCTCGAATATAATGTATTATAATCTGTTCACATTTGTTATTATTTCCTTAATCTCGGTGGTCTGGTTTTCTTTACCTAGTGCCAGGGCTTTAAATATGTATATTGTTCAACATCTCTTAAACATTAGTAGACTGTTTTTCAAATTCGTTCAGCATTAACTTCAAATCTTTGTTGTCATTAGTGATTGAAATATTACAATGGTCAGCTGTCTTCTGTATATATTGCCACGGAAGACGTCAATAGGAATCTACACTTACATAGTAGGACCGACGGAATTTGATTCGCTTGCATCGATGCCCGTTAAGTTAAATAACATCGTGATGTGCTGAGTGCTCTCATATACCAAAATGCACGTACATATATGTACGCACATACATTAATTTATTTTTTGACATGAAACACTCACTTTGTGGCAAGACATAATTAAATTTTAAATAAAAGTAACTTAGTTTCAACACCACTTTATTAAAATATATAATTTATATATTTTAATTAATAATATATAATTTTAAAGTGGTGTTAAAACTAAGTTACTTTTATATAAAATTTCATTAATTTATTGCTTACACATTCTCATATTTCTTTTTGGAATGAAAAGTCATTTGAATAAAATGTAGATTAGAACGGCCCGGGACACGAGAGAATTCGGACTAATATATTTAGTATTTCTCGTACAACTGTGCTTTGCTGTGATATTTACTATTCTTTGTGTAAAAAGTTGAAAAGGGTTATGTGTAAATTTATTTGAATTTTCTTGCTCGCTCAGGTTTTCGAACCCGCCACCTCCGGGTTCCCAGTCGAGAATATTACCCGCCCGGAAACGGAGGTCGTACATAACACGAAAAATATGGTAGCTATAAAAGTGATTTAAGGCCTCCTTCAAAAAGAAAAACTTGCGAATCGCTAAGAAAGTCGTGAAATGTTTATTTTTCGACATTTTTTACAAATGTCCTTAATTTCCTGAAAAGCGTGGGTGGAACTTTATCCTTTAGAAGGTGCGGGGGCTAAACAGAATACACTTACCTCTCTATCTTCGTCCCTCTCTTTCTCCCGAACAACCTTTGAACACTGCCTCCCTATCTACCTCGCACACGTTCAATTCATAATATATGTCCCATGTCGTATCAGCGTCGCTTTCTTTCAAAAGTCCTTTGCGATTTCTTTCTCTATTTTTGTGTTCACTTTTATTTTTAAAAATATTCTTGAAAACAGAACATAATATGCGATCGAAAATTTCAAAATACAGCCTTAAAATATTTCGACAAATACAACATTGCGCAATCAATAAGTCCAGGGGATATTGATGGAAGCCGCAGTAGAGGAAGACAGCACTTCGCGTGACTTGCACGAGTGCAGGCTGCAAGCTGTGACTGAATACGTCTCTGGTGATGACCAACCTGCGATAGAAAAGGGCACTGAAAGTATTTTATTCTTATTTAATATCATAATAATAATACTAACATTTACAGATATATCTGGTTACTTTCTTTAGCGCCGTTTTCGTGAAAGAATATTATATGGCAATAATTCGCCAAATATCTTCATGGCTGTTTCTACAGAATTGGAAATAAAGATTATAAATAAATCTATTATTTGATCTATGTACCAAAATATATATTTTCTTTTGTGATTTTATTATGTAACATTAGTCTCAACTACCCGGCTATGGCATCTTCAAATGGGGTGCATTTTGAAGCTGAAGGGATTGCGGAAGGAAAGGAGATGGAAAGGTGAAGGTTGGGAAGTGCCTGGATATTCAGATCTGGTCACCAAACACGTTCAGACGTATCATTAGTTTCATTTCAAGCAATAAGCTAAGCGACTGTCTCATTTTATCTTTATCCCTTGTGTCATGTTTGTGTTTGAACTGGATATTTTGCCAGAATCTTTAACTTTTTTTCCTTATGGGAGGTTTGTCTTTCATCGGGGAAATATTTGTGACACTCTAACGTACTTCGAATCACTGTCCTTTACCCCACAAAAGCCTTTCGTAATTTACCGTCTATAATTTCTGCGAGTCAGAATTATCTTCTTTATTTTTAATGGTTTTTCTTAGGTTGGCTAATACCATTTTAAGTCTAACTCTTTCATTTAATTTATTTTAATGTCAAAACCACGATCCAGGGCGTTGATGTTTTTTACATGGCACCCTGTCGTATCGTATCAGAGTTTGGTTATCATCGGGACAATAATAAATATAATGTACTTGCGGAAAACATAACTTACTTTACTTTCAAAAGCTTTAATGGTGATCTCTCTCTCATCCATTAGCTGTATAATTAAATAATATATGAATAACACGCGTCATAACATTGTTCTTTCTTCTCTTATCGGAGGTTGACTGTCACCAGACTAAACTTCAACGTGTAGGCTGGCCTATAACAACTCAGCGGATCTGCACTCAAACCAGTCACTCTAACAGTCAAATAGATATTTCAAAGGTCCGTGATATAAATGACGCAGAGAGCTGAAAGTAATACTGGTTTTTTTCTGCTGTATATTCAAGCTAGTCCCTTGGCAGCTAGTCCTTCTAAGGCAGTCGACTCTTAGATCAGCAACGTCATCGGCTATCGGAAGGCTGATAGAACCCAAACGCAATCCAAATACTAAGTTTGGAGATCGCGCTGCAGGAGTATTGGGGCCGAAGGCTTAGAATAAACTCCCCTCGGAACTAAATGTATAACGAGCCCAACAGAATATCGGTCCAAACTGAAAACTTACCTTTTCAGACTCTCATATCCTTAAATTCATTAAAAAAATTTCAACATAATCTGTATCTCGACGAATAACCTTTAGATATACAAATTTTAACCAAATCCTGTACTGTGCGACCAATTCAGAAAATCCATTTTTTTTTATTTCGCTCCCATGCCCTAAATCGGAAAAAATAAGTAAAAAATATATAAATATAATTTTGTGTTAATAGGTGTGTCTATCTGATAGGACCTTCCGGGTAAGTATGTTCCTGTATATTTTCTTATTTAAACTAGGAATTAATATGTAACAATAGAAAATAAGATCTGTACAGCGCCCTTGAGGTGATTTTTCACAAAAACGGCGAAATACAAAATTTCCAAATATTATTATTATAATTGAATTTACAAACAGTTGTGTGGCGGATGGAAAATATGATTATTACAAGAAAGCAAAGCGAAAGGTAGGAATAATAATGAATAAACAGACGTTTTGCTGTCTCATTCCTTACCATTTTTTTATCATTCTGTATTTTGCACTCGGTTTCACGGCATTTTCCAAGTGGCATTTATATTAGTAAAGACGCAAATGCGTCGTTTACTTTCAAAAGCCTTTTTACATAATTCCATCTCGCCCGCACTTCAAATATTTGAATGTAAATATTCGTGACGCGTTCCAATTTTTCATTCATGAATTTAGATTTTTTGTTTCTGTCTGAAAACTAACTTACCCTACTATTTCTACAGACAAAGTAGTAGTGTGAATAATAATAATAATATTTGGATGATTTGTATAGCGCCGTTTTAGTGAAAAATCACCTCAAGGGCGCTGTACGGATCTTATTTTCTATTATTTGATATTAATTTCTAGTTTAAATGAGAAAATATACATACTTACCTGGCAGGTTCCATCACATAGACACACTTGTTAACTTAAAATTATAGTTTTTCTTATTAGTGAAGGGCCGTTAAATAAATTAATAATTTTTAACTATTTATAACTTTCATTTATTAATTAATTCTTAATCCGAATTAATTTTTCGACATCTTTGTTTATAATATATCATCATCTAACCAACCCTTTTTTTCTTTCTTGTGAACACTCGTCCAACATATTGTTTGTATTGGCACAATACACCTAAATTCAATCTTCTACCACTTTAACCAAAAGGTTTACCCTAGCACTGCATCTCTTTCTAGCATATTCACTTACCTTGTCAAACTCTTTTCTCCTGCGAGAAAAGTGAAAATACAATAAAAATAGACGTATTTTTCTTCTGTTATCTTCTTACCATAAGAAATTGTTTATTTTATCTTCTTTTATGAAAATTGCACTACAAAATTCAACATTTTAAGATACTTACACGATCTTTCTGTTATGATTTTGTTAACTTTTTTTCATTTTCTAATAGTTTTTTACAGCTTATTCAAGTCGATACATTTAAAATCAGTTATTTATTTCCTAGAATTGCGTTAAATATTGTTTTCAACAATTTTGCACGCTTGCAACTAATGATTAACTATGATTTTTTCCCTCAAAACTATTTATCTCTATGGAATATAGATACCTATATACCTAAACATGAAACAGCATTTTGACATGTCTACTACAAATTTGAAAGTACGATATGTGTGTGTTACCTAGTGTTTAGAGCTTTAAATAATGGGCACATGACAGTTTAGCAATGTTCGAAAAACAAAAGTGTGTATAAAATACTTTATCGTTCCATGTCTTACGCGGGCGTCCTCTACTTCTTTGCCATTCAACATTCTACTTACACCTTATTCTCTGTTCATCTCTTTTACATTTCAAAAGCATATTTACGCCCCATTCTTGTTCATTACGCTCACATCAGCATTGCTACTTATTTTTTTAATTTCCATAAATCGATTTTTCACAAAAAACCTTTATTGTATCCTACGAAAATACCTTTATAATCTTTAAATCTGTTTTATCGTGTGTGGAATCATCGTGTGCGGAAAAAACACATGCGAAACATAATGTAGTCGTGGTGAATTTTATTGTAACCACGTTCAAAGTTTTTCTTTTAATGTATCCCTGTCTAAAAGTGTTACACTCTATCTTACTCCGTTGCATTCATAAAATACTTATGTCTCTTTCTAACACACCTGATGATTAAATCTAAGACTCATTCCATCCATTTCTAACACAGAAAAATCCCATCTCACCTCTCTTTTCCTCACTCTTGATTTAAGAATAATATCCGGAAAATGTACAATACTGAGCGATTTCGCTGGAACACTAATCGAAAGGATTATTTCAATATTACCGAGATTATTGACGATAGTTTTTTTTTAATAAATGATTTTTACCTTTTGAAGGATTGCTTAAATTGTTAATTTTTTTAGTGAATACGAAATTCAACCTTTATGTGCAACCTGTAAGCTTTGCGCTACCGATTATCCGCTATCGTGCTGAGCGGATAATTGGGTCGTTAATATATTGTCGAGCCGTCCTTATTTGAGTTAAATATGGCAATGTCTGCGTTTGGATTAATAATATCTTAAAAATAAGTTGTTTTTTTACCATCATCTAATTAAAATTGGAGAACTCTACGTTGGTTACAACATGTATTTAAAGATGTACCCAATTTAAACGGCCCTGAAAAGAGGCTTTAGTTTCCTATTTATATTATTCTTGTTATGAACATCTGAACACTTAAATTCAACACATCGATTTAATACCTACCGTAACGCGTATCTTTATATTAACCTCATTCAGTCGGTCAAATGTTATTCGCCAATTGTCCATAAACGCAATCAAATCTCAAATATTAACTTTTAGATTCGAGTGAACTATGTTTTTTTTTGTTGCTATATTTAAGAATTTTGTTTTTAAGAATAATTTTTGGTTCCAAGTTTGTATGCAAAAAACTCGAAAAACTACGAGGCTGTGAATTATAAAGAAGGAAATTTCCAGATTTTCTTTATGTGTCTCGATGTATATCGACATACCCTATACCCTCATATGAAAGCGAAGTTCAAACATTTTTTTTAAATCGGGCACGAATGCGTAAAGTCCAAATTCCAAAGAAAATCACACTTAAAAGGCCAGACTTGAAACCAAAACCAACGCGCAGTACCGATATTAAATTGGACAAAAATAAATATTGTTTATTGTTCCCACGAAATACTAGACTTAATGTTGAAAAAAATTCCATTTTTATTTATCCATGGAATACTAAATCAAATACTTTTTCAACTCTTCAATAATTGTTCCAGCGAGTTGGCTATTTTTCAAATGTGTGCTTGTGCGAGTTGTTTACTCTGATTATAGTTTTGCGTGATATGTTTTTACCAATTCTTCCCAGAAAAGAGATCGTTTTCCCAATTTTCTTCAGTATATACTCGGAACGCTTATTAAAGGTTGGTTTCATATCAAATATAATTATCTCAAATAATGTGAAGAGTGGAATAACAGAAGAGTGTATATGAGACGATGTGTGAAAGTGAATGAAGCAAGGAGTGTGTGCCAAGACAGAGTTATATGGCGGTCCGTCCTCTATGCCTACCCCTGCGGGAAACCGCGCGATGGTTAGTTAGTTAGTTTTTAACATTTTCAATAATTTCACCATCAATTTTTATTTTTTTTCAATTTTTTTTTTTTTTTTTTAGTTTCCAAATTCCACACATGTTGTGTTTTCTTTATCTAATTTGAGTTTATTTATTTTTAGCTATTTCCATACATTTTACAGTGTTTTTATTAAAAATATTGGTTAATTAACTTCGAAAATATTTTTACCATGTCATTAATTTAGAATATAAATAATAATAGAAGTCCGAAAATTGATCCCTACGGTACTCCCAAAGGATACTGCATTGATTTCGTAACTTATTTTCGGTATTACATATAATCTTCTCATAGACATAATTATTTTATGAGTTTTATAAATACACTTGGTTTTATTAGGTGGACTGAAGCACAAGCAAGAAAAATATTTTATAATCAATGAATTAAATTATTATTTTTTATTATCCGAAAATGTTTTTGAGAGGATCATTAACGTGATAAAATACCTACACCAGAGCACTCAGAGCAACATGCAAAAAAATGCCGTAATCTTGTGGGATAATTCGATTCAACTCAAAAAATTATGTAGTCAAAATTTTGTTTTACTCAATTTTCTATAAGATATAAAAATCTTTAAAAGGGGTCATTTTACTTCAATACACTTAAAAATTGTCTCCGGAATTGTTTCAAATAATTGAACGTAGAATCCTTTTCCACATCGTAATCGAGTAGTGGCTGTTGTA
Source organism: Drusus annulatus (assembly GCA_022651775.1). Lineage (NCBI taxonomy): Eukaryota > Metazoa > Arthropoda > Insecta > Trichoptera > Limnephilidae > Drusus > Drusus annulatus. The sequence continues at coordinate 26,399 of JAGWCC010000789.1, forward strand.
CCTGGCAAACCTCCTAACATCCCTCTCACACAAATAGCTCAATTCTATCTTGATATCCCTTTCTCTTCACGGGCTTAAGCTGTAGGGGTGAAATGGTGGTTGTCTCCTTCTAACCAGTAGCGGAAAAGGGATGGTACGTCTCGCTCTGGCAGGAGGGTTGGAAACCACGCAAAATTCTGGGCAAACCTGAGGCCAGTACGATTCAGAACTCCGACAGTACGACACGCGATAGAGGAGCAAATTTAACCTCAAAATACTTCGAGTTAACCCGGGAGGACATAAAAATATAATAAAAATTTACCTACAAGTAAATTCGATAGTAAATTAAGAAAATATATATTATTATAATATAAGGTTTTAAATTTGGTGAAATCATTCTTATCAATATCAACAAAAGAACTGAAAATAACTTAAAATATAATTTTATGAATTCATTATTTTAGTTTTTTTTTTACATATTTTTTTTTAAATAAAATTTTATATCAGTGTGATTTGGCTTTAAAATTTACATAATTATAAAATATATTTATTATATAAAATAAAATAATAATAATTTAAGATTTTGACAGTAAAAGTATTTTTAAATATATTAACATTTCTGATATCGTCTTCCTAATAATAAATAATTATTTAATTTGTTAATTAAATAAATAATATATTGAGACTGGTAGGTGACAATAATCTTGAATTTCGGACGTAAAAATAATTAAATACTTGTGACTATTGAACGATCGGCCCTTTTGGAGTAAGCCCTCGAAGCCTGCAAAAACAGCAACGGTAAGGAAATGATTGGAACATTTTTACAAATTCTATTTTCTGTATTTTTCAATAGGTGTGACGAAGCCTACGAAAACGCGCTGTTCTATTCAGCCGGCTCTCTGAGGCAGCCGGGAAATAATAAAATGTTAATTTTATTATATTTGATGAAGACTAATTAGAAATTAATACATGGAAATCCATAGACAAACATATTGATGTCATGGAAGCAGAGCTGCATTTTCGATTTGTTTGCAATTGAATCTCTAATTTCTTAAAGCTTTTATAAGAATTCGGTCGCCAGTGAGGAGGGCCGTTAGAGGAGAGCTCGCGACCTTCCGACTTCCCAGTCTCCAGTTTTCTCTTCATATGTAATGTATTTTATTCTGGAATACATATTCTGCACAAGACTCCCAACTTATTAGAGCCAGTGAGAATACGGCACCCTCGATGCGGGAATTTATTTCACGGTGAAATTGGGAGGGGAAGGAAATAAAAGGAAGGTTAAGAAGTATTTTCTTATTGAGATAGATATGGCTATTAAACAAAACTGAAGCAATTTAGTTACGATTCGAAAAGACGTTTCTCAAAATATATTTCTCTCGGGAACGAGGTGAAAATACACGAATTTGGGCCGTACCGTCTACGTCATTTGGAATTGCGACCCTGGTCAAGCCCAAGGAGCTTACCGGTAAATACGTACATTCCATTTAATTTTGAAAGTAGGTCGTAAAAATTCTACGTAAAGACGTATAAAAATTACACGAATAGAAGAGAAATGTAACGAAACAATTTAGATTCAAACGTGTAACAATAGGAAATAGAAAATCTTTTTTAAATTTTCCGACTTTGAAAACGAACACTTAGGTTGTGGTGTTTCAACTTTCGTCAGATTTTGAATCGTCACAATTCATTGTTCAGCGCCATTTTGTTTTTTGATATTTGAACGGTCCCCGTTAAACGCTTTGAGCTAACCATCAAATTGTAAAAAAGCTGAAAGGCATACCGGTCATGTTGCTATGTTTGTCAGTCGATCGTAATTATTTGTCCAAAAGCTGAAACGGACCTAGAATCGACATTTAATGGGGACAATTACAAAACAAAAGAAAATGGCGCTAATCGATGAATTGTGACGATTTCAAATGTGACGAATGTTCGAAACATCCCATTTAGAGTGTTTTAAACTTTTGTTCCAATAAATGTCCATTAATGACCGATCTCGGTGCATTTCAGCCTTTGAACAAATTGCGAGCAGACGACAGCACAATAACGCTACCGTTACGCTTGATATTGATGTCAATTGGTTGGAAAGCTGAAATGCTGCTCTCGACGTTAAGCGAGAAACATGTGAATATTGAAAAATCAAATGCTCTTTTGATGGACATTGATGACATTTTAAAATGACGGAAGTTTGAAACAAGCCGGCCTTTGCTTTTTGATGACGAGCGGACCGACATTTCCTTCGCAGGCGAGGAGCTCCACTGAAACGTCTGTCTACCACGGCTCACTAATGAAATTGGGAATAAGATCTCTTTTTTGGGAAGAATTCGTCAAAAAATTTGCAGAAAAATACAATATACAACTCCATTATTGCTCCACATTTGTATTACTGTTCAACGATTCTTTTCTTGTAAAACGACAAATAACAAAACAGGTTTCAAATTCTCCAAAATAGAGCAATGAGAATTATACTTAGGCGAAATAGATACTCAAAAGCAACTAAAATGTCAGAGGAACTAAATTGGCTCACAGTAAAACAGATGCTAACATTAAACACATTGATGTTTATACATTAAATGAAGAAAGACTTGTTACCAAAATATTTCTCTGGAAAAATTATCTACAATGTTGATATTCACAAATATAATACAAGAGCATGCAAAGAAATTAGACTACCAGAAAAAATAAAGCCAACACACAAAACAGCTTATAAAGGGATGAAATCTTATAATGCGCTGCCGGAAACCATCAAAATTATGCCTATCAATAAATTCAAAATAGACTGTGAAAATGCGTATAAATCAAAATAATAAGTAGAATATAAGTTTAAAAAAGGAAATGAAATAATTAGCAAAATAGCATGTAAAAAATATTTTGAATGCATATAAATCAAAATAATAAGTTAAAATATTATAAAGTTAAAAAGAAAATGAAATAATACGCTACTTGTAAACTTGAATGAAGAAAGTAACTAATATTTAATATAAATAGAACATATATACTTTGTTTTTAACCACTTTTTTATTTAATATTTTGTCTACCGGTTTCGGAAGTACCCTTCCATCATCAGGACAATATTAAATTAATCTGAAATACAAAATACTGAGATAAATATACATATTTAGGAGTTGGAAGGAGAAGGAGTAATTGATGAAATTATGGGAATAACAGAGCGGTTTATTGGAAAAATATTTAGGATAGGACTATAAGATAAATTAATTTGATTGTTTAAAATATTGCATTTACTGTTTAATGATTTTCTAATTTCTAGTGCTTTAAATGAAATTAAACAATAAACTTCAAAGTATATATGTTCTATTTATAAATATGGCAAGCCACAAAGTTAATGCTTTTTACGAATATATAATATTTAATAAATTAAACTAAAACTAAACTAATACAAGGTGAAAAGACATATGAAAGAAGCTATATTTCACAATGAAACCTGTAATTGAACATTGTTTTTTTCCAAATAAAATATGTTGACTGCCAAATAACACTTGGTTCCTCTTTTGACCGCCTGCAAAGTTGTCCGTCCTTTTTAACGGTACATTTAAAATACACGCCAAATGTAAAGTGCTCGCGTTGACATTCAGCCAAAGCGAAACCTTTTCCGGAATTCGATCATCTCGTTTGATAAGGAGGCAGGATCAGAGTTGCGGGAAAAGTCTTCGCTTTTCAACATATTCGCAAAACCCGTAATCCGCTCCACACTCCTCTAAAGGTTAGATTAACATCTCTTAGCTGGTGACGATGGTAGAATAACTGTGGAGAACTCGTCGAACTCTTTTTTACTGCCCCCCCCCCTATCGAAGGTCGGCTATTGTCAGAACTCTGCGAAACTGCACGCGCACCAAATTTGTAAATTACAAAGCCACGAAGAGCGGGATTTCTCCCCGCAACTTCTTTTGCCATTCTCTCTGATTAATTTTGTATTCTTTGTTCCTCGTAATATTATCAAAATATTGAAGTTTTCTTCTTTTCGTGGCGAGTCGGAAAAACTATGTAGCTATGAAGGCCTCCATGGTCGAGTGGTAAGACGCTCGACCACGAATCCAAATGTCGCGGGTTCAAACCCGGCTTGCGCCAATAACTTTTATTTAATTAATAATAGTCATTACACATTTAATTCATATAAAAATAATAAAAAGTATACTTGCGGCACGTTCCAGAGTGGTAGATACTCTAAGTATCGCCCTGGTGAAAGACCACCATTCAGAATCGAAACGTTGCTTGAAATGGCTTTAGCCGTGTTTGGTGGCCAGATCTGAATAGCCAGGTACTTCCCAGCCTTCCTCTTCCCAATATCCTTCCCCTCCCCACTACCTTCAGCCTCACAACATACCCTATTTGGGGATGCCATAGTCTCACCGGCTCTATAACGGTTGGGATCTGTTGAAACTCTTGCGCGGTTTTCATATAAAAAAATATAAAAAACCATGTTCTTATAAAACCTGATAATAACTCTGTTCTAGAATTCTGGAATTTTATGAAATGTATGAAAGTTAAGAAGTTCATGAAACATCTTTTAAGACTGTGGTCTTATCCCTCTGCTAAATCCTCTTTAGTCCAGGACCTGTTACCATTTCACTGGGGCGCACACAAAATTCCTCCGAAAGTTGTTTAGGTTTTGGAAAAAAGAGCTTTAAGCTACTTTCAAAGGGTTTTAGTAGTGTTACACTCGTGTATTGACGGGATGCCATATTTAAGGGAATTGAAAATACGCAGAGGACGTGGAAAACACCGATGAGATAAATCGATAGAAGTGTGTTTTAGGCTGTGTGTCCGAAGTAAGCTCCAATTTATCTTAATTCTGGCGAAATTGATCAAACATTTTCAAATATAAAAAAAAAACATCTTGCGCAGATTATTTCACTAGCCTGTCTGAGGTCTAGGAATTGAAAGGTCTTATCTTCATTGGCAACATCAGATTTCTTTCGAGAGGACATAGTGGGTGACGACTGGAACACAAGAACAGGTGTATTTTCTTATCTTAAGATTAAATTAGTGGGCAAGTTCCTGTTATCACAAATAATATCCGTAAGAGGAAAATGACTCTTGAACCCAGCCCAGGCTCGGGTCAATTGTGGCCTCGCTCTTTCAACATTGCGCTAGTATTATAGTTATTTATTTTAACTCATAATTCAGTCTGTCAAGATGTTCATTATAAGGTATTTAGCGAATATAAATTGAAAATTAGATCATGGAAAACGATAGATAAATGGATTTAAGTGAAGGTAGATTTATGGCGATGTACAACTTAAATTTTCTATTGAATTCGACATCTTTAATAATAATTTCGTTGCTGATGAATTTATGTTATATTGAGTGCTATGATTTACAGATTAGTGTGGAGAACCATTGTTATTTTCAAATATTTTTTATCGATTTCATCACGTATTTTTATGTTATACTGAACAAGGGTTCTTCTGACCTGAGCCAGTAGAATACTGTGAATTGAGCTCTGGGACCTTCTGTCGGGCTAAACAGGTGAAAACTATTGTGATAAGTTTTTGAGCAAACCTTTAGATCTGCCATGAAAAGACAACGCCCATATTCAAATTTAGTCAAATAAGTAGATCACATCGCTGAAAATATGCAAAGAACTAGAACATAACTGCCTCCAAAGACATACAACGGTAGAAATATGTCGTGGGTGTGCCTGTAGATCACACTTCTAGTGACTCTGTGTTCAGTGGCTGGCTAGGTCTTATTTGCATTCCCCGCGGATCAATTACTAACGATTTCCCAATAGTCATTGCAACTGTCGTGCCTTCACTGGTAAAATGTAACTCGACCATGTCAGTAAAATATTTCAGTGAGATAAAATAATCATTGTTTAGGTCGAAAGCGTGATAAACAAGGATAAAGTTGGTTTAACGCAGTCGAGTATATATTTTCTAGCTCAAATCAAATGTGTTAACAATTGAAATATTACAGGAATGCTGACATATCATCTCGGGATCAGAAAGTTACTAAAAGGTTAAATTGCATTTGCTTCAAATGTCCTTATGTATGCCGTAAACACTGGATGGATATAAAAATTAACCTAAGGAAAAAAAATTACATAATGTGGCCGATGAAGACATTTAAATATATTTATAAAACAGATAAACTTTACTTAAAACCACTTTTATTTTCAATATTATGTCGACCGGTTTCGGAAGCACCCATCCATCATCATGATTATGGAAGGGTGCTTCCATGAGTGGTTTGTCGAAAGTGGTTTAAACAAAGTGTATCTGTTTTATTTATAAATATGGCAAGCCACAAAGTAAATGCTTTTTACGAATATATATATATGTATATATTATTATTACAATTGATGCGCTGGAGTTAAACAGGTGTTGGAACAAACCACGGGCGAAGCCGCATGCGATAAACGAAAGCTGGATTCAAAGTTTCTCTGGCAATTCGTAGTGGAGTGTAGAAGATATTTCAATTTCTGCAGACTCGGGCTCCAGAACTCTCCGGGAAAATATTGAAATGCCTCTTGAAAATGCAGCCTTTCCTAAACAAATAACAGACTTCATTAAATACTATTATACTTGACTCGATAAACTTGGGAACATTTTGGTGACAATGTACGAAATATCGTATTTACTTATTATTTGAAGATTCAGGATTTCGGCGGGTACCCTAAAAACACTATGCGTACCGCAAGTGGAATACTTCTCTCCGCCACAGTTTCTTTCGTCAGTTCCCTTCGTCAGTTCCCTTCGTCAGTTTTTTTCGTCAGTTCCCTTCGTCAGTTCCCTTCGTCAGTTACCTTCGTCAGTTTCTTTCGTCAGTTCCCTTCGTCACTTCCCTTCGTCAGATCCCTTTGTCAGTTTCCCTCGGGTAGATATGTGCCGAACCAAGTGACTCCTGAGGTCGAATAGCCTCAGCTTCCCACTTTGACATCCACCAACGAATAAGAAGAAATCAAATTTCCTAAATACCCCGTATACACAACTTAATTCAATCACTTCTTCGCGGTAACCGCGATGCGATTAATAATTTTGATTTTCCATTAAATCTTAGATTTCGTAACGTTCTATACAATATTTTGGCTGCTAGCATGGAGTACACACAATATCAGGGAAAATTACCTCACAAAGTTGTAGTGTCAGACGTCAGTATAGTTGAAATTCAATGAACCTTCGAACTCGGTATCGGTGATCAAAACCACAACTTAAAAGGTCATCTGTTATTTGTTATTCTGTGTAAATGTTATTGAGGTAAATTTTAATTGATTTTGTATATCCGCACAAGAATCCCAACTACCAGGAAACAGTACGACCATGAATTTTTTTTATGAGAAATACATTTACAGAAAGGAAATAAATTTACGATCTGCAATATATAACTTAAATTTATATTCTGAAAAAGAGAATAAATGAAAATAGCCACCATCGTTTCCGTTAGACATGGGTGATACTGCGTGGAAATTGGTTTTACCAGTTCACTTATTTATATCATCAGTTATTTTACAGCCACTACTGAATGAAGGCTTTTACTCGTGTTTCTCATGTGTTCCTTGCATTGCGAGGCTTCTCGGTTTGTTTTAATAAATACCAAACTCAAATGTTGCCAACTTTGCGATTCAACTGTCACGAATCGAAAATGCAACTGTAAAATACCACCCTAACATCAATATATTTTTTTTCAATATCAATTTTCTATTTTTTTTATTTCAAATTATAAGAAATTTATCAAAGATTAAATCATATTTGTATCTGTGTTGGGGTGGGGGCGTTTTCAAATGTTGCCTATTTATAGTTTGAATCTTTGATTAATTCATAGATTTGGTCGCTAGTGTGGAGGTCCGTTGACGTAGCACATCTTATCAAATCAGTTATGCAGAAAGGTTAAACATTCACGTCATTATATTTTAATATATTTCTTCTCAATGACGGAGTTTGGACAGTTTATTGAATCAGTACAACTTCGCTCGGGCCGCTGTTAATTATAAGTTCGAATTTGGCAAAAGTTTTGAATAATTTACGATTGCGGGATTTACTCTTAAATATAGTTTTCAATTTCAATCTCTGTGTTTATTTTATTTAATTAAATCTATTAATGTATTTCACTCGACAGTAACTTATTAACCCTTTACCGCATACTGTCCCAAATTTGGGACATAAGAATGTTATCATCATAAAGGGTTATGTGGGCCATGTATGTATTTTATTTTCAGCTGATTTCTTACTGTGAGCTCTGCATTATCATAAATCGAACAGTGTCATTTTGGCCATTTCGTGAACGAGCGTGGTTGTGATTGTTCAGTGTCTGAATTATTTTGTAATATATTAGAAGTAATAATAAATATTAAGATATAAAAAAATTATACTCCTTGGTATGGTTGGTATACCTTTAATGCATAGTGTGACAAATTTGGGAATATAGTTTTGACTCGCCATATTGCTAGTAGTACAAAATATGAAATTCAAAATGTATTCTGCCGTGAAAGGGAAGTTTTAAGAAACAGTTTATTTTTAAGCTGACTCTTTGCAATATAGTGTTGATAAAGTTTAGTCAGTTTTTATTTTTATATTCGTATACTTGAAGTGATCGTTTATATATATTATTTGAAGCACGTATATTTGGGAAAGTTCTCCTTCGACAAGGGGACGAAAAACTGGGGAACATTTCTCACTACTGGGTGTTTCAAAAACGTGTTTTTAAATTATCGAAGGAAGCAAACACTTTGTAGCTTGACATTATAATTTAAATAAAAAATAATTTTGTTTTAAGCCACTTTATTTATACACATATAACAATTCGACCGGTTTCGGTTAGACTTAATTTTTCATCAGGAACGTATAAGTTTATACTTATACGTTCCTGATGAAGGTTAAGTCTAACCGAAACCGGTCGAATTGTTATATGTGTATAAATAAAGTGGCTTAAAACAAAATTATTTTTTATTTTAAAAAATTAACATGTTTTTATTTTACTTCTACCTTATTGGTACGAAAGCTGTAGCTATGGAGTGCAGATCAGGTGTCAGCGGAAGGAGAATGAGTACTTATGTTCGTACTTCAGGTCCTGGTGTCTTTGGAAGCTCATTCTTAAACATCTTTTCACTATTGAATAATTTTAAAATCACGGATTTAAAAACAACAGATTCACTACTAAGATAATTATAAGACAGGTGTTAAATCAGATAATGAAGCTCAGGAAATAATGAAAGTTATTGTATTCTAAGTAATGCATTATATTTGTCCAGTACCTACGCCTATATAAGGTACAACTCATTTAATGTGTGGGCGATCTCTGTTTCTCTCTTCTAACCAAGTTCCTACGCCAGCCGATGATATCGGGATTCCAACGTTTATCAGTTGGCCATGCTACATGCCCAGTCCCCCTCGAGTGTGAAACTAAATAACCATCGCGCTATTTCCCCGCTGGGGTAAGTAGAGGGGATGGACTGGTATACAACTCTTGTCACACACTCTTTGCTTTCTTCACATTCAAATATCGTCTCATATATACCCTTATTAACAAAATAACTTCTGACTCTTGACATTACCTGACTCAATTATACAAGTTTGGTTAGGTTAGGTTAGGTTAGGTTAGGTTGGGTGGTACGAGCTCGTATGATTCATTTGATCGTGCCATGTCTCCTCGGGCGACCGACTACTTCTATCATTCACTTTTAGATCATACACTTCTTTCTTCGTTAATCTAAGTCAAAATTGTAACTTTATTCCACTTTTATTATTTTGACTGGAGTAACCCAATAATTAGAAAATTATGTTGTACATCTGGACATCACAATTGAGATGGGAAAACCTAAAGTAAACTCATTAGCAATCAGTATTCACCAACCTTTCATTATTTAAATACATTGTCAATTCATATTTATAGAAATGCAACTGTAACTCATCTTAAATATTAAATAAAATAAATAAATATTCCAGATAGATATATAAAATAGTAATACCAATAAATTAAAAGTAATTTTTACCCTGTAACTATTAAAATCATGCAACAATACTGATGAATATAATTAAAGTAAAATCATTGTTTACTACCCCTAACATCCCCAAAAATAGTATATAAGCCGTAGGTTAACAAACACTTGTACTAGTCTGAAGATGGCCGTCATAGGCTGAAACCGGTCCAGTCAAAATAATAAAAGTGGAATAAAGTTACAAATTTGTTTTATTAAATCATTAAAATGGAATTCCACCACGAATTAACAGTTTCAAAATTAGAAATAATCTACGTCACCTCTCCAAGCCATTCGTGAGGGTGGAGATTTCCTATAAATAATCAATTTTGGGATTCCGAGACATTTTGCGACCTTGAAAATGTGTTAAAGTTTCCTTCGAAGAGCTTTGCAACCTCCCTGTATTCTACAAGTAGAACGTGTAAGTGAAAAGTTCTTTCGGAAAGAAAAGACGAATATATTTTTGAATTCGGAATAAAGTTTTGGAAAGAGTTAGGTTTTAGTATTTCCCTCGTTGTATCCGAGATTCTTGTTTTAGAACTCCCGAACGGAGTGATATACTACAATGTATTATTTTACGGAACGAATTCTTACGTTTGACCTTGGAGTAATTATTCTAATTTTGAAAGACCCGTGATCCTTTACATATCTCGCTCCCTTATGTTGTATTCCTCAGTTGCTCAGAAATGGTTCTACAATACAACCTAAAATTCGTCAGGTGTCAATGTTAATCTAGTTTTCTCTAGAAAATAGCCGAAATTGAACAGGAACGATTGCTGCAGTGGATTGCAGAGTGTGACAGCAACATGCTCAAATTGTTTGTACTGTATATTTTATAAAACATTGATCTCGTATTCCAAATAATGTGTTCTAATGCCTGAATATTTTCATTTTTTTAGCACAAACATTGTAAAAAAGCCGATATTACCTGGAAAATGTTTGACTATTTTCAAATAATATCGGCTTTATCGAAGCAAGATAAAATTGAACTTACTTTGGGAATATAGATACGTCCAAAATACACTGTTGTTGTCTCATCTCTTCCACAGCTCACTAGCTGAAATATTGTGTCTCACCAAGGCGATACTGGGAGTATCTTCCACTCCTGTAATATTCAGGGTAACAAAACTGTACGATTGCACAAAATTATGCTAAATTCTGTTAATTTAATTAATTCCATTAAAGTAACGATCCTAACGGATGAAACTTTGAAAAATTAACACTTTGCATACATTTAAAGTTAATTACTGCGAAGCTCGCTGGCGGGGAGTTGCGAGAGTTTTCCATTACAGAGGGCGCTGGCGGAACCACATTTGTTACCGGAATGGCCCAGAGATGGCGTTGTATTACGGGCACTTGAATAATCACCCTTACGTGACAAGTCTCTTTATTTTGTAACGTGGGTGTGAAGAGAATTTTCTCCCTTTGTTCTATTGTTTTTATTTTCTTATTTATGAAACACTTCGAAGTTAGGCAGATATATTGTATTGGTGCCACGGCGGGTGATAAATGTTGTGCTCAATTACATATTTACCTTCTTTCTACCTTTAAGAGTGGTAGCCCAGTTTCTTTGCAAACATCTTAATTGTTTTTACTATTCAAAATTATTACCCTGTCTCCTGTCTCCTGTCTCCTGTCTCCTGTCTCCTGTCTCCTGTCTCCTGTCTCCTGTCTCCTGTCTCCTGTCTCCTGTCTCCTGTCTCCTGTCTCCTGTCTCCTGTCTCCTGTCTCCTGTCTCCCTGTCTCCTGTCTCCTGTCTCCTGTCTCCTGTCTCCTGTCTCCTGTCTCCTGTCTCCTGTCTCCTGTTTCTTCTTCTTAGGTATGTGAGCCTTCTAAACCAGGCAAGATATCGGTGCCACAGGTGAAGCGGTGTTTCTTTATTATATATGCTAACTCCACGGTGCCATCTTTAGAGATGCTGTGAGGAGGGTCTTTTTCAGGGGAGGAAGAATTGAAAGTCTTGAAGAGATCCGTGTTGTCGGAGAGAGTAATTCCAGCAAACCACGGCAGTGATCCAAGCCCTGAGAGGATTGCGTTCTCAAAGATTCAACAAGTATTATCTCATTTACCAGAGAGCTAGTACTAATTTTCTCTCTCGTCCCATACAACTTCTTTCGGCCCATCTCCCGCAATCTTTTCCTCTCCATTCCCGCAATAAATAACGGGGGGATCCTTTAACCTAAATCTGTCAGAAGTGAGATAACCGCGATGGCCTATCGATTTCACGCGGCTTCCGCGAGATTATATAAAAGTGGACGGAAAGAAATGTTTGTGAATCTTTAGCAAAATGTGTTTGCCAAGGGGAATAATTATTGGTAAATCGTTATACTTTTTTTGTCTGTTGAACAAGTTTTTGGATAGATTAGAAGTATGCAACAAACTTTGTTTTCATTTATTCGTATATCCTTTTCTCGCGTGTGTTTTTAATGCGTGTAATTTGGTTAATATAATCCTTTGAATATTGACTGCCTTCCACATAGTGACTAAACTGTTGCGCACACCCAATGAGAAATTTTATTGTTAGATTGCAATGGTATTAAAAGAATTCAGTCGGTAGTGTAGAAGGCCGATAAACTGACGAACTTATTTCGAATCTCTCCGCCAGCATCACCCACCTTGGCATTTCTTCGCTCTCGACATCGCCTTCAACTTGACTCCTGCCTATCTTTGACCATCGTCTGCCTCCCCCTGGACCGCCTGACTACCCCTCTCTCTGGGCCAGACCCGCCGCAGCATCTTCACTTGGAAGCAGAACCCCGCAGTCAACCCCGTCGTCTCGCATACAACGAGACCGACCGCTTGGAGCACTTCGTAGATTGGGACCGCCACCTATACAGTTTACTTGTGTGCCCTGTTACGTCGGGTACATGTATAATGTTGCAATTCACGTCCGATACATCGGTCCTAAAACAAACCCCAACCAATTTTTATTTAACTGGCTTGTAACTTGACCAGACTTAAAGGATAGGCACTATACTAATTAAATAACTTTTGACCGATTAGTAGCTTAGTGGTAGAACGCGTCGGATTCCCACCCGGGCGTCGTACGTTCAATTTCTCTGCTGGTCCTCCATCATTGCGCAAGCAACATCTTCCGCTTCTTATGATGGCGGTAGGAGATTTTCAAATTTTGTCAGGTTAGGTTATTCGTAACCCGGGAATGTTTGTCTATCTTTTTTTTTTTTTTAAACTAAATTATAAAGCAAGGCTGTTTTGCGAATCGTGTTTTTATAAAATGGTGCACGAAAACCCAAACAAGTTTGATGGTCGTTTCATTTTTCCGAGAAAAGAGACGCGCTAGAGTTTTGAAAGCAGGTTTCAATACAACACATTCTTTTGACGTGTTTTCAATAGCACAGCCTCATCTTGCTCCCTCCCGACCTAATTTTCCACACGGCGAAGTTTTGACGTGGAAATACCCGCAGTGATTTACCAACTTTCACAAGTGAAAACCAATTAAAATTAACATCCTATTAACTTCAGCCGGAGGGGAGTGGACATCAATTTAATTGAGAATGTCAGAACGTAAGCCTCACTTTTAGTTGCATTGGCCCCAAACTATTGGGACCTGAGCGGTATTATTATATATACTATACACATATTATATCCTCCTTAATTTGCCGCACGTTCCAGAGCGGAAGATATTGCCCCGGTGAAAGACCACCATTCAGAATCGAAACGTTGCTTGAAATGGCTTTAGCCGTGTTTGATGACCAGATCTGAATAGCCATGTACTTCCCAACCTTCCCTTTTCTCATCTCCTTCCCCTCCTTACTACCTTCAGCCTCACAACATACGGAGCAGTTGAGACTCTTGTGAGGTATTCCGTAAAAAAACCAAAAAAATGATCGCAAGCTTTTGCTTTTGTCCGAGCGATATTGAAGCGATTTATCTCGCTCGAGGCAAAGCCGTATTGACAGGCCGGCCGGTACACTTGTTGGTGGGCTCGTACGTTATATGTTGGCGCAGATGGGGCTGGAGATATACTCATATAGCCTTTAGCCTTTGCTCGTGCTTTTTATTAACCCCTAGAGAAGTACTTTTCACGGGCGTGAGCAGAATAAAGCGCTGAATTCACTTCTCAACAACTGAGCTATGCTGATTCAGATACTTTCTGTTTGAGGAAGATTATATTCCATCCTATCGGAGATTGGCTTTTATCCGGGCAGTTTTCAACTAGCAATCTGAAACTGCACGCACATCAATCGCGCAGGTTGTTTTGTATGGAGTCAAATATTCCCAGGTTAAGAATATCCTGACAACATTTTAATTCCTCCTACGACCATCGTAATGAGCAGAAAACGTTGGCTGTGTAATGATGGAAGACTTAGCCTACGGCCTCCATGGTCGAGTGGTAAGACGCTCGACTACGAATCCAAAGGTCCCGGGTTCAAACCCGGCGTGCGCCAATAATTTTTTTTTAAATAATATCGGCCATAACACATTTAATTCATATAAAAATAATAAAAAAGTATATTTGCGGCACGTTTCAGAGTGGTAGATACCCTAAGTATCGCCCTGGTGATTGACCACCATTCAGAATCAAAACGTTGCTTGAAATGGATTTGGCCGTGTTTGGTGACCAGATCTGAATAGCCAAGTACTTCCCGACCTTTCTCTTCCCAATCTATTTCCCCTTCCCACTACCTTCAGCCTCACAACATACCCTGTTGTGGATGCCATAGTCTCACTGGCTCTAGACGGTTGGGAGCAGTTGAGACTCTTGTGCGGTATTCATATAAAAAAAATATTTTTTTTAAGGCCGGTAGAAGATTGAACCCGCGACGCCTGGGTGGGAACCCGACGCTTTGGATCGCTCGACCAACTAACCAAGAAGTGCAGCATTTTCCTCGGTTGCTTTTTCAAACAACTTTATTTGCACTATTGTTGGGTAATCTTGTTGGATTCTTTACAATGCGACAAATATAATTTAATTTAAATATTTTTTATTAAGTACAATTTCTCAAATGTTGGTCTTTGTTAAACCGATATTCGATTTGATTTGTCGGTAATGACTATTTAAAAAATCTACGAACTTATTAAATAACTGACGGACGGGCGAATTCCACAATAAGGGTCGCATGTTCCCCAAATATATATTTATAATATATAGAAAAGGGTTAGAAAAAAACACTCCTGGTAAATATTTATTTTCCTCTAACATCCAATATACCTTGACCTCGATGACAGCACTCAACACCGACGCTTAAAGCTTCAATAAATGAAATATAAAGTCTGGCATCTCCCGCGCTTCGACACTTCTCAAATAACCGAAAGTCCCGAAAATGCTGAAAATCTTTCGCCTTCTCGTTTTTCAAGAGGCTTCACCGCGATCTATTGAAGCTTTTTCAAGGAATAACCGCCTCAAAGCCGTTCATTCGGTCGTGCAATATCATATGACGTGATTTCTAAATTGTTTCGACGAGAAATCGTGTCTTTGTGTAAATAGGTTTCAGTTATTTTCCTTGTCAAGTGTGTGTGTGTGTGTGTGCTTATAACCTCGTTGCAGATGTGAAGGTAGATTATTAATGTCTGCTATCATTATGTGATGTGAAGCTAACTAGTATCAACATTTATTTTGTTTCCGAAACCCTTTCTGAAATTTAATTGAGTGTGAATACCGCACAAGAGAAAAAAACCGTTGCATCACTCTGTCACTCTGTCTTGGCAAATATTCCTTGCATCTGTCTTTGTACATAATTCGCATAATTCCATCTCCTCTTGTGAAAGCATGGCGCTCTCTAAGATTCAAATCCAAACTTTAAATGGCAAATAATGGAAATGCGCGAGCCTGTTTCTTAAATTCTCATATCTACCCCATCGTAAACTCATTTTTCTATCGATGTTAATGTTCCAACTAGAAAACGTCAAATCTCTAAATACTAAAAAAGACACTAGCCGACTAAATTAGATTTTTTTTACAATAACTCCACACAAAAGGCCCTAAAAGACATAATTTCCCACAGGGTCTATGTCATCTTTGGGGACGGGGATGGGGATGCTGTGTGGAGGGTCTTTTTGAGGAAAGGAGGGAGTGAACTTGGGTCTTGAAGAGACTCACATTGAAGGAGGAAACGCAGAGGTCTGCAAATCATTCCATAGCCGAGCTGTTGAACATAAGAACGAGTCGTAAAAGCGACCCGTTCTCATGTATTGAATGTCAACCGTGTGCAAATGTTGGGTGCGCGTTTGGCGAGTTTCCCGACTATGCACCGGTGTCGAAGGGATCAATGACGCAAGCTCCTCGGAGCATCTTCCATTGAAATACCTGTAGAACAAGTACAGTATTCCCACTTGACGTCTGTGCTCCAAAGCTTGCAATCCGTTTGTTAAGATAGGAGAATCTATCAAACGGACCGCCCGTTGATAAATACAAATAATAATAATTAAACACAAAATATGGCAACTTCTTAAAATAAAACACAAGACAATTAATCGCCTTACTTTCTAAATATTTCAGTTAATTCATTTACAGAAACCGGAAAAAGCTAAAAATAAATTACTTAGTGTAGATAATTGATTTAAATAATACACACATTATAGAAAAATAATTCAAATGAAGATAACATAAGTAAACAAAGAGATAGTAGATATTTATAACACGTACGATTTTATTAATAAGCGCATTGAGATTTTTTTTCTTTCAAGAATTTTAATTCTTCGAATTTTCATGTTCCAAGCAGGACGGTTACAAGGCAGTACCTACCGTACTATTGTAGCAATTCTGCTTCAACCTCACAATTCAACACGCCTATGCGACAAATGCAACAGCTGGGAAACACATACTCCGATGTCGCTGATATATTTAACACGTCAATATCAAATTATACGTCTAATTTAGTAAAGTTGTTGTCATCTGGTAGAGCTAAACTGATAGTTGGATCTGTTATGTAATATTATTTTTTTCTTTTCTTTTACAATATTTTTGAACCTGTTATTAATTGAATATTATTAGTTATTTTTGTATCCGCTATTCAATACTCTTTTTTTTAATTTTAACCAGGGAATGTTTATCTTTCCTTAAAAAGAAAAAAATAAGTTCGATGTTAATTTTATCCTTTTTTTATAAATTGTAGAATATTATTTGTAAACAATCAGAATTTTATCCGCCAAGCGACTGCAATTAGCTTGTAAGCAGGAAATTAGTTAAACAATACAACATACATATTATATGCACGTTCTGACCTGCGTAGAGTGTACAAGATTTGAGAAATGGGAAAGCGGCAGATAATATTTGTTATAGCGGTAACATACTCCAATACTTACTTTCTCCGCGGTGAAATGCTTTATTCCTTTTTGGTATTTTTTTTTATTTGATTAGCCCCTAAGAGTTGCAACTATCCGAATTCATTGAAACTAGTAAAGAAAAGAATGGTCCAGCACAGACTAGCTGACCACCTCAGCTGCATGCCACAACATAAAGACAATTTGTAAGATCTCTTATCATCGAAAGCTATGGAGTTGTCAATACCGTTTTGTTTTTTTTTTACTTTAACTTTACACAGGAGGTCCTGAGAGAAATATTTTCCTACAGGGCCTATCTGATGAGAAAGGCCCTGAGCACACACTGATATTTGGGGATGCTGTGTGGAGGGGTATTAATTTTCTTATGTTTATGTTTACCCAATACAATTTTAGAAGATTTGGCCGCTCAGTGAAGAATTTGTAAATTAGCTACCCCATTTGTTGGCGCTTTGAAATTGTCATTTTTTTACATTTTAAAACATCGTCATTATTTTGTCCCAAAGCCTTCCGTTCCACTCCTCTTCTGGCTGTAATCGCGTTACAATCTATAATCCCATTCCTATCGCAACATCCCCTGCTCGGAGGCAATATGCTACACTCGGAATGTACCCCGCCTATCAGATAAGGGATGGAGGCTTTGTGGGTAGATAATTCAATAGGGATGATTATTTGTGGCTTACAACATATTGGATAGATTTATTACACACACAATGGGCGCTTTGTGCCGCTACTGTACAGTTGGTTGGTTGATGTATGGACTTTATATTCCTAGATCCAAACTTTTTAACTTATATCCTGGAGCCAGTAGATCTAAGACACCCTTGCTTTGAATGGTTGTATTTTACCACGGCATTAGTTGAATATTACACTTCCCTTCTTCAAGTGGCTTTATCCGTGTTTGGTGGCCAGATCTGAGTAGACAAGTACTTCCTTTCCTCCTTATTTTACATTTCCCTTCCTCAGTGAAAAGCAAGAAAACCTAGATATTATTACCTTGAATACGTTTTTATTCAAAATATTGTAATTGTTATACAGTTTTCAATGGACTGGCTTTCAAACCGAAAAGTTTGTCGAGTTTCTTGTTGTTTTCATCGGAGAGTATTTTTCAGCACGTTTGCAGTTAACAGCATTTCAAAGAAAACAAAACACGATATTGTGGACAACACGAACAGTTTAGAAAAAATTGCGTTTGAGATTATTTTTTTGCGGGTAAATTGAAAAGTAAATCGTAATGTAAGGTTGGGGTGAAATTCACATTGTGTTTAATTGAAAAATACCGTTTGTCCACTACTGTGGTGTTTTTTTTCATTGTGTTTGGGTTTTACCCTTCAATTGGCCATCGATTCAAAGAATGGAAAGAGGGAGGCGAGTTTATATTTTCGTGTGACTAGGAAGTTATAAAATGTTCTAGACATAGTTTGATAGAAAAATAACTATTTTTAGAGTGGGACAACTAAAAAATGAGTTTTGTAAAGTTCCCAGAGAGTACAATAAATGAAGTCATTCAATCAGATTCGTAGAGATTAGTGATTCTTGTGCCAGCCTCGGGATGCACGAGACGTCTTGGTTTTGATTGGCATTTAATTTGATGCAGTTTATCATTAAAAATTCTGTCAATCATATCAAGCTGATATTGTAATGATGCCCTTTAGTTATGGACTGGTTATATTAAGTACCAAGTACCAAACGGCTAATAGGCATCTCTTCAGTACAGGTGCCAATAATCCATGTGTAAAACTAAGGAACTATAATGAATAAACGAAGTAAGCAATTGTCAAATGATAGTCTTTAAGGTTAGGTAGATCACGTTTATTTGCGAATTAAAACACGCTGACGTAAGTAAACACAAGAGAAGCGGTGTCTTCCGTCGCGACAAGTAAAACCGCAGTGTCCGCGGGCAAATTCATCCACTCCCGCCGGAAACACCTTCCTCTGCTAGGCTGTTAGGTGCGCCCCGTTGCTGGCCATGTAAATACATATTATAATACGCCTAAATAGGCGTTATACATGATTTTATGTTCTACTTTGTGCAATATTTTTCTTTTGATTTTGTTTGTTTTTCATTTACTTTTGCATTTTTCATAAACTTTTATTTGATTACTTACTGTTGTTAAATATTCCAATTAAATAACTACTCATATATATAAATATATATATATATATATATCTGTTTTAGGCATCATGCCTATTATATGTACTAAAACAAAATAAAAAACTAAAAAAATTAAAAAACTCTTGGTTTGTGCGGAAAACTCGTTTTGCCGCGGAAGAACGCATCAATTTACAATGTATCGAACCGTCACTAACGGCCAATCAAAACCACGGATATTTACCGAGGATGTTGAGAGCAATTTAACTTTTTTAATTGTGTCCATGATATTAAAATTTTAAAAAATTGGTCTTGTAATATGGTACGACTGTAAAAGATTCCTTCAGTATCTTGGCATCTTTGGTCTAGGATCCAAACCCAACCTAAAAGTTTCTTCAAGCCACCAGTAAAGGGAACTACAGGTATCTACTTTGTATTTATAACTAGTCTATATCGTTTATTTGCACAAACACAACCATTGATAACTTCCAAATTAAATTAAATACTTTTTATCAAATTCATTAATTTCTGTTGGAATGTCACTGTAGAGTTCGACGGCCCGGTTCATAAGATTTTTTGTTTGCTTGATTTTTTCCTTGTCAGCAATTTAATGAGTTTTGCATTTCTCTTCCGTGTCTGCGTATCCTTTGAAAGCATTCCTTCATCAATTCCTTTATCAATTATAAGCATTCCTTTATCAATTATAAGCATTTATTTATCAATTATAAGCATTCCTTTATCAATTCCTTTGTCAATTATAAGCATTCTTTTATCAATTCCTTTATCAATTATAAGCATTTCTTTATCAATTATAAAAATACATGGTGACCTTCTCAATTTAGCTGCCTTGACATACCTCTTACCCGTGTGTATGTAATATTGCGCTAAAATGTTACGTATTTGCATTTTGTCTTCGTTCTTTGTTTATGCGGCTTCCGCGGGTGGCTAGAAGCAACGGCCAGGACATGTCAGGGTGTTGGGCTTATTGTCTGCGCCGTGGATGAGTGGGCAGTGCCGCTGCAAAGTAAGCCGCTGGTGAAATTGCTACTGTCATTTGGTGCATTGTTTCAGTGATACAATACAATGCGGTCTTTGGCTTGAAACTTCGGACGAACTCCAAAGATTTTGGAATGATTTTGGTAATAATTAATAATGTATCATAAACTATTAAGTATTTTTGGTTTGGGTCACACTTCCATAGATCATCTTTTCAGTGGTTTTGGTGGTTGCCGGTTAATCTTTTATTGGGTACCGATACATGTTACTGTATACGTGATTGATTTAAGCAACTTTTGGCAGCTATAGCAACATTCAGAAGTCTACAACTGTCAGTTGCTTTACCTACGCTCCGCAAAAAACATAATTAGATATTAACAGTTTAAGTGAACCATACTTTCTTCTTCAATAGTGGACATAATAACTGGAATAGTGATGTCTTGTACACTAAATGGAATAATTGAATAGTGCCTACGATATAGTACCTATACTATCAAAAAGAAAATCTAAATTTCTAGTTCCGAAATATTAATTAGAATCGCCATATCATTGACAACAGTAAGATATACGACCAATCGCAAGTGCCCGCGGTGAGCTCATTGGGCTGCTATCGGTCAATGTTATAAATCGAGGACCAATCACAACCGTCCGTGGTGAGTTCATATTTGTTTATTTCCCTTTGTTCACAACCACAATCAACTGTTCCTTGACTTGGAAAAATGTAACGCGATATCTTTCACTAAAACCATGAGCTGAAAAGATGTAGTTAGGTAAAGGAATTGGGAATAATAATGGACTCCGGAATGGGCCTACAACTTCTAGGATTCGGCAAAAGAGTAACTAAACCATTAAGAACACCACGTGTTATTTAAATACTGTATATATCAATGGTTTAGTTTAGTCCATTACGACTCTACCAAAACTTTGACTAGACTATGGCTTGAATGTTCTCTCTCATGTTTATTTTGCCTTATTTTCGTCATCGATTCATTTATTTCAATGTATATGCTATTCCTTCTCTGTTACTCTTTTTTCTATTTCGTGTTATATTTGTATTTTTGTAATTGGACTTTAGTCCGTTAATTTATAAATAAATAAATATTATAATTTGGATCAGTCAAACACAATGTTAATAATAACAATAATAATGATTGGCTGATTTATACAGCGCTGTTTTCGTAACAGAAATATCACTTCAAGGGCGCTTTACATTATAATTAACATAATATTAAAACTATGACTTATTAATAACTTTTATATGAATACCGCACAAGAGTCTCAACTGGTCCCAACCGTCTAGAGCCAGTGAGACTATGGCATCCCCAAATAGGGGATGTTGTGAGGCTGAAGGTAGTGGGAGGGGAAGGAGATTGGGAAGAGAAAGGTTGGGAAGTACCTGGCTATTCAGATCTGGTCACCAAACACGGCTAAAGCCATTTCAAGCAACGTTTCGATTCTGAATGGTGGTCTTTCCCCAGGGCGATACTTACAGTATCTAATTAGGAACTTGCGTCATTGATCCCTTCGGCACCGGTGCATAGTCGGGAAACTCGCCAAACGCGCGCCCAACATTTGTACACGGTTGACATTCAATACATGAGAACGGGTCGCTTTTACGACTCGTTCTTATGTTCAACAGCCTCGGCTATGGAACGATTTGCCGGCCTCTGTTTTTCCTCCCTCCTTCAACATGGGCCTCTTCAAGACCCAAGTTCACTCCTTCCTTTCCTCAAAAAACCCTCCACACAGCATCCCCAAAAAGATGACATAGGCCCTGAGGGAAATTGTTTTCCTCAAGGCCTCCTGTGTGGAGTTAAACATAAAAAAAAAAAAGTAACTAATAACTAGTGACTTACAACTAACATATTTATATTAACACACATATATATGTGTTAATGTAAATATGTTAGTTGTAAGTCACTAGTTATATAATTTTTATATAATGGTTGTTGTCCGTGCTGTCGGACCTAGGGTAGAAAAAAATAAGTAAATAATAGTAAACTATCTACATATATTATATAAACTATGTTTAGCACTCGTACTGAGTGATCAAAACTCTAGTGAAGCAAATTGACGTTATTGTGGGTGTACCCGACGTAATCAAGGTACACGATATTAAACTGTATAGGTGGCGGTCCCAATCTGTGAGGTGCTCCAAGCAATCGGTCTCGTTGTAAGGGAGACGACAGGGTTGACTTGTAGGGTTCTGCTTCAAGTGAGGATGCTGCGGGTCTGGTCCAGAAAGAGGTGTAGTCAGGTGGTCCAGGGGGGCAGGCGATGGTCAAATAAAAGTCAGGAATCAAGATTTAGGCGAAGTCGAGGAGCGGAGAGTAGTCAAGATGAAGTGATGCTGGCGGAGGATGCTGGTGATCTGTCTTTTTTCCCGTTTTTGCGCAATATATAATCGCCACGGGAGCGCGCAGCCGGGGCGAGAGAGCGTTACATGAGAGAATTTAGCTTCCTCTTTCTTTCTCTCCCCGACCGGCTGGCAATTTTATGGGATAGACCCCTTCTCCTTTCCACCAGCTTTCACCTCAACTTTATTTCGCCCCTCTATCATTTTTATTAGTTTCATAAAAGAGGTACAAAGATTCGATTTACAAATAATGCCCGGTTTTTTGGGGCTAAACTCTTAATAACTAATTTATCCTAATATTTACATACATACATTTATAACAGTTGTGTAGCTGAGGGCCGAGTTATCATCTCGGTATATTTTATTTGGCCAGGTGATTAACCTGGCCCCCGTGAAAGTGTTAGACAGATTAATTTTCTCCCGGACCCGCTCACGCAAGATTCGTTAGGCCAGCCGGGATTGGTCCGCGCTACGCGCTCGTCATTGCGTTTGTTATTTCTCTAGTCTGGCCGACCCAGCCCGAAGGGCCGATTGCTTTGCGTCATTAGGGCTTATCAAGCCGGAAGAAATATACATTTAAAATGATTTATGAACATATTATAAAATAATCTAAATGCTACACATTGTCGAAGGCACTGCCATCGTGGCTATCGCGTCCGACACAGTGGGTGTGATAATTTAAAAGGGTGTGTCTTTAGTTTTGCTTTGAACTCAGTTGAGCTGTCGATCTTTCGCAGATGTGAAGGGAGGTTATTCCAAGCTGTGGGGCCTGCTACAGCAAAAGCTCGCTCTCCGAAGTTGGTGTTGGGATTGCGTTTAGGTATAGTGAGTACCTATGGCCGTTGAAGATGCTAATCGAAGAGTAACTTGTCTCGTATTAGTATCGCTTGGAATGCACAGTTCCGACGAGTAAGTCGCAATGTTAACATTGAAAGACTAGAAAAAGGCTCTGAAACACAATACATACATATGTCCTACCGAACACCCGAATAATAAAAAGACTCATTAGTGATCATCACTATAACAACGCTGTCAACAATGACTACCTTCTAGAAAACATCCATCTCAACTATTACTGTGGAGCGTGCCCACACTCGGAAACCAACTAAACACAATCTTGTAAGAAATGAATGTAGAATGGAGAATGCAGAATGTAGGGAACTCCATTAGTGGAGGACTGAACACTGTTGGCGCAAATAAGAAATTGTCCAAAGAAGCGAGACTAACAGTCCACAATGGAGTGAATGCTGTGGAAATGAGATCTTTGAGACGTATGTGCGGTAAAACCATGTATAACCGTATTAAAAATTTGGATATCCGGAATGAATGCAAGGCTGATGTGAGCGTAATGAATAGGATCAAGAAAGGGACGCTTAGATGGTTTGGGCATGTAGAGCAAATGAACGAAGAAAGGAGTGTGAAAAGATTATATGATGCGAAAGTGAATGGAAGAAAAAGTCGAAGACGCTCGAGAAAGACATGGCACGATCAAGTAAATCAAATACTTGAATCGGGTCATGTGAAGAGTCATAATAACAGAAGAGTGTGTATGAGACGATGTATGTAAGCAAGGAGTGTGTGCCAAGACAGAGTTATATGGCGGTCCGTCCTCTTTGCCCACCTCTGCGGGGAAACGGCGTGATGGTTAGTTAGTTAGTTAGTTACTGGAGAAAAATCAAAAACAAAGTTAATTCTGAACTTCTTGTCTCTGCTGTGTGTTATAGCTCCCATAGTTACATGTTACACCGGTTTCAGCCTTCTAAGATAATAAGTTTCAACTCAGCGGCTCGGATACATAAAACCAACTTTTTTCAGCACACAATGTAATTTCCATCATGAGTTATGGAGCTTTTAACTGTCAATTTTACTCATAAAGTAGTATTTTTTATATAGGGTGACCATATTAATCAATCGCTTTCAACTTGTCTTCGGACAAGAGCACTTTGCATTTTTTTTTTAATATTTTGAATCAATCATCAAAAGCACCCCAGAAAGTCAAACACAACTAGTCGAACCCTTAGAACACAACTAAATATTTACCCCAAAGCTTCTTCCAATATAAAAACTGTTCATCACTCCATTCCATTGTCAGTTTTCCGGGGGGAAATTCCTACAAAACGTAAATCTTAGCACTTTTTACATTTTTCCTCTGTGATAACATTGTTCACTTCTCAGTTTTAGTTCATCTTGAGAATTTCATCTGCTACAGCAGCTTTTGATTTTTTTAAAAGCTTACTGTATGAAAATATGGGATAGAATACACTTTTTTCCAATGTTTACCTTTTTCTTTCCCCTCACCGTAGAGAATTCAAAACAGAGTTTGACTTGCACTGAGATTTTGAAGAATATTAAATAAGTAAGATTGAATCTACCTATAAAGTTACAAAAAAAGTTAAATGGCAATCGCCGTGCTTAGTGACTAGATCTAAATAGCTAGATACGTCCCAACCTCTCTCTTTCCCATCTCTTTCCCCTCCTTTAACATATATTTGCTTAGCTTAATTACCTTCCATGTACCTAACAGAACCACTCGATCCAAAATTCTTTTTAAATGTAACAATAATATCAGGACTGAGTCATTTAGATACTCGCTTGTACCTAGATTGCACACAGTGGGTAATTCTTTCGCTAAAATAGTAGATGTATTCAACTGCACTGAATCTAGTGACAAGAAGGTTATAATAACATACCTCTTTCAAAAATATGACTGTTAATTTATTGCATTATAATATTTCTATTAACTTACGTATGTTTTTGGGTGCTAATCATTTGCTCTATGTTATTTTTATGTCACTATTATTTTATGTTAAATATTACACTGTTATGTAAAAGCCCATAAGGGCGTATTTAATTAAATAAATAAATAAAAATCGAAAATTAGGACCTACATGCAAATCAATAGAAGGATGTATTTACGTTAAGGTAGCAGAGTTGCATTTCAAATTTGTTTTTAATATTTTAGCTTATATCTTTGATAGAATTCGTCATATTATATACAAAAACTTGGTCGTTAGTGTGGAGGGCCGTTTATGGAATGACAACAAACGAAAATTCAAGTATTTGTTTGTTGATAAATAGCCAAACATTGAAATAAAGTTGGTACTTATGGTTAAAACGTGAGTTCACAAGAAATCTTTGGATCTTTGTCAAAGGCATTCCATTGAATTGTATCGAATGCCTTATGAGAAATTCTTATCTGCCTGAGATGAGTAAAAAATCTAAATATCTCTAGAAAAAAAAAATAAATAAAATCACAGAGTTCGAAGTTTAAAAGTTCAGAGTATTTTATAAAAACAGAACGAATGCAGTTAAGGAGAATAAAATAAAATAAATCTCTCGTGAGTTCAATTCCTCCACTCGCTATGTTTTCCATCCATTGCACAAGCAACATTTTCCCCTTATGATGATGACGCCAGTAGGAGTTTTTCAAATATTGTTAGATTATTCGTAACCGGCAATGTTTGTTTTTCTTTAAAATACTTGATTAAGGTAAGGCTACGTAAGGTTAGGTAAGGTTAGGTTAGCTGTGGTTAGGTTAGGTAAGGTTAGATAGAGTTGTGCGACATGAAATCCTCCCAAATCTGCCCACCCCAGCAGAAATAGCACTTAATATAATAATAATATTTGGATGATTTGTATAGCGCTGATTTGTAAAAAATCACCTCAAAGGCACTGTACAGATCTTATTTTCTATTATTACATATTAATTCCTAGTTTAAATAAGAAAATATACAGGAACATACTTACCTGACAGGTCCCATCAGATAGACACACTTATTAACTTTAAATTAAAGTTATGATTTTTATTATTTTTTTTCGGATTAGGGCATGGGAGCGAAATAAAAAAATGGACTTTCTGAATTAGTCGCACAGTACAGGATTTGGTTAAAATTACGTTTTAGAAGACCGTTTTAAAAATAAGTAACCTTTCACTTAAGTCTGCTTTTCTAAACTTGACTTGAAAGTTTTTATCATGTTGAAACACTCGACTCAGCACAAGTCTCGTCGCCGGAGCTCAGTCACGTCAAAAGGACGTTAAATTGAAAATACCAATTTATTTTCCAAAAATCAAGTTATGAAACTTGCCTTAATCCTTGCCCTCATGACTTCGCGAGTAATATTTTACTGTGAGAAGCAAAACAAACTTTCAAACAAATGAAATGGTTATTCTTCTTGTTATATCGACCGACGATTCTTGATTTCAACGATGTTGGATTATGATTGACACGACTATCTTTGTAGGGGAAATTGGGAACACAAGTGATTGCATAAATCCATGAACAAAGACTTTATTTGGGACAATAATTTACTACGTATCACAATACTTTATTTTAATTTTAATATGAATACCGCACAAGAGTCTCAACTGCTCCCAACCGTCTAGAGCCAGTGAGACTATGGCATTCCCAAATAGGATATGTTGTGAGGCTGAAGGTAGTGGAGAAGGGAAGGAGATTGGGAAGACGAAGGTTGGGAAGTACCTGGCTATTCAGATCTGATCACCAAACACGGCTAAAGCCATTTCAAGCAATGCTTCAATTCTGAATGGTGGTCTTTCACCAAGGCGATACCGAAACGTGCCCAAATATATTTTTTTTATTATTTTAATATGAATCAAATGTGTCATGATACATATTAATTAAATAAAAGTTATTGACGCACGCCGGGTTTGAACCCGCGACCATTGATTCGTAGTCGAGCGTCTTACCACTTGACCATGGAGGCCGTCATCACCTTATAAGGAATAAATTTGTTCATCACACGCCTTCAGCATGTTTCCCCCCGCAAAGGTTACAACATACCTTACGTCTCTCCCACAGCGAGTGGGTGAGATTTCTCGCACATTATTTTTTCTTCTTAACACATTTTTTTAGCGTAAATTTGCCACCCCACAGTCGTCGCAGTATGGAAAGTTCATTGTACACTGTGCAGCTCTTAGCTTTGTACACTGTGCAGCTCTTAGTTTTCAAAGCGCAAGTTGCAATAGGCCAATTGCACAATCAATACGCCCCCAAGAATCCTGGCGAGAAGATGATGTACCCAGCTTCCGCATTTCGTGTTCTGGGCTAGAAAACGGGGTGAGATAAAACCGATGAATTCGTTACGATTTATGGCTCAGATCCTCCATTGAACAATTTGATCGGTGGTTTGGAGGGCGCCTAAAAAGACCTTAGAAAAGATCGCTGTTTCCATTGACCGCTATTTGTAGCACGCCCCAAAACCCTCGCAGATGTGATTTACGTTTAAAAACGCCTTCTGTGTTTTTCAAGGCGTTATTTTTGATAAATCGCGGTGATAAACCTTCTTCCTTTGATCGGCTCCCGGAATTATCATAATCCTGAATGTGCGGTGTACGGGCGCTATGAATTTGAATGGGAAGCTTTTCGAGAGATTCTAAACATGTTCAAAAGAACCGGCGGTTTTCAACACCATCGATAGTACTTTTTTATTATTTCTAATTTTGAAACTGTTAATTCGTGGTGGAACTCCATTTTAATGATCTTGATAGTACCAATTTTTTTACTTTATTCCAGTATTTTTTTTAAATACTGATATAAATTTTAAAAATTTGTTTTATTTAAATCACCATTGATGGTATTTTATTGATTATTTGAAGTTTACCTACTTATTAAGATTAACGATAAATCCTCCGTGGACGAGTGGTAAGACCATTTGCTCTAGATCCAGGGGTTGTAGGTTCAAAACCGGCTTAAAATTAACATTAAATTTACCATATTTTATTTCTGTGACTTTGTTCTCATAAAAATTGATAAATGACAATGCAGTATATTTGCACCTCCTCGTTGAAACGTTGCCACAAATTACACTAGCTGTGTTTGATAACCAAATTTGAATCACCAAGTTCCTCTGCTCTCCATTCTGCCTCGGGAGACACATCGCGTCATGTGGAGAGAAGTTTCAGCCATTTGAAGTAATTCAATGTGATATTTTTCCTCAGATGTGGGTGGTGCTTCTAGCGCTGCTCGCCTCAGCGCACGCCCGGCCCCAGCACGACGGGCGCGACGGGCGCGACCAGCACCGCGAGCACGAGCGCGAGCGCGACCAGCACGACGGGCAGCCGCAGCACAGCCGGGAACACCAGCCCGAGCTGCACCAGATGCAGCAGCAGGCGATGGGGCTGCTGCATCGTGCAGTCCCGAGACATCAACGTGGTCAACGAGCCCACGTGCGAGGAGCTGAAGGCCATGTGGAGGTAATCTTCCCCTCGCTACGGCGTCTCGTCTTTCTCTTTCTGTCCGAGTGTTCTTGTCTAGGGTGCTAAGTTCAAGTATCTCCATATGTTAATAATAATAACAGTCAACTTACCATAGCGCAGTTTTGTGATATTTCACCTCAAGTGCGCTTCATACTAAATTAATTATGCTAGTAAGATTAACTAACAAGGAGAAAATAATACATAATATGTATACAAATTAAAACTATCTAAAATCATGATCGTCATCATAAATCATGAGAGAAAAAGGTTCAGATATGGGTACAACAGTGCATGTGTACGTCAACAGATTAAAAAAACAATTTACCAGAAACTAAGGGTATAAAAATTCAGATTAAACGTATGAATTCATATTGACATGTTTGTCAAATCAAAGAAAAGGAAATTAGATTGAGGACAGTTAATATGTTGGTACTCAAAACATTAATATTCAAGTATTATAAGTAAACGATTCTAAAAATGCGAACAGTGTAAATATAACAAGTAACAAAAGAAAAATAAATATTTTATGACAATGAGTATATGGTTTTCAGTAGACAGTGAGGACATTGAGTTGTAAAGATAGAAGTAAGTACCATATATGTTGATAAACATCTTCAGATTTCAAACAAAATACCTATCTACCTTCTGCTTCTCTCCACGAAATAATGTCTTATTTTAATTATCGTTTGTTTTAACCGTATTTTAAGGATCGTTTAACCTCTGGTGTGCCGGAGAGCACGGGCGAAATGGGAACTACATACATTTTAATAGTTATCTAGTCGATGACAATTGCTAATCGGAACGCTGATGGAACTTTGAAAAATACCATTTGCAATTAAATTAGTAGAAGGGTTATTAGTTACAACTTGTAGACCTTTACTCTGCAAGCTGTGCTTTATTGTCGTCCTCGGAAATAGGTAAGCAATCACTGCTGTTCAAGATGGCTCGAACGTTTAGGTTCTACCTCCGTTATAAAATAAATCGTGGCGTGGGTTCCCATCCGACTATTTATAGGAAGGTGATATGGGGTCGGGGGAGCTTTTTATTACTTTGAAGGTGGATTAATGTGTACCTCTCTCAGGAAATTAGCCTCGAGTAATTGATAAATCAATTTGAAGCTTATTTCGAAATCCGTCTGTCTCTTTCAATGGATTCGCGGAACTTTTATCCGGCGAGAGGCTGTTTCAATACGTTTTTGATGAGTTCCGACTAACGTAGTTTAGGATAAAAGAAATTTATTTGTACACGTGCTTCGACGGATAGTGGAGCAGTTGTCTGGAAGATGCGAGAGCGGAGAGTATTATTAATTTTCATAAAAACCATATTTTTTAGTGGCATTTATTTTTCAGTGGATTTGTCAACACATTTTTACTCGGAACGGATTGCGCAGCTCGATAATAATGTAACACAAATTGCCTCTTTAATAACAAAGGCTTGTATGAATAATTTTAATGAAATCGTCAGTCTAATCGAATTGTTGAGTAAAACTTGTTAAAACTGTAGCTTTGTGTAGCTAAGTAGTAGTAGCTTTGTGTAGCTGAGGGCAAGTCCTCCTCACTTCAATACTTCTCTTCACTCGCCTGTCTGAGGCCTAAGAGTCGAATGGTCTTTTATGAAATTCGCGACATCAGCTTCATTTCAAACCGGTATAGATCACACCTCTAGTGATTATCTGTTCAGTGATCTACAAATATACCCTATACAGGGTGTAACAAGACGTACCAGCGATTCCCAAGTATATTTAAAATGAGATTTCGTTTTGCTCTAAGGCATTGTTTCACAACCCTTTTAGTGTCGCGACCCCTTTAAAAGCCAAAAAATAGTTTTAAAAACCTTAAGACGCCCTCACTACATATTTTAACGTTCATGAAAGTTTTTCATTACTAGCTTTAAAAATAATTTGCCACGAATACCATTTGCCACTTCTTGCTTGTGTGAAAAAGGCTTCTCGGCTATGGCGGCTTTAAAAACTGAATACAAAAAACGTCTATTGTCACTTGAAATTAATTTACTTGTGTATGATTTGTGTGTGTTTCAAATGACGGTCCACATTTAGAAAACCTTTTAAGTAAAAAACAAACTCAACCGTCGCATTAATGATCTTTATTAATTAGTTTATTAGGAAGTAGGTATATTTAAAACTAGGCAGGAGTCAAGTTGTAGGCGATGTCAAGCGGAGAGAAGTCAAGGTAGGTAGATGATGCTGGCGGAGGATGCTGGTGATCTGCCTTCTCTTCTGGTTTTTGCGCAATTTATATTGCGCCCAGGGCGCGACCACGGATTTGGGAGATTTGTATGGGGAATTTTGTTTCCCTTTCTCGCTCTTTCCGGGTCGCTGGCAATTTTGTGGGATAGATTTAATTAATCTATCCCCTTCTCCTAAGCATCACCTTTAACCTCAACTTCTCCACACTCTTCCATCATTTTTATTAAAGTAAGAATAAACATTTTAAAATACAAATACAAAAAAAGGTGCCCGTTTTTTGGGCTAAAAATCTTAATTACTAACTTAGCCTAATAATTACATACTTAAATTAACATTGTTTTTGTAGCTGGGAGTCAGGCCTTTACGACGGTATAATTTATTGGGTCGTGTGATTGACCTGGCTCCCGTTATAAGGTCGGGGCATTCGCGTCCGACACACTGAACCTTCTTCAGGGTTGAACAAATATGTGTTAAATTAAAACAGAATTATAATGCTTGGGGAAAACATAAAATCGGCACATCAACTTAGGTAGGGGTTAAGTACGGGAGAGGTGGTGGGAGTAGGGGTAGAGGGGTGGAAGAGGGACAAATTCAAAATTGGGCTGCTGGATTAATCTAGTTGTTTACTTCAGATGTTCAGCCACCCTTGTATTGATATTTCTTGCAGTTTTACCTACATAGAATGCTGGGCAATCGTTACATCGAAGTTTATAAATACCTGAATGGCTTGGGTTATCGTTTTTTCTATTTCTTCCCTTTCTACTTTCTTATAATTTTAAATTATTTCATGAAAAGAATTTTTCGTATTCGAGACTTATTTTTGAAACAGATTGCGCCCCCCTATACCTGATCGCGACTCCCAGGTTGAGAAACAATGCTCAAAGGTGACCTTCGTTAAAGTTGAAAGCGTTAAATAAATATTCTTGTTGGAGATAAAGGTAAAAACTCAAAACATACGTAACTCCAATTTTGTAAAAGTTCGGCTTGATTGACTTTTGCGTAAGCCAGTCCAACGACTTCACCCGGCAGTTACTTAACGGTTTTCTTAGCTCTTATTTCTTACGCTCAGAGGAACGGGCCCTAATGACGCTCCATCGCTTTGTGCCTTAAGATCTCTCATTGATTCGGGCTATTCTAAGGATTTAATTGATTGTCCTTTCAATCAGATAGATTCTATTTTCGGTCCTTTCATTAGGGACATGAATGATGAGAGCTTTCGATGAACAGGTTCATTAGAAAGCGCGTCGTTAGCTACTGTACACTCAAATAATTCCACCATTCTTACTGTTTAATGGGTTCGAGAAGTGGCGAGATGTAGCAAGAGATGTATTATTCATGGTACATCACTGAAAAGATAATCCCTTGAATTGTGTTTTTTACCAATAGGAAAGAAAGCTTATGTCCCTAATTAAAATTATACCTTTAGACTCTTAGGCCCCACACAGGCCAGTAAAATTGATAATCTGTTCAAGAAATGATTTTGACTAGCGTTGTGACCGCTCCATAAGAACTACTTTATTTGGTGGCAGTTCCAACTTCCTTCATTGTTCATTGAACAAATACTTCAATCGAAGTTTGTTAAGTTAGTAGTTCAGGTCATATGGTCATTTGTAGTTTACTTCGAAACTTCAATTTTAATTCTTCGTTCTTTCGCGCGATTGTAGTATCGCACCATCCACAGTTCAATAGTTCTTTACTTCAATACTTCAATTGTAGTTCGAAGTATTTTTTAGTTCTTCGTTCCCTCGCACTTCCTGTTCGACGTACTCGTGACAGTTGCTTTTGATTTCTTTGCTTGTCAAACAAATCTGGCGTGGGACACTAGTTTTTTCGAGTTTTGTTTTGATCATAATATAATATTTAATTTATTTCTTCTTTTAATAATAATTGTCCATTTTAATTTTTTACACTTTTATAACAATAAAAAAAATTTTTAATAATCATAATTATTATACTAATTTATTTTCCTCCTAGATGACGCTAGTATAGTTTGCGCTACGCACACGGTCACTTCTAACGGGTTCATATAAAGCTTAGGCTGACCCGTAACCAGAGTTTCAGCGGTACTTCAATTAAAGGGTAAAACAAGCACAGAAATCATAAGCAACTGTCACGGGTACGTGCGAGGGAACGGATAACTAAAAAGATACTTCATTGCTTCATTCATTCTTCGAACTAAAATCGAAGGAAAAAGAGAATGAACAATTGAACTGTGGATGATGCAATATTTCAGTCTTTCGAACGAATGAAAAATTGAAGTTCGAAGTAGATGCCATAGATCGTTCAATCGGAAGTACCAACTTAACCAACTTCAATTGAAGTATTTGTTCAATGAAAAATGAATGAAGTTGGGACTGCTGTCAAAAGAAGCACTTCTTTGAAACAGTTCTTTCAAAACTGTCACAACGCTAGTTCACCGTGAAAGGTTTATTTTAAAGAACTAGCAGTTCCTGAAGCGTTCCTTAAACATTGAAGTTTTTTCCAACGCTAATTTTGAAATTTGAAAATGTTTGATCGATTTCGCCAGAAGTAAGGAGAATTTGAGCCTATCTCAAGAACAGCATCCTTCAATCGGATTATCTCTTGTGTGGTGTACGATAATATGGTATTTGCGGCACTAACCGCAGCTTGTTTCCTCCGCAGGTTCTCGAAGCGCCAGGCCCGCACGCCCGAGATCATCAACGAGATCTCCACCTACAAGGACCCCTTCTCCTACAACGAGTGGGCCCCCTACTACGGCAACTCCAACGGGGGGTACGTCTCCAAGCCCCGCAGCGCCGGCGGCATGGCCGGAGCCCGGTGAGTGTCCCCTTCTTTGCGTCGTCCATTATACTTCCAGGCCTGTGTGTTGTATCATATTTAACATAAAGCCAGTGATATCTAGAGATGGTCGATATCAGAATTGGGTGTACCTGCGGTTCCAGTTACCGGTGACCGGCGAGAAACCGGTTATTTATCCAGTTCTTTTTGGAACCGGTTGGTGGGGGGTTATCGGTTGTTCAACACACTTTTACGTGGTCATACAAATAGAACAAACTGGCAAAAGGTGAGGGTGGGAACTGGACAAAAGGAATCAGGTTATGACCTATCAAATTGTTGATTTTAGGATCCAACAACCACTCTACTGATAATGGATTCCATTCTTCATTGTCCCGAATATATAGACTTGCTAACTAGATATAATGACACGGTCCCCATACATGTGTGAGCAATGGTCCCATCAATAGAAACAGGCTTACCTAGACGAGCCAATACGAAGCTATATTCTGTGTTTCGAATACCGCTCTAGTGTATCTTTTATCCATAATTATCCAAGGAGGCTATCTTATTCGTTTCTAGCTAAGTAAAATAAAAAGAGGCCCATCAAAAGATAATTGAGTTACATGAAGATAAATTAAAATAATTATTTAGATTATATTCAGAGATTTTTTATATTCTGAAGATTTCTTTGCACATTTGCAATGTGTATTGAAAACGCGAAAAAAATCCTAAAAGTTTTACTAGGATTTTTTGAGGAAACTTTATTTTAATGCGACTGTTTATTATAATGAATGCTTGAATGTTCTCTCTTATGTTTATTTTGCCTTATCTTTGTTCATCACTTCATTTATTTTAATGTATATGCTATTCCTTCTCTGTTACTCTTTTTTCTATTTCGTGTTTTATATGTATTTTTGTAATTGGACTTTACTCCGTTAATTTACAAATATGCAAGGCTGATGTAAGCGTTATTAATAGGATCGAGAAATGGACACTTAGATGATTTGGACATGTAGAGCGAATGAACAAAGAAAGGAGTGTAAAAAAATGAT
Organism: Drusus annulatus; assembly: GCA_022651775.1. Taxonomy (NCBI): domain Eukaryota; kingdom Metazoa; phylum Arthropoda; class Insecta; order Trichoptera; family Limnephilidae; genus Drusus; species Drusus annulatus. The sequence continues at coordinate 61,233 of JAGWCC010000789.1, forward strand.
GCAAAAATGTCAGAAGAAGTCGGGGACGTATCAAATATTTCAGTCAGATAATCCCTAGAAGTGTGACCTATACCGATTTGAGAGAAAACTAATGTCGCCAATTCACTCAAAATATGTTAGTTTCGAGGATATCGAAATTTCAACCAAACACCCAAATTTCCAAATTTAGTTTCCCTTGTTGTTTCAATGTGGTTTCGGCCGAGACAGAATTCCAGGCGGTTTGCGCCGAACTACGATATTATGTTTGGGGAATTCAGAGCATTTGTCCCGGTGAAACAAACCGTCGCGTCGGGGCAATATTCTTAAATTAGGACCCGAGGGCGGTCTTCGCGTAATGCCTGTAAATGGAAGATTACACTTGAATTTGGGGCCCTCGAGGCAGGACGGTGTAGAACACGGGCACACTGGCACACACAAACAACCTCTCCCTTTTTCTCGCAGCAATGCGTTGTATAGGTTGGATCGGAGCCCTCGTCGGCAGAAACTTACGTACAGATCAGTGTTTACCAGCACCAGAAGAAAATGTGACAAATGGTAGAAGAAGTTGAGGATGTCCGAGGAAGACATTGCACCACCAGTTGCAATTGGTAAAGTCGAGCCATGTCAAGATTTAGAATAACACGTATATAATAATAATAATAATATAGACAACGTGTGAATGTGAGTTAAGTGAAGAGTGTGTGCCAATATTAGACGAATTAAATAAGGTTTTTGATTCATATAGCTATCTCTTCCATACACACATATTCTTTGAATGGCTATCCTTTTCATACGCGAGTGAAACATTTAGTGGTGCAACATTAGTGGTGCTACATTTTTCGTAAGATTTGTATGAATGTGACGTGTCTTGTGTTTTATGTCTATGGTGCCAATATAGAGCCGTGTGGCAGTTTTCATCCTCTCTGCTATTAGTTAGTATTTTTTTATTTATTCTTGTTAAATACCTTTAATTCAGTCGTCTCTTGTTTGTTATTTCTTTTTGTATGTCAAATTGTTCACCATTGTTCAAAACGTATTAAAACATTAATTCGGTTCCAACTCTCGCAGCAAAGTAAAGCAACTCACCGCAAACGATATGTGCTTCCTATTGCAACAAATTATTTACCAAGCCCAGTTGTTTGAAAGCACTTAGGTGCCCAACCCCCTCCCGCCCCCTTTTCCGCGTGCGCTAAGTGGTGAGCAGTTAACTGCTACCAACCATCACCGGTTGTCTCCTCAGCGACAGTTCGTAACTCGTGCCTTTGAGTAGAATTCTGTAGCACTAAATCACCAACCAGTTTCCGACAAATTTATTATAGAATTATGGTAGTACATAATTGTATTTTGACTTCCGCTATTGTAACCGTTATTCTGCCTTCCACTGCTCCCACAGCGAATCATTTAACGTAAAAGCATTTATTTAATCGACATAAACCGCAAATTCATATTCGCTACCCTCCCATCATACCCCTGTATACTGTAATTATCGCAGTGCGACCGACAGAATGCTCCTTGGGTAAGGCGCGCTTTTGTTTGGGGATGCAAAGTAAAATATAATCACTTTCTCTTGAATACTTTTTATTGGAAGAATTCACATAATTTTATAATTATTAAACCTTTAACTGAACATGGTTTACGACTGCACGGGAGTGCGATGAGAATAGGAATGGTAATATGGTAGTAGAATAATGGTAGTAGAGTACGTTTTACAGAAATGCTCTGCTTTTATACCTGAATGGTCAAACTTAAAGTATCAGAGTCCAAACATGTGGTCTATGGAATAATACTTGTTAAAAATAATTTTAGAAAGCGATGTTAGAGTATTGGTATTGAATGAAGGGTGAATGCAGAAAACTCCATTAATGGAGGACTGAACGCTGTTGGCGCAAATAAGAAATTGTCCAAAGAAGCGAAGCTAGCAGTCCACAATGGAGTGCTTATACCAACCCTGATGTATGGCAGTGGGGCATGGAACTGGCAGAGAAAGGATGAAAGTAGACTGAATGCTGTGGAAATGAGATCTTTGAGACGAATGTGCGGTAAAACCATGTATGGCCGTATTAAGAATGTGGATATCCGGAAAGAATGCAAGGCTGATGTGAGCGTAATGAATAGAATCAAGAAAGGGATGCCTAGATGGTTTGGGCATGTAGAGCGAATAAACGGAGAAAGGAGTGTGAAAAGAAAATATGATGCGAAAGTGAATTGAAGAAGAAGTCGAGGACGCCCGAGATAGACATGGCACGATCAAGTAAATTAAATACTTGAATCGGGTCATGTGAAGAGTCAGAATAACAGAAGAGTATATATGAGACGATGTATGAATGTGAATAAGGCAAGGAGTGTGTGCCAAGATAGAGTTATATGGCGGTCCGTCCTCTCTGCCTACCCCTGCGCAGAAACGGCGTGATGGTTAGTTAGTTATGTTAGAATATAATTTATGAGACAGAAAGACATTAAAGGATGCAATTAAGAAATACAAAAGGACATTGGTATGAATGGTTAGTGACATGGTTAAGTTGTAGATGTGCGCAACTGGTTAGGCCATTACACATAATACCAATCGAATCAGGTAAACAGATGTTCATTGTAAGCACTGAAGAAAAAAACCGATAGAAGTGTGTTGTAGGCGTGTCTATGTGCCCGAAGTAAGTTATTTTTTTCCTCACTTCAGCTGAAAATGATCAAGCATTCTCAAATATCTAAATTATTTCTTGAACAAATAAACCAATAAATTAATATTGATCTGTCGGGGTTTTGAGAGGCGAAAGGATTTATGCAAAATCTGAATCATTTGGAAATCATAACATAAACGTCGTCAGGAAAGTGTAAGCATATTAATGCACTTTTGTTTTATGTGTCTCAATAATTTTACGTGAATTTGGTCGCTAGTGTGGAGGGCCGTTAAAATATTTATTTTTAAATTAACGAACTTAAGTCCAATTACAAAAAAATACAAAACACGAAATCGGAAAAAAGAGTAACAAAGAAAAAACAGCACATATATAATATTAAATGAAGCGATGGCAAAAATTGGACAAAATAAACATAAGAGAGAACATTCAAGCCAAGGTCTAGTCAAAGTTTTGGTAGAGTCGTAAAGAATGACAAAAATCATTTAGACTGCTACCAAAAATTTCAAGACCGTGGCTTAAGTTTACGTCTAAGTAAGTTTTTTAAGTCTCGACATTCTGGACATTGGAGAATGATACCCATAATTAGTATAGTGATGATTGAGGAACAGCAATTCATTGTTTCTGAGTCTACGGTAAGGAATGTTGAACTGGATAAGTTGCAACAGAGAAGGTGAGTGTATAAGACAATTCAAAATTTTGCAAATCAAATCAGAGTCTTTCCTACGCTTTATAAATGAAAATAGATTGCCAGCATTTTGTGGTTTGATGTTTGTTTATACGTCAGAGAAGACGAAACATCCCTCGTCTTCTACTCACCCCCTCTCCAACCTGTTGTTTTCATCAATCACTAATATTGTTTTATTTTGTTTAGCGTGAAAGCCGTCCTTCTTTACGTTTGTAAGCGTGGGTTCTATCCGAACTAAATCGCAAATTCTGATGGTGTCTAGGTTTAAACCAATATTTTTCATTTAAAAAAATATATTTCCGTTTAGTCTAGATTAAACAAAAGTAAAAATAAATTAAGTAAATAAAAACAGAATCCATCAAGTTTGATAAACCAGTTTGAAAATATATTGACAGACGATTATTTAAAAACATGGCGCCTTTAGTCCCTCTTCTGTTTGGTGGCCTGCAAAGTTAACCGTCCCAAACTGTATACCGATTTTCGTATTACGTTTCCAACATTCAACTTACTGTGTAACAGTACTTACACAATAAATAATAATGACGCGAGTGAACAACATGAACACTCGACTCGTTCATTTCCTAAACGAGGAACTGTATCGGGTCGGTTAGCCGCGCGAGCTGCCACCTGGCGGTAATTCGCTTAACCAATTAATTAATCCGGCAAAGCTCGCACGGCTTAGTGGCAATTCGCAGGTGCGAACTAGTAACAAGAAATACAACTAGGGCGACTGGGAGAGCCTCCGGGCGACCAGCTTTGGACCTTGGAGTAACAATGTACGGAGAGAGAGCTAATTATTTTTACCCAACCCAAACAAACTTGCGATAAATCACTTTCTCCGGCTTTTACGGCTCACGCCATGAGAGAGAAAGAGACAACAAATATAATACACCGCTTCTATGTACTGTCGCGATGATCTTGGGCTTTTGGGTCACCGCGGGACTCCGCCCACATTTTGTATTATGCCACTAAACTTGAGACAACTAAACGGTTTTTTAGGTTATATGCTATATTTTTGTTGATAACAATACTGTGAAAAATTGGTTATAGGAATAAACAAAAACATCGTGTCGATATGTGATATGAATGGATGTATAAATACCCTAGCCTTAGTCTTAGCCACGCCTAGGTCCGCCGAGTCCGGTAAAAATCATCAATACCTGACTACACTGCCTTGGCTAGATACCACCATATATACTCCAAGCTTTGGACATAGACCGCCCTCTCGTCCATCCGAAACCTGCAGATCTCTTCCCCTCGTCGGCCCATATTTTCTGCGGGTGACTTCTGCTCCTCTTTCCCGAGCGAGGGGGTCATTCGTCTGTAAGTCGCGCCACCTGCCCAGCATAGTCAGGTTTACTTCAAATCGGTTTGTAAACATTAGGTCATATTTTGTTAACTTTGGTTAGGTCCAATCATGTTAGTTTGGGCAAGTTAGGTTAGGTTATAATGGGATGCGTGAAATTATTTTATATTGAATATGTGACACAATATTCCATTGGGAATACCTACGGCGGGCCCGGCCGCTTTCGAGTTTAGCGGAGCCGCTAATCCGAATTTGCGCTGTCACCAAGACTCGAGACATAACTTAATAGCTTAAGTCGTGTGTTTTACCAATCGTCAACTCATATCTCCGGTGAGATGAAATTCGACAACTTTTGAATGCAGAAATTTGGAATGTTTAGTGCAAAATTTGAATTAAAGGAAGAACCACTGTTTGCAGCTTAGATTTAATATTGGTTTATTTTTTTTTCAACAGCTTTTTCAAGTTTGGATTTAAGCACATATTCGAGTCTTGTCAAATTTAGAGGAAGGTTTCATGTTTACGGAAAAAGTTGTTACTGATTATCAGTGATATCTTGGGAGGCGACGGGCGAGGAACTAAAGACGCCAAGTTTTTTGTTAATTGACTGTAAGAATATTATCAATTGATTTTCTTTGTTTTTAATGATAAAAAAGGGAAAACCTATAAAATTTGATTAACAATACATTGTTTTCAAAATTTTAGAATCCATGTTCTTTGAAGATCGGAAAAAATTTCATTTATTAGGCATTGACTGCCAAGGTATTATTTTCGAGCTGTACGCATAGACATCAAAAACAAGACACGTCATGTTAATACAAAAAATTTAAAATATCACGAAAAATTTAGCATTGTCCTATTTCACCTGCTTATGAAAAGGATAGCCATTCAAAGAAATTGTGTGTACGGATGAGATAGCTATATGAACGTCCCACACTACTGTTATAATCGGGTATCAAGCCACTAGCCGTGGTTGTCTTCCACGCACGTATGTATTACTGCATTCGCTATTTAGCTAAAAACCTTGTGAAACATTTTATTTATTATAATAATAAGAAGTGATTTGTGGGTATAGAAAGAAACTCCATGAGATATGTTTTTGCTCCAGTATGATTTTTACATCTCTCAAGGCATTTTTCCTCAGAAAGGAACCTACAGCGACGCGTTTGTGACAGCTGGTGACAGCTTGTCTGTCGAACGAATGTTTGTGTGATACTAAACGCAGTAAATCTCAGGTGTGTCTCGCGGACTCAGCTTAGTGCATTCACGCGCGTTGTCTCAGTAACGTATCTACATTACTTAATTAATTACGTACAATATTCGTCGAAAAATGTTGAGTTTTGGTCTGTCATACGTTATTTACAAAACCCAGACTCGCGCCAGTTGTAAAAATGGTGAATGATTAATTATATTCTCACTAAAATATTCCTTCAATTTTTTTTTTGGTGAAGAGGATGACAGAAGAAGTTAGGATGAATGCTAGTGATTGTGGTAATACTTGAATATATTACTCAACATTTTGTATTTTAGGTCAATGTGAAACGCCACATGAAAACGGGCCCGATTTGAGGTGATGATGACGTCACAAAAGCTGTCAATCTCTCCGCAATGCTCCTCAACAGCGTTGTGAGCAGAGAGGAGGAGGGAGGGAAGAAAGACGTTGGTGTTTTATTTTTGTAATTTAATTTAATCTTTTGATTGTACAAATAACTATGCACAACTAATCAGACGGCCTCCACGGTCGAGTGGTAAGACGCTCGATTACGAATCCAAAGGTCGCGGGTTCAAACCCGGCGAGCGCTAATAACTTCTATTTAAGTAATATGTGTCATAACACATTTAATTCATATAAAAATAATAAAAAAGTGTATATTTGAGTGGTAGATACTCTATGTATCGCCCTGGTGAAAGACCACCATTCAGAATCGAAACGTTGCTTGAAATGGCTTTAGCCGTGTTTGGTGACCAGATCCGAATAATCAGGTACTTACCAACCTTCCTCTTCCCAATCTACTCCTCCTCCCTACTACCTTCAGCCTCACAACATGCCATGGATGCAATAGTCTCACTGGCTCTACACGGTTGGGAGCAGTTGAGACTCTTGTGCGGTATTCATGTAAAAAAAAATTGTTTTTTAAATCTAATGTATTGTTACGATCGACGTGTAACCTTAAATTAATTTAATATTCAGATGGTCACACAGATTAGCATTTCTCGAGCCTTCCTGTTCAGAACTCATCGTTTACAATGTATACGCTTATTTTCTAGCGATTTATTAAATACTCACAGTTGGTAGGCAGTACACTTCTACCTTTTACGAAGTACATAGAGTAGAATTTATTCATTTAGTACCAACTCCCGTAGTAGGAGGTAGTTTTTCAAAGAAATGAAAAGAGGTTTCAGTGTAAATTCATCTGCAAAACTAACGATTCTAAGCCAGAGCTTTTTCTGCTGAATTAACAAGTGTTTAAAATGACTAACACTGGTTTCGCCAAAGCATCAAGTTGCGATATCTATGATTCAATCGACTATTTATGCTATAAATCGCCACGTGAAAGGGTTGAGAAGCGCCGAGTTAACTATAAAGCACTGAGTGCTGCGGGAAGTGGTTTCCAGCGAGCTTACTCAACACCTCGGAGGGTAAAGGAAAACTTTCACGGCGCGACTATACAGATAGATAGTAGGCAGAGTTCTAGGTAAGGATTTAACTTCAATGTCGGCACAATGTCAAATTAATTAGAAGAAAGGCAGGCATATTATAATAAGGCATTTAAATCTTAATTTTCTTGTTGATATTCACAATTTTTCAATTTTAAACCTAATTTTTCGTTTCAACGCTAATTTTTCGCCACTTTTCGGCTCAACAAACCCGTTTTTATCATTTTGTTTTAAATTCAATCATATTTTCAAAGAAACTAGGATAAAACGATGTTTTTTTTTTCTTCAAAATAACCCCAAAAATATTTATTTTGCACAGATAATTCCCAAAGATGCCAATGAAATCGATAATAATGAAAAATCGTCATCTTTTGTGGCCTACATTATATGACGGGTTTTTATTTAACTTTGAGATATAATTTATTTATTAACTTTTTATTTCTTACATTATTTTTTACATTACCTACCTCACTAGGTCATAAGAACCTGTTCTGAGGTAAGTGACAGTGAGTACAAATAGAATAATTTTTAAAAAATATGATATTTGTTACACAATGTTCTAGTTTGTCATGGTGAAGAATTTCAAGTGTTATTTTAGGAGGTCTTCAATTTCCTTGCGGTCCTTACTCATTACATTAGCCATTTAGTAATGTTTTGATTAAAGCAATACATATTGGTGATGGCTAATAATGACGCTACTAATAAAGCTACGCCTGCATAGATAATTTTGTCCAATCAGAACGTTGCCAAACATTTTTACAAAAAAAAATTGAAAAACTCAATTATATTTACCTCAAACGGGTAAGTGAAAATAATGTTCTGTTCAAGAAAGAATTCAGATATTTGAAAATTGAGATTATTTTGGGCACACTTCTTTGCGTTTGTCTCTTCAGTGGTTCCAGTGCACGAAACGCCCCCAGTGTGCCCACTAGCGTCGCAACAGGCATCACACATCACAGTGTACACTGTGTTTAACACTTACGGCAAGATTACATTGTTGAGACCTTGATTTATGAGTCGAAGGAGAGGCGCTATTTAACTCGGAACGCTTCCTCTAGATGGCGCTATCTTGCAGATGACGCACTTAGCGATCTTGTCGCTAGAGTAATCATTTACTAAGTGAAACGGAATACAATAGACTCATGTTTAATGCTTGTAGCGGAGTTTCCAAAACTGATTTGGATCACTAACTCAGGCCTCTCCTCGCACAGCCTCTGTAGAGCTCTCTGGGGCGGGTAGCGACCGGCTGGTTACTATACAGCTCGGCCATGGAATAGTTCCTCTCTCCTACAACTCTAGCACGAGTCTCTTCAAGACCCGGGTTTATTCCTTATTTACTAGATCTGGGAAAGGGGTAACCTGAGTGAATCTCCATATTTTTCCGACCGCGAGATCCGGTTTTAAATATTAAAATGAACATAAAATAATAAGAATATCATCTCATCGGGGTTTTAAGCGGGGGCGAAACTCTCCCTGTTTCCCGTTGAGGTGAAAAACTTTATCTTTTGAGAAAAATAACTAATCAGAATTATTCAAATGATATAAATTTGCAGGAAACGAAAAAAATGAAAATGAAGGATTTCGGGAACTTAAACTTAACTACGGAACTTGTTAAAAATTGAAGTATTTTTTAAAGCACGTTTTTGCAGTACAATAAGTGTTTAAAGATCGATCTTTTCCTCGTAAAAAGAATATGAAGTGTATCAATGTGATTTTAAATCAAATGACGTCACAATACGACGGCCCTGGGGTCGGAGTCGGATGACGTCAGGAGCTATTTAATATTTGGTTATTTTGATCACTTTTTAAAATTGATTTATTACTTCTACCAATAGCCAGCCATATACAATAAAACTTATGTAATATGCAGAATCAAAGTTTGTACGTCGTTTTTTTTTAATAAAGACAAACATTCCTAGGTTACGAATAACCTGACAATATTTGAAAAACTCCTACCGCCATCATTAGAAGCGGAAGATGTTGCTTGTGCAATGATGGAGGACTTAACCAGCAGAAGAATTGAACGCACGACGCCCGGGTGGGAATCCGACGCGTTTGTCCTCTCAGCTATTGACCGGTCGATGCTAATGAAAAAATTATTTTTAAATATTGACTCCTCCAAGGATGGAAATTATTTCTCTCGAGGCCTACGTGATCTTTGGTGATGCTTTGAGGGGAATCATTTAGAGGAAAGGAAGGAGTGAACTTGGGTCTTGATATGGTCTATGTTGTAGGAGGGAGGAAACACAGAGGCCGGCAAGTCATTCCGCCGTCGAAATGTTGAACACAAGATAATAATATTAACAAGATAGCAATACGGCCCGTTGTCCTCTGGCACATTATTTATTTATTTATTTATTAACGCCCGTTATAGGCTTTTACACAAATGTTAACATATATTTTAAAAAACAATAACCTCATTAGTGCAAAAAATTGTGTAAAATAAAATAAAAAAGAGTATTAAATAGCAGATACAAAAATATTGTAGATAAAAATAACTTATAATATTTCATAAATAACAGGTTATCTATTAGTTTAGCTCTGCCAGATGACAACAACTGTACTAAATTAGACTTATAGTTTGATATTCAGTGTTCAATATATCAGCGACATCGGAGTATGTCTTTCCCAGCTGTTGCATTCGTCGCATAGGCGTGTTAAATTGCGAGGTTGAAGCAGAATTGCTACAATAGTACGGTAGGTGCTGCCTTGTAACCGTCTTGCTAGGAACATGAAATGAAATCAAGATTGAATTCATAATTTTGTACAAGCAAATCAAGTCCTTAATTATTCTCCGTTCAGACAATCTCAATAAATTAAGGTGACAAAGAAGATAATCGTAATTGATACATTCCCTTAATATGCCCATTCTGAAGTTAATAAATCTTAATTACGTCAATCACGCACAAGTGTCGGGCACGCATATGGCGACCAGTGCCCCAGGGCCAGAGGGATCAGTGACGCGAGTTCTTAGGAGCATCTTCCATTGAAATGCCACATCATTTCTGATTGCCGTTTGTTGGTTGTTTCAGATTCCGGCCGGGGCCCAGCCGCCGGCCCGTGTTCGGCCGCGTGGTGCACAAGGCGCCGCTGTCCGCCGCCGCGGGGTTCGCAGCCCACGGAGGACGGGGATACGACCAGGTGATACCCCGCCTTATGATACCTTTCCCCAATGTGAGAAATCCAGCCTAATGAATCCTATTTGTCCTTTTCTTCAATGGTGACTACGGGAGGCACTGAAGTTTTAAGGATGGAGCGATGTCGCGTGTATGCTAATACCTCTGTGTTCTTCCAGGTGGCGAGGCTGTATAGCTCCCTGCAAGGAGAAGGCTCTCCACGTAGGACCAGCATGCTGCGCGTGTCGGGAGGCGGTGTCCCTGCTCAGACCGGAAGGTAGGACTCGGCACTTATCCAATATCATCTACTTATAGCGTATGCTGGAGGAGCCAGCGTGAATAAAACCAAAAATGCAAACACTCAATCCAAAATCTAATCTGTAAACTGCAAATATTCGAAAACGCAACATTTCCCGGCTACCCCGGAGAGCTGACTGAATCAAAATGTTCATTGAATGGTATTTTGGTAATATAAATTAGAGATTAAAACATATAGGTCATATGTTGCATAGTTTTTCGCACAATCAAAGATGGTCAAATTTGCAAAAAAAAATTACGGCTACGCTCTGCGTTGTGGTTACCTCCAGCATTGCCATTGCGAATGAAATTGAAGTCGCATATTGTCACAATCTCCAGACGAAAATCCGCCGCTGAGCCAAAGAGGTCGACAGCACCTATAGAAAGGCGAAAGGTCAAACATTTCAATGTTGACGAAACCAAAAAATTACAATTTGTCCGCTAGATTTTCTGAAAACTTTGATCTTAAAATCGTTAAGGTTTCCTTCGGAACAACAGGTGCCATCGTACTCTGAATAATTTACAAATGCCATCAGTTTCTACGGCTTGAATAAACATTCCAACTTATACACTCGCAAGAGTTACAACTAATAACAAAGTTTCAGGCACTTTTCTTCGTGAATTGTTCGCCGTATTCTCGGAAACTTATTTCTCGGAGTAAAGAATGTTCGGTCCCTCCACGTTTCTCGAGAGAAACCTTAATATCGTTTACATCCAATCTATCTGTTTTATGTTTTCAATTATTTAGCGGATGAATTTATGCGATTATTTAGAAGTTATATTTTTGTAATGAAAACTTATTAAATTGCTTTATTTTTGTCTGTTAAATTTTTTGCCACTCTGACAGAGTACAAGACACGTTTTTCTTATTACATGCGGTAATTCATACATTTATAGGTACCTCTTATAAATCTAAGCGTACTTTACTTATTCTTGGCACGGTACAGTCACGGGCGATACTTTTGTTAGATAACTTGTTTTTTTTTGTTAATAAAATGTACAATTTTGTTAGAGCGCGACTGAAAACATTAGTAGCGTTGGGAAAAACTTCAATGTTTTGTGAATGCTTTACGAATTGTTAGTTCTTTAAAGTGAACCCTTCGAAGTTGACACTTCAATTGAAGTCGAACTCGCAAAAAAGAGTTGTTAATTAGAAAAGATCTTTATATAGAATTTATTGAAAAGAACAGGAACCAGTCCTCGCCAAAATAAAAATCACGTCCCTTTAGATCGAAGTAATCTTTGGATCCTTTCCTTTGGATCTTGAAATGGCTTTAGTCGTGTTTGGTGACCAGATCTGAATAGCCAGGTACTTCTTAACCTTTCTCTTCCTAATCTCCTTCTCCTCTCCATTACTTTCAGCCTCACAAGATATCTTATTTGGGGATGCCATAGTCTCACTGGCTCTAGACGGTTGGGAGCAGTTGAGACTATTGTGCGGTATTCACGTTAAAAAAAAGAGACCTAGCGCGGCTAGTATGGCTCTCTGTGGTGTTCGCAATACTATTGACGGAAACTGGCCGTTGCGGGTAGGTCTTACCATTTTAAGACTACTAATTGCCGAATAGATTTTTTCCATCGCAACTTTTCTTGGTAACTTTGACGATGAGAAAAACGTTTTTAACGACTTTATGAACTAGATTTATTATCTTTCTTGACGGTCTCCAATACTGGAAGCCAAATTCACCTTAAGCTATTACACAATACATGCTTTAGTCGAAGATGAATGCAGCTCTGCCTCCCTAATCTAAATACATTTTTGTTCTCGGCGTCCATGTTCTTATTTCTGATTTTTTTTCCGTCGGGTGTGATTGACGGGAGGTAAATGTGAAAAAAAATTACAGAGTATTTATCGAATTTAAATTTAAAAATTGAATAATAGAAATTGGTAAAAAAGTGCATCAATGAGTAGCAGACTTATTTATTTATTCATAAATTAACGAACTAATGCCCTATAAAAAGACATATAAAAACATGAAATGGGAAAAAGAGCAACATGGAAGGAATAGCACATACATAATAATAAATGAAGCGATGACAAAAATGGGACAAAATAAACATAAGAGAGAATATTCAAGCCATGGTCTAGTCGAAGTTTGAGTAGAGTCGTAAAGAATGATAAAAATCATTTAGACTGCCAACAAAAATTTCAAGACCATGGCTTGAGTTAACAAGTCTTGACATTCTGGACATTGGAGAATTATACCCATAATTAGTATTGTGATGATTGAGGAACAGCAATTCATTTTTTCTGAGTCTACGGAAAGGAATGTTGAACCTGATAAGTTGCAACAGAGAAGATGAGTCTATAAAACAATTAATAATTTTGTAAATACAAATTAAATCAAAGTCTTCTCCTGCGTTTTTCTAATGAAGACATTTTCAATAATTGCTCAATTTCATCATACGAATAAACGCCTCTTTCTCGTCCTAATCTCCATGCAATACCGCGTAAGAAGCGGTGTTGCACGGATCATATATGATCAATATGAACGGAATAGAAAGGGGACCAAATGACACTAGCATATTCCGACTTAAGCTCTAGGTTAGATTTTCGATTGCATCTCGATTCGCGCAATTCTGTTTAAGTGTTAGTTAGAAAAGGCCGCCAGTTAGGCGCGGTTATAGCAGACAAGGGTTCGGTCCCGGACAAGCCTGTGCGATCCGTTTGTGCCGTTATTACGAGCAACAATTTTATATCGAATATAAAAAAAAGATACCGCATTTTTTTTACCATCAAACACGCAAATAAAACGGCCCCCTCCCCACGCCGAAGATTTTCCACAGCGATACGTCACCAGTTTACGAGCGTACTTTTAATAAAATCGGAAAGAAGACGTAATAAAACGTGCCCAAAAATAGTTCGGGCCTGGACCCTGTAGTGGACGTAAAAAACTATTTTTAGTGTATTTTTACGACTCGCGCCAAACTATAAATAATAGGCATATCGTTTAGTGAAAGATTTCTCCAAGTTGATGTGGTGCTGTAGTCCCTCGAAAATGCCAAAAGAGTGGCGAATACAATCAGTATCGCCCTTGTAAAATACTGTCATTAAAAATTGAAACGTCGCGTTTTTTGTGACTAAAGCTGAGCAGCCAGGTTTTTTTTTATATGAATACCGCACAATGGTCTCATCTGCTCCCAACCGTCTAGATCCAGTGAGACTATGGCATCCCCAAAGAGGGTATGTTGTGAGGTTGAAGGTAGTGAAGAGGGGAAGGAGATTGCGAAGAGGAAGGTTGGGAAGTACCTGGCTATTCAGATCTGGTCACCAAATGCGGCTAAAGCCATTTCAAGCAACGTTTCTATTCTGAATGGTGGTCTTTCACCAGGGCGATACTTGGAGTATCTACCAATCTGGAACGTGCTGCAAATATACTTTTTTTTATTATTTTTTATATGAATTAAATGTGTTATGACACATATTGATTAAATAAAAGTTATTGGCGCACGCCGGGTTTGAACCCGCGACCTTTGTATTCGTAGTCGAGCGTCTTACCACTCGACCACGGCTGTCAAAGGAAGATACTTCCCGACCTTTTCCTTCTGCATTTTCTCCCTTTCATTATTTCATTCTCACGACGTTAGTACTACTGGAGGTGACCACTGAAGAGATAAACTGATAGACGTGTATGATGTGACCGAACTGAAGGAAATTTTCCTCACTTCAGCTGAGATGTGATCAGACTTTTTCAATTATCTAAAATCTTTCTCGAGCAAAAAAACAATTTCATTGAGTTTTCTGAGGCTTAGGAGTCAAAAGGTCTTACTATAATTAATTGGGTTAGTTTTATTTCATATCGATACCTTTAGATTACACTTCTTGAGATAATCCATTCAATGAAAGTTGACATAGTCTCACTGGCTCCGGGAAGCTGGGACTCTTGTGTGGTAGTCACATCAAAAGGCAAAACGCCGTACTGTTTTTTTTATATTTTAATCATGAATTAACAATTTATTTTCACGTAAAAATGGTAAACAAGTGTTTAAATTCGTGCTAACAAATGCTAGTTTAAAAAAGTAATATGCGCTACAAAGGGGGAAGAATAAATACTTGTCGAGTATGTTGGTGCCAGCTTCGCACAACCTCTCACACGATTTCTAGAGCCTCTCCCAGCGAGACATGTTTCAACTTCCACTTGTTCCCAGAACGTTTTCCTCGCAGGCTGTTCTATTTTCAACCCGGAAAATCATAAAATTAAAGTTCCCACCCGACCTCCAGCCTTTCCCGAAATAGACCCTTATTGCTTTTCGGCGGCGGGAAATTAAATTCAAATTTGGAATCAAATGGAATTCTTTGAGATGTAAAGTACGAGAAATATTTAGCTCAAAATATTTTCGAGTGTGTACCTACTAGCGTTGTGACTGCTTTGAAAGAACTGCTTCAAAGAACTACTTCTTTTGGAAACAGTTTGTACTTCATTCATTGTTCATTGAACAAATATTTCAATTGAAGCCGGTAGTTCATTATTGCGTTCATTCATTTTAATAACTTCATTTCATTGAACAAATATTTCAATTGAAGGTGGTAGTTCATTTTAGCCTTCATTTATTTGATTAACTTCATTCCATTGAAAGAATTACTTCAATTTGAAGCAGTACCGTTGTGAAGGCATTGACATTTCAAAACGAAGGAACCAGTTCCAGTTCCTTTTGTTTTGAAATGTCTATCGACTAGTACGTGATTTTTGTGGCGAGGAACCGGTTCCAGTTCTTTGGGTTCCAGCTATTTTTACTTTCTAAACTCTACCGACTAGTACGTGCTTTTTCGGCAAGGAACCGGTTCCAAAAAAACTGAACAAATAACCGGATAAACTCAAATCTCTTTTACGAGTTCGACTTCAATTGAAGCGTTCACTGTGAAGGGTTCATTTTAAAGAACTAGCAATTCGCGAAGCATTTACTAAACATTGAAGTTTTTCCCAACGCTAGTACCTACCTATTTCACCTTGGGCCCTGCCTAAATATTTTCTATTAAAGTAATAAACTAACTAACTTTCCACCCGTGATTTATCTGGGCAAAGAGGTAGAAAAGTCCCGCAACTCTGCCTTGTTTCAAACTTTTCAAGTTTTCAACTAACCTTGATCACCTAATGCCTTCTTGGGCGTACCCGATTGTTTCTTGCATCCACTTACGCACCACTTCTCTTCCTCAGTCTGCCGCTTCCACCGGGGCTCCTTTTTGCTAATGATTCTCGTGCCCTGTCACTTGCAGTATTTGTGACATACAAAACCTGACATAATGTTCCTCGCTCAATAAAACTCTTATGATGTATCTTTCTGATATTTAAACTTATCTCACATCGAATGTAATAACCTTAGAGTACGTAGAGTGGTAACTATCCAAAGCAGTGTAGTCAGTTTTTAATGATTTTTGCCGGACTCGGCACTGGGCTAGCACTGGGGCTAGGGTATTTATACACCCATTTTCGCACATGTCGACAAAATGTTTTTGTTTATTCATAAAAAAATATAGCATATAACCTAAAAACCCGTTTAGTTGTGTCGAGTTTAGTCGCATATGAAAACATGTGGGCGGAGTCCCCGGAGACGCGGGAGACCAAGATCACCCTTGCAGTACATAAAGGCAATGTTTTATATTTGTTGTCTCTTTCTCTCTCATGGTGTACGACGTAAACCCCCGGAGAAAGTGATTTATCGCAAGTTTGTATAGGTTGGGTAAAAATAATTAGCTCTCTCTCCATATATTGTTACTCCAAGGTAATAAGCAAACTACGAAGGCCGTTTCTGTATCAATGTTTCCGAGATATTTTCTCAGCCATATTAAAATTAAAACGAATCTCAGTATAAAGTATTTCATTTTATTTGTTATAAAGCGTGTTCATAAAATACAAACAATATTTTGACGTCCTTCTTTTCCCTCGTCAAAATAAATTTTCCCCGCAATTTACTTTTCCCCGAAAAATGTACTCAGCCGAAACCCAGTACAGAAAATACGTCAGTTTTAAGGTCTGTTCTATTCACGTAAATAAGGTAGCGATTGTGACAGTTCGCCTCAGTCAGGACGACAAATGGGACGGCTGTATTGAGTTAACAGGCTGTATTACCGGCAAAGCCTCCCTTATGCCAGCGATACGCAACCCGCGGACCGATTCCATAACTGTCATGGTAGGACTCTATTTTACAACTTTCACTTTTTTTCAGCGATTCACAACCCAATCCCAATCACAGACCGAGTGGTGTAAACTTTAAGTCTTCGGTACCTGGTTGGATTTTGAAAAAAAAAAGTTTACTAGGGTAAATTTGTTTTTAATGTTAATGCACCTCAAAAAAATACGTTAATTGTTAGATGGTGTTCACACATGTTTGCAACAACTGCTGAATTAAGTGCATGTCTCCAATGGCACTGTCCATACTCGACGGCATTTCAACTCACAATGATATTCTTTTGAGATTCCGATATAAACTTTTTATTGTAGTGTTATCAACTGAACACTTTTTCTGTCTTGACTAATTCTTTAATAATTTAATTAATGTCTAATCACAAGGGGCGCTCAATGTACTTCAGCTCTAGACTCCAAAATCATAGAATTCTATCCATACTCTCTAGTTTTTTTAACACCGCAAAAATATTAGAATTCGCTGTCTTTTGAAATCAGTTTCAAAAGCCGAGTACTTCACCTTCCTCTATCGCATTTCATTCTTCCCCCCACTTTCTTCAGCCTCACAACATTACCCAAATGTTGATGTCATAATCTACTGGTTTCGACCAGTTAAGATTCTTATGCGGAAACCGTATATAAAATATTCATGTGAAAGGCCTCTTATTTTATTACAATAAAGTCTTAAGAGTTAATCTTATTATTGTGGTGGCACCTTCTATCGGAAGCTGGCTAACATCGAGACAATCTTAACCATGCCGGCTGCAGCTTAGAACAACTTAACGGAGCTACACTAGAAGTGTCATTGAGTGTTATATTTTCCTCTACCCATCCATGTACCGTTCCATCGGTTTTCCCCTGATTAGTTTAGTGTTCAAGTTTTCATAGCATACGGAAGGACGGATAAAACATGACAAAGTACCACTCTGATTCAATGTTGGTCTCGAGTTTAAAAATTGTTTTATTTTAACCTTCCCCTTACTGAGCTAAATTATCGTTTGCGTTACGGTGCTGTGTAATCAGTACACAGATAAAAAAAAAATTGCGATTTTAAATCAGAAAAATAAGAATATTTATAGCCAATCGCTTAAATTAATCATATTTGATGTCAAAAAGGACAATAATTAATCTGAAAACATGAAAAAACCATCGGCTGACGCTCACAAAACGGGCGAGAGAAACACTTCCACGGGCTACCAGCCGTAGTCGCTGTGTATCTAGAAGGAAAAAACACAACTGCGAGCTGAGATTCCATTTCTCGGGTTCCCATATAGCTAAGTCAAGTAAGAGCGAGATGTGAATAGCGTCGTATCTCCCCGCACACTCTTCGCATCCCATAGCGGTTTTTCAAAATGAATATACCTATGTGCGATATAAGCAAAAGCTAGCAGTCCACAATGAATTGCTTATACCAACCCTGATGTATGGCAGTGTGGCATGGAACTGGCAGAGAAAGGAAGAAAGTAGACTGAATGCTGTGGAAATGAGATCCTTGAGACGTATGTGCGGTAAAACCATGTATGACCGTAATAAAAATATGGATATCCGGATGCAAGGCTGATTTGAGCGTAATGAATAGGATCAAGAAAGGGACGCTTAGATGGTTTGGGCATGTAGAGCGAACGAACGAAGAAAAAAGTGTGAAAAGAATAAATGATGCGAAAGTGAATAGAAGAAGAAGCCGAGGACGCCCGAGAAAAGACATGGCACGATCAATTAAATCAAATACTTGAATCGGGTCATGTGAAGAGTCAGAATAACAGAATAGTATGTATGAGACGATGAATGAATTTGAATGAAGCAAAGAGTGTGTGACAAGATAGAGTTATGTGGCGGTCCATTATCTCTGCCTACAGCGTGATGGTTAGTTAGTTATTTAATATCCCTACCTCACACACTAGCAAACGTTTGATTGCATTGGTGAATTAAATTCCGATGTTCACAAAATATCTCGTATGTGCCCGAAAAGTGCTAATTAATATAAACACTACTTTTTCATTCAATGCGTTAATGTATTATGGAAGAAATACCTAAAATCTGAAGCCAGTATTTATGATGGTTATAGAGATATTAAAGTTATTAGAAGCATTGTGTAGTCGTTACACATCATAGGTAAGGAAAGGTTAATCGCAAACCCCTTCTTATATTCACTCCGCCAGGACCTGTGTCATCTCGAGGATGTGCGGAGGATATTTTTAAGGAGGAAAGGAATGAATATAAAACTTCGAGAGATTCGTTTCGCAGGAGGAAGGAAAATATGAAGGTATTGAAACCCTAGTTCCTTAAGATTAATCCAATTATTTCATTATCCTGATTTCATTGTCGTTCGAACTCTTATCACATTTTATGACCATCAAATAGACAATAACATTTATGCTTGATAGCTGAGATTACACAATTTGATTATTTGACGGGGACCATACAAATGTAAAAAAAAAAAAAAAAATTTTTACATGAATACCGCACAAGAGTCTCAACTGCTCCCAACCGTCTAGAGCCAGTGAGACTATGGCATCCCCGAATTGGGTATGTTGTGAGGCTGAAGGTAGTGGGGAGGGGAAGGAGATCGGGAAGAGGAAGGTTGTTACCTGGCTATTCAGATCTGGTCACCAAACACGGCTTAAGCCATTTCAAGCAACGTTTCGATTCTGAATGGTGGTCTTTCACCAGGGCGATACTTAGAGTATCTATTACTCTGGCCTGTTGTATAACAGGCGTCTGGAGCGGCGAAGTCCTTGGCTCTCAGTGCCGCGCGGCACCGCGGAGAGGCATGGGCGAATGTTTTTTGATCGTCGATTTTATGGTCTTCGAATGTGACGAGAAATTGAAACAACCCACCCTTATCAATCTACGAAATAAAATAATATAAAAATAAATATTTTAAGTGGATAAATAAAGCATTCTGTTTGAATGGTTGTGTATTCCTGCTATGTTATTAAATTTCCCCATTTTTATGTGCTTAACTCTGTACTCTGTACCTCGTACCTCGTACCCTGTGGGCGGACGGGACTCGTCGAGGGAATACTAAACTAACTTACGGCTTAAGGCACGTTCAACGAAATAAAGGATCAAACAAAAAAACTTTCATTACGTGCGCGAGTTTTCAAAGAGGAGAGGAGAAGCTTTTCATTCAATTGTTGTGTCGCGTATTCTGCTTTGTCGCGGAAAGCTGTTTGTTTGTTTCTAGCAGCAAAACTCTCGAGCGGTGAGTTATTGCTTTCTGTTAAACTATTATAAGACAATGCGACATATTTTGTGGACCATATTGATCATTTATTTAAAAACATTCGCCCATGCCTCTCCGCGGTGCCGCGCGGCACTGAGAGCCAAGGACTTCGCCGCTCCAGACGCCTGTTATACAACAGGCCAGAGTAATAGATACTCTAAGTATCGCCCTGGTGAAAGACCACCATTCAGAATCGAAACGTTGCTTGAAATGGCTTAAGCCGTGTTTGGTGACCAGATCTGAATAGCCAGGTACTTCCCAACCTTCCTCTTCCCGATCTCCTTCCCCTCCCCATTACCTTCAGCCTCACAACATACCCAATTTTGGGGATGCCATAGTCTCACTGGCTCTAGACGGTTGGGAGCAGTTGAGACTCTTGTGCGGTATTCATGTAAAAAAAAAAAAAGGCCAACTCGATTAGACTTAGTCTTAGTGTAAGGAAGTCCATGCATACACATATCATCGGTGCTACAACCCGTAGAGAGTGTTTGCCGCCTCCGGGATACACCTCTACTCCTGCTGTTTCCCTCTATACTCCGCAACATTCTTACTACCTATCCTGCTCTACCGTTGAACGACGTCCGCCAGGCAGTTACACAATATTTTCTTGTGTGGCTCCAAAGATTCATCTTAATTTTTTTTTCTCGAAATATCCTCAAAAATTATGACCTGCAGCTTAGCACTAATCTGATAAGTGTCTTATGGAGATTAGATTTGCTTTTTCTCTAGAAGAGTCTTTATTTGAAAGGTGTTTTGAGGCTGTATGAGCATCTGTTGGTCAGGGTTATTATTCCATTGTTTTATATTAAATATATAATTTATTACGAACTCCACAATTGTTTTCCCTTCCCGTTGAATGGCATCAAGTTCCGCTTATCACATAATTTCCACAACACATTATTCTAACTTTCAACCTCTCTCTAACCCCTTCCCATTCCCCGCCTACTACTTCACCCTCCTAACTAGGTTTACCGCCAATAATTCGCCTGTCAAAACCATTGGCCTTATTTTTCTTTACTTTAAAAATGAAACGCATTAAAATATGACATGAAAGTAATTTAAGTTTTAAGTAAAAATTAATAACCTAATTTATAATTATTGACTTTAGCGTGTTTCCCAATATAAGCACTAAATACAAACAGGATCCATTTTAAGAAGTAAAGGTTTGTGATGAGCTGTCCAGGAGAACGTTGATTAAGAGTTTTTAAATCGCTTCCTTACCCGTTAGGCGTTGCCTTAAATTAAACTAAAATAGTTCGTTGTTGTGTTTCTGTATTATTCTGTACGATATGGAAACTTACACAATATTTCAAGCATTGGCGCGAAAGACATTAGTTTTTACATATACTATAAGCGCATCCTCAATACTTTTGATAGATAGAGTAATATCGAAGGGATTCTGCATCGACTAACAAAACATTGAGGAATTGTACTAGATTTTAGAATACAACTCCAATAGTTGGTCACATCGTAGGCAGCAACAAATGCATGAATACCCAACTGATCATTCGGGGGTTTGAAGGATATTAATTTATTTATTTATAAATTAACGGACTAAAGTCCAATTACAAAAAAACATACAAAACATGAAATGGGAAAAAAGAGCAACAGAGAAAGAACAGCACATACATTATATTAAATGAAGCAATGACAAAAAAGAAAAAAATATGCATAAAAAAGAACGTTCAAGCCAAGGTTTAGTCAAAATTTTGGTTGAGTCGTAAAGAATCACAAAAATCATTTGGGCTGCTGTCAAAAATGTCAAGGCTTTGACTTGAGTTAATAAGTCTCTAGATTCTGGACATTGGAGAATGATACCCATAATTACTATAGTGATGATTGAGGAATAGCAATTTATTGTTTCTGAGTCTACGACGAAGAATTTTGAACTGGATAAGATACAACAGAGAAGGTGAGTCTATAAAATGCAAATTAAATCAAAGTCTTTCTTGCGTTTTTCTAATGAAGAAATTTTCAATGATTATTCAATTTCATCATATGAATAATCATCTCTTTCTCGCCCTAGTCTCCATGCAATTCCGCGTAAGAAGCGATGTTGTACAGATTCAATATGATGAATATGAATGGTGTAGTAGAGGAAGACGAGTACAGGAATGCCCTGCAATCTGCAGTCTCGCGGTAAAGATTTTCATTACAATAGGAGAACGCACCAGAAGAAAAAAGAAAAAAAGTGATAGATTTGATGAATTTTCTAATATTTTTTATTGTTAAAGCTCATACTCCCAAAATAAATACCCGTATGAACTTCAACATATTTTCATAATATTTTGATTGAGTTGGCTTTTACCCAGTTTATCGCAAATAATTGTGGTATTAATTTTAAGCATTGACATGAAATTGTAAAATGAAAAGTTTATGTTTGGAAACGTCAACACATCTCCTTTGAAGTTTCAAATACAGGCGTTTAAAAACATATAGAGACAAATGAGCGGTGACCGGTTAGTAGCTGAGTGGACAAATGCACTGGGTTCCCACCCAGGCGTCACGGGTTCAACCCTCGGCTTGCATAGTCTTCCGTCATTTGTCACCTCACAAAATACTCGCAACACTAGATCAAGACATGCACATCAACTACAAATACCTATAACATACACTTCCTTTAGACAAAAGCATTACAGATACCAGGCTATTAAGCTTTATAATTCTCCTCCTACACAAATCAAAACATCTACACTTGCACAATACAATAAATATGTTTGGAACTGGTTACAATCCTCCTAATTTATAATTATATTCATTACTAATAATAATGCTACTTAGGTCATTTATTTATTTGTATGATTTCGTTTTTAAGTAGCTTTATTTTGTTTTCATATTTTCAATTTTAAATTGTTTTATCATATGATTCGAAAAATTTCCTCCACATTACAGGTGAACTCCTAGCGTGGAGGTCAATGAATGTACAATATTGTAATAAACATGAAGTTAAGTAAATAGAAAATTAAAATTAAAATTGAAGCCTGGAAATGTTTGTCTTTCGTTTAACAAATAAAATAATAAGATCGAAAAACTATAGGTATATTATTTAAATCCAAAAAAATACCAGGTACGCCCTTATCGGCCCAAGAAAGGAAAAACCATAACTAATGGCAATTTATGCAGACCGTCTCCCCACGCGAGCTATTTATAGACTATGGATTTATCTTACTCTTATTTGGAACAGAAACGGTTATTTTTTTCTAAAAGGGTCTGAGTTCTAATTATAGGATCAAAGAAATACTTCTGAACGTGATCGGCATAATCTAAACATATTGATTATCGAAATTAAGGAAATATTTTTTATTGATAATGGTTTCGAATGGGAATTTTTTGTTTTAACTATTGAACCCCAATTTGGGTACGTGGTGAGCCAGAAATATGTATGGGAGGAAAGAAAATGGAGAAGTGAATGGTTGGGAAGTTCCTGGCTATTCAGATCTGGTCACTAAATACGGCTTTTAAGTTTCAAGTAACCCTTCGATTCGGATTGGTCGTTTTCCCCAGACCAATACTGAGAGTAGCCACCGCTCTGGAACGTACCCTGAATACACCATATATTATTAATTTTTTGTTGAATAACAAACCCAAACAATATATTTTTTAATTTGCGCACGCCGGGTTTCGAGCTCGTGACATCTGGATGAGCAGCCAAGAACCTCAACGGCTCGGGCACGGAGGTCGTCAAGTAACGATCCACCCACAGCTCTCTTGGTGTTATCGAATCGCTTCGGATATTGTCATTTTTAGCGTCAGTGAAACTGCATTTAAACAGAAAGCTTTATCGCTGCTTGCTTAACTCCTTTATATTATTTTGCCATCTTGTTTAGTTATAAAATCTTAGAAATTGTATATCCTTCTCATCGTATGCTGTGTACTCTATTTTTTGTACACCCCATATACATTTTTCAATAATCTTTAAAAACGCCTTAAATTAAATAAAAAATTTTGATGTTTTTTAAATGAAAAAGATATGTATTATCAAGTTGTGTTCTTGGTAATTTTTTTTATAGTTTGTTTTCATTGTTTTTCATCATGCAGTACCCGCATGCCGTCTTTTCACTACTTAAAAGAGTGAAAATACGATATTTAAAATAACTATGTCAAAAAATAATTCAAAACATTAAAAACGTCTTACTTCTTACAGTTGATCTCCTGAGTATGCACAGTCATCTCCGCGATCTCCGTTCACCGCCTCAAATTACATCTGCATAATGTCATGTGCTTAAAGTATAATCTTTGGTGGTTTTTTTACTATTGTCAAAGTATATTTTTTCGCTGATTTGCTTATTTTGCTTCTTTTTCTTCTTGAGCTTTCTGGCAGCCAGCTTTGGACAAAAGCCTTTCGCATTTTTTCCAGATTTGCCAATTTTCGGCGTCTCTTGCCGGTCTAAAGCACGCAGTTCTTCTCAGATTGTCAGCCCTCATTATTAGGGGAGCTTTGTTTCTTTTTCCCAACCAAGGATCCATTTTCAATCCCCATCCAATGATGTGATTGTTCCGACGGTCATCTGCCGCGCCATGTGCCCAGCATATTTTCATTTGAAGTTAGAGATTGTGTCGACGATCTCGGCCACTTTAGACATGTTCCTTACCCACTCGTTCGTCTAACTATCTCGCTGAGAGAAATATAGCCTGACTCTCTCCGCGGCACTTTGGGCGGTGGCCTTTTTCGTCCAGAGTTCAAAGCTAGCTCTAGTTTGAATTACACAAAAATCAAAAAGTTCGCGAAGACATAACCAACGTTTCAATTCCACCTCAGCACTGAGCAGTAATCTGTGCACCGCCGCTTCCACCGCTTGTAATAAAGTTATAGTGTGTACTGTGTACTGTGTTTGTACCCAAACGATCGGCCGCGGTGCCGTGGGCAAATGTTTGCCGCAGGGAATTGTTCCCTCGGCAAACACCATAAGGCCGAGGGCAAACAGTGGCGTACACCGAGCAATTAGCCCGTCTCGCCTCGCGAACAAACAGCCCACGGTTATTATGTGTGCCCGGGGGTGGCTCCGGGCAGGGATGGAAGGCTAACTGATTTATGCTTTTTAAAATACAAATAACTCGCGATATTCTGCATAATGAAGTTTACCGCATTTTAACTAACGGCAAAATTTTCAGCGATTACTTTGAAATCGATCGAAGAACGTATTTATGATATGGCCGCAGAGTTGGAGAGTTGGTATGATATGGCCCCACGGCTTGGAATAACCTCCCTTCACATTTGCGAAAGATCGACAGCTCAACTGAGTTCAGAGCAAAACTAAAGACACACCTTTTTAAATGATCACACCCACAATAACGTCAATTTGCTTCACTAGAGTTTTGATCACTCAGTCCGAGTGCTATATATAGTTTATATATATAGTTAAATATTACTTACTCCACTTTTTTTTCTACCCTAGGTCCGACAGCACGGGCAACGACCATTATAAATTTGTGCTAATTTTAATATGTTAGTTGTAAGTCACTAGTTATAAGAATTAAGCATAATTTAATATTAAGTCTTAGTTGTAATGATATAAAGCGCCCTTTGAGGTGATATCTCTGTCACGAAAACGGCGCTATATAAATCAACCAATTATTATTATTATTGAGATTTTTTTTTAGGGCTTACATCTTAGATTGAATCGTATATTGCGCAATGCATCTTCATGAATGGTAGCTAGTATCTTTTTTCTTCTTCTTCCGGTTCTCTCTACTATCTGAGGTTGGCTATCATCGGAACAATCGTCACCCTGCAGGCTGCAGGCCGTAACAACTCTGCAGAACTGCACTCGTGCAGGACATGTAGATCTTGAACCCACGAAGTGCGGCGTCATCCTTTGCTATGTCTTCCGCTGGGTTTTCAACTGGGAAATATTTCTTAATTCTCGGTTGTGTAGGTAATGAGAAATTATTATATACTTACTTACGCGATAAAATGAACAGAGTTGTCAGTAGCATTGTGACCGCTCTAAAAGTGCTACTTCAAAGAACTTCTTCTTTTGGCAGCAGTTCCTACTTCATTCATTGTTCATTGGACAAATACTTCAATTGAAGTTGGTAGTTCATTTTAGCGTTCATTCATTTCATTTCATTGAACAAATACTTCGAAGGAAGTTAGATTACAAGGAACTACTTCAATTTTCAGGGGTTCATTTGTGAAGTTGAACTTCAAAGCCTATAAAGGTTTTTTAAAGGCTTTATTACAAGTACTTCAATTGAAATTCGACTTCAAAGTACTTCGATCTAAAGGAACGTGATTTTTCGGGAGTTCTTTTCGCTTTAAAATTTCTACCGACTAGTACGATTTATTTTGGCAAGGAACCAGTTCCAGTTCTTTTCGTTTTCAAATCCCTACCGACTAGTACAGTTCCAGCACTTTTCACTTTCAAATCCCTAAAGACTAGGACGCGTTTTTTTCGGCGAGGAACCGGTTCTAAAAAGAACCGAACAAATAACCAGATAAATTCAAATCTCTTTTTTGCGAGTTCGACTTCAATTGAAATGTTCACTGCGAAGGTTTCATTTTAAAGAACTAGCAATTCGTGAAGCATTCACAAAACATTAAAGTTTTTCTCAACGCTAGTTGTCAGGTTAGAAGTGCGCAGATAAATTTTATTATTTACCCTGATGTATGACAGCGCTACATGGAACTAGCAGGGAAAGACGATAATTGACTTAATGCTGTCCAAATCAGATCCCTCTGGGTAGTAGAACCATATATAATACGACTGTTATTACGAATTTAGAGAGTGCAAGACTGATGCGAGCGAGATTTACAAAGAGACCTCGTAGATGCACTTGACATGTAGAGTGAGTGGATAAAAGAGTGTCAGTTAATGTGACGCGCAAGTGAAAGGAGCAAGAAGTCGCGAATGCCCGAGGAAGATATGACAAGAAAAGTGAATCAATTTGCACTTGAGTCGGGTCATGTCAAAATTCAGTATAAAATTATAGTATGTCATGTATAAAAGACCATGTTATTTCGGCCTGGATATGGTCGGAGTTGGGTTTAGCCCTCAGAGCAATAATATACAAGAGAGAGTGCTGTAGAGAGAGCTGTAGTCAGTTTTTTAAAGGTTGTCCGGACTCGGCTAGACCTGTGCGTGGCTAGGATTAGGTTTAGGTATTTCTTCATTCATTCATAGCACATGTTGACGTAATGTTTTTGTTTATTCGTTCAACCACTTTTTTACAGTATTGTTAAAAAAATATATTTAACATGTAACCTAACTAACCGTTGAGTTATGTCAATTTATTTCGCGTATCACAACGTGTGGGCGGAGCCAACGGAGACGTGGGACACGAAGAACATTCTAACAATACCAATACTTTAAAGCGGTGTGATAATTCGGGGAAATTCTGTTGTCTCTTTCTTTCTCATGGTTTACAACGTGAAAACCCGGAGAAAGTGATTTATCAAAAATCTGTTTAGGTCGGGTTTAAATAATTAGCTATTTCTCCATATATTGTTACTTCAAGGTTTAGCCACATTTATATTTGTCCTAAACTTTTTTTTAAACTTTCTTTTAAGATTGTACCTTGGGAGAACAATATAACAAGACTCAATATAGCAATGTTATAATCCTCCAAGGTTTCCTGACATACCAAACTCTTTAAATTAATAATCATTGTTACTAAGAGAATAAAGCTTTGGCCAAGTATAAATTTGACAAAGCCTCGGATTCAACTATACTCCGACCGAAACAAGACGGCCTAATACGCTGTCTGAATGTGAATGAAGCGAGGAGTGTGTGCCAAACGGGTTCCGTGGCGGAAATATCAAAAAGAATTTGTGGGAGACGGTGCACAACCGAGCGAAGAATCCAAATTATGATAGACAAAGATTTTTTCATCAAGTGAAGTAGGCGCTGAAAAAGAGTACAGCAAAGTAAATTCATCTTGCAAAAGTGGATGAAAAGAAGACCTTGCGGCAAGCCGCGACCTGGTCCTAGGTCACCCGCCATTGTTATGAATCCTCTCATCTGAAATAGAAGTTTTCCGCACAAGACAGTGCCATCTGTGTTCTATATTTAGAAACTAATCCATTATCTACGCTTCTACTATTATTGCATCTATTACTTACATTCATGTGTTCACCTCAGTCGGTCATAAGTTGTTCTAGTTTCATGGTACGTTCTCTTATTTACAAATAACCACTCCACTATTTAGATAGTTAGCTAAACTTAACTCCATTTCTCCGCAGGGGTAGGCAGGGAGGATGGACCGCCACACTGTGTTTTGCACACACTTCTTGTTTCATTCACATACATATATCAAGTATTATAATAAAAAAACACATTATATTAAAAATTAGGTGACACCTCGCAAGAAGCCCCTGACTGTACGGTGTACAAACAGGTAAACGTAGTGAGACGGGTCAAGGAAGGGGCTGTAGGAAGGGATTTGTTAATGCGAGCCTTGAAGAGGCTTAGAGGTAAGTGAGGAGGACAGACAGAAGCCGATATATTGTTCCACATTCCGCTCGCACAGGCGTTCAACGCCACTAGTTCTTTCGAGCAGCTTCCATTGAAATACCCGCCGAACATATTCACCTTATCCACAGTAAGACCCGGTTTCACGACATCTCTTGCCCTGTGCAGTAAGTACTGATTACGCCCAAAGATCTCATTTCACAGCATTCAGTCTACTTTCATCCTTCCTCTGCCAGTTCCATGCCTCACTGCCATACATCAGGGTTGATATAAACACTCCATTGTGGACTGATAGCTTCGCTTCTTTGGACAATTTCTTATTTACGCCAACAGCGTTTAGTCCTCCATTAATGGAGTTTCCTGCATTCATCCTTCTTTCAAAATGAATATGAATTTACAAAATATTTAACTAGTATGTTTTTTTAATAAAGTTTGGAAATCGACAGTAAAGTTAATAATTAGGAGTTTTGAGGGTAAGATATTTAACTGAATCTCAGATTGAACAATTTGATCGTTAGTAGATCGTAAACTTAAATGGATTTTTGCTGTGACTGATTTTTTAGAGTTTCCATAAAATATATTTCATATCTTTATGCTTCGCGTATGATCGTTCTATTTCCATAGCCCGTTTGATTCTCAAGTGAAGCATGAAGCATGTCAGCCTTTGTCGCCGGTACCCGCTTTGACCCTTTCTATGTCAAATTAAATTAGCGGCCTTTGCCATCAGCCCTTTGTCGTTGAAATCATCGGAGGGTGGAAAGTGAACAGTGCATGCGAGCGGAAGACACCAATACTGGCTGCCTCGCAGATTGGTGGACAATTCACTTTAAGTTAAATGCGTTCAGGGTCGATTCTCATCGAGACGTTATCATCTACCATAATAATAATGAAAATATTAGAATAATTTGTGTAGGGCCGTTCAAACGGCCTTTAATACCGGTGGCCAAATGCACATAAAAGTAGAGGGTAATATGTATATGACCCAATCGGAGATTTAAGCTATCGGAAAAAATCTAATCACCTCGAGGTCACTTTACAATTATAAATACATAGACTTTATCTTATTTCTGCTGCAGATTATTGGAAAATGACGCGCCATGATTGTAGCCAACACTACACTTGTTTCAAACTGAGAAATATTATTACTAAATATGAAAATAATTCAAAACTTAAATATTGTATTTACCAAAAGCTTTCAATAAAATCCCGATAACCAGTAAAACGTGGAAATTGATAATCTCAATTCTTTTCAATACATAGCAAGAGAAACAAACTGCTGCAATTGAACACCTAATAAATAAAAGGATCCCAAACGAATAGTTTCTACATTTAACAAGTTTTTTACTTTAATTAACAGTCAACTGTTAACTGTAAACTGCACCTGCTCTCAACACAGGAATTCCTAGTGAGACAGGCACTACACTACCACCTATACATATAATATCTTAAATTAAAAACATATTATTAAAAAAGTTTAAATTTATAAGAGTTAAATGCTTTTCCTAAATAAATATCAGGTCATTCAGTACTTTTACTCATTTTTTAAAGATTGCTTAGCAACACTACCCGTCCAGTAAATATCTGTTCACACTACTCAGAACTCAAACCTACAATTAACTGATCGGGAGCTATTTGATGGGGATGAAACGGTCGTCGATTTACCCATGATTAGTTACTTGACGAGTGGCTTCTCAACGGTTTACTCAAAGATAATGAAATACTCCTTAATCTAATAAAATTACCTTAAATCGAATAAGTGTGTAGTAAGACATACCACTAAAGCCTGGACGTATACGACGATGTGTATTATTATATTTTTAATTTTTAGGTTTTTTAATTTTATTTAAACAATAATTATTATTATTTTAAATTTTAAAAAACAATTTTTAGTTAAAAGCTCTGCGATGTAATTATTCTAATTAAATCTTTAAGAGCAGTTGGAAATAAATAAAAATTCAAATGATCCAAACTTTAAATTAATAAATGAACAAAAGAATATGATCCATTGACCACTACTAGATGTGTTCAAACCAAAATTTAAGAAACATAATTCAGATATAATTATCCCGCAAAATTAAATACAACTAGATTATTAAAAATAAAAATAAAAACCCCGTTTCCCAAAACGAATTAGGAAACACCATACCCCTCCTTAATGACCTTTTGTCAAATCCAAACAATAGAATACCCTTAGGTAGGGAAACTCCCCGTGTTAATAGACATCAACAATAATTACAATTTATCAGAAAAACTTAATGGGGACATTGATAGTTAAAAATAATAATAACATTAAACATGATATAAATAGTCCGTCTGTATGTGGCTTCTCCACAGTTTGATAATGCCCTCAGAAGGCGAAACAGCTGTCACGCGTAAAAATAATTACATCGCAGAGCTTTTAACTAAAAATTGTTTTTTTTAAATTTAAAAATAGTAATAAATAAAATTAAAAAACCAAAAAATTAAAATGGAGTTCTACAAAATAAACTTTAAAACCATAAATGTATTATTAGAGTATATCCAAGTAAGATTTCTATAAGTAAGAAGAAGAAAACTCCATCAAATTGATGTTCTAACATTTCAAGCTTCATATTGGGTGTGTTCCATTTTAAATACACAAGTATTCTTATTTTTATAAGTGGGAGCAGGGGATATTTAAAAGTTTATTCGTCAGAATCAAACAATTATTTTGCTTCCGCTCCTTTTTAATTTGCGAAGAGCAAACATACATTACTTTGTTGACCCGACTAATATTAGAATACGTTTCTGTCCCTGTGCGTAAACAAATGTTTTTCTTGTTTTTAGAATTCAAATAAAAGAGACATAAAAATAATATCAAACATAATGAAGTGATAAAAATAGAAAATATTTTTTTGAAATACGACGCTATTTCAATATGATAAAAAATAATAATTTTAAATGGCCCTTCACAAGTAAAAGTACTTACATACAAGGGGGAAAAAGTAATTAATGAACTAAGAAAAACTTGCCTTTAATTAAATTAACGTTAGTTTGCAATCAATTAAATGGGGTACAGATTATAAATGAAGGTTTCTCACAGAATAAGAATTCCTAAATAATTTTATTTTTACCGAAATGAGTAACTTAACAGTGAATAATTATTATTATAATATTAACAGTGAACTTATATAGCGCAGTTTTGTGATATTTCACCTTAACTGCGCTTCATACTAAATGAATTATGCTAATAAGATTAACTAACAAGGAGAAAATTATACATAATATGTATACAAATTAAAACTATCTAAAATCATGATTTTAAATCATAAATCATGAGAGAAAAAGGTTCAGATATGGGTATTACAGTGCATGTGTACATCGACAGATTAAAAAAACAATTTACCAGTAGCTAAGGGTATAAAAATTCAGATGAAACATATGAAGTGAACTAAAATTATCTAAATAAGTCGTTTTGTGTGGCCCAACCGCGGTTTGATAGTGGCGTTAAACGCCGAAACAGCTGTCACAAAAAACTAAAACGAGCAGAAAATTCTACAGATTTAACACAAAAACTATAAATGAAAAGTTAAAAGACCGTTTAAATATCAGAAGTTGGGGCAAATTGCAAAGTTAACCTAAAATATTTTTAAGCCGTTCGTAAACAAAGTTGTTGTTTGTTTCCATTGTTATTATTTGAATCCTTGATTAGAGAACAAACCACTTTGCCGGAAGCGCCCCGTTAGCGGCGGCAATCGGGGGGACTATTTGTGATTCGTACACAACCTTAGCTGTGAGGCTGTGAGGCTGAGGCTCGCTGGCCGGGGCTATATTGAGTCGTTACGAGCAGCCGTGCGCTGAATGGGTACACTCGTAGAACGGGGCCCAAATGTGGTTTGGGTTTAGAAGCAATGGCTGTGGGGGCGATCAGAGCAAGCTTTACTAAGGATTATGGAAGGGGTACATTATCGTGTTGTTTTTTTTATTGGAAAACCATAAAATAGGAGACTTGAAATAAAGTACAACTAACTAACCATAACGCCATTCCTCCCTAGGGGCTGGTAGAGAAGGTGGACTTTCACACTCTGTCTTGGCACTCACTCCTTGCTTCATTCACATGTATGCATCTTTCTTATATACCCTTCTGTTGTTCGGACTCTTGATATGGTCCTATTCAAGTATTTGATTCACTAGATCGTAGCGTGTCTTCCTCGGGCGTTCTCGAATTCTTCTACCATTCACATTCATAATTAAAATAACAATTCCTCAAATAAAGCATAGGAAAACATTTTTTTAACGGTCCTCCACACTGGTCAAAAGTAAAAGAGTTATCAAATTTTTTCAACTGTACTAAAATACAATATTTACACTATTAAAAAAATATAAACATAGCAACAACAAACAACCTTTCCAGTTGTCAAAAACAAACCACTAATCCAATTTGCTGATAATGCTAAAATATGATAAACATATGTTTACCAACATAAAAACAAAAAAAACGATAATCGAATGCACACAGCCCGCGAAAATTCACCTTTTCTTTTGAACAGGCCTCGTATATTTGCGAGAAGAATGCAAGATATACAAATAATGTAATAATGAATGGTTTTAAGAATTTAAAACATTACAATTATTTGTAAGTTCAACAAGAATGAATGGACCAATAGAGAATAACTACAGATAGCTCTGAAAGTATCAATAATACATTAAAATTAATGTACTTCATCGGGAGAAGCTTCATGAAGCCTGTCTTTGGCGTGGATCAACTTTGCTGATGGCTTTGACAAGATAAATCAATATTTTCTCACGTCAAAATGTGACCCCAATTGATCAATTCGTGTTTGACTTGCAAACAAAGGGATGTTATCAATTTAGGCGGACCAATCACAGACTTCGTTAGCGGAATATCGGAATAAGCCATTAATTCGCTCGTCACAATAATTAATGTCGCCAATACTCGTGCGGAGGCTTTGGTCGTGTCTTTTCAATTTGATAAATGTCAACCAATCTCATATTGACGATTTAGCAATTTACAAAATACGGCTGGATAAATTATTTTATTGCGTGTCGGTCGGGTTTAATAATAATTTTGAATGGGAACTAAAACACAGATTTGTCAAAGAAATAAAATTAGTTGGTAAGTAACGTAATATGTAATAAATGAGCCTCTTCCAACATTATTAAAGGGAACTTTTGAGTACGTCTAAATGTATTCTGATCACGGAATCGGAATATTATATTACTATCGGTGGTTACTCGGATAGGTGTGTAGGTGGGTAGGTGGGTAGGTAGGTAGGTAGGTAGGTAGGCCGGGTGGTGTGGTGGTAACCACCCCTGAGGGATGGCTCGATCAATCGCCTCAATAATGCCGATAACCTCAAAGCCTGATTGTGACATTTGACATTTCCCCCCACGCATTTTAGCCGCTCACGAATACCCCCTATAAGTGCCTATACATTACACAGTAGTGATGGTGATTCTGTATGAATTGAGGTTCAGATATTATACGATTGTCATTTGTAATTATTATTATTAAAACAATATTAATTAAATTCTAACAATATATTTTTAAAAATTAATTACTCGATTTGTTTCAAATTGCCGGGCCGCCGCCTCTACCAATTACGCTACCGAATCCTGTTTCTGTACTGTCATTTTTGATCAAACACATATTTCTTGAAAATATTATTTAGAAGCGAACTCGGACATGTTTGCCGTGCGAGGCATCCACTTATTTATTTATATCCGAACGAAATATCAAGATTAGATAGTGTCTAGGATAGACTAACTATCCAGATCTATTTACGGAAAATCTTTAACATTTCTAACTAACTAACTAACCATCACGCCGTTTCCCCGAAGGGGTAGGCAGAGAGGTCGAACCCCACACAACTCTGTCGTGGCACACACTCCTTGCTTCATTTACTTTTATACATCAGTTTATACATACTCTTCTATTATTCTCTTCACATGACCCGATTCAAGTATTTGATTTACTTGATCGTGCCATGTCTTTCTCGGGCGTCCTCGACTTCTTCTTCCATTCACTTTCGCATCATATATTCTTTTCACACTCCTTTCTTCGTTCATTCGCTCTACGTTCCCAAACCATCAAAGTGTCCCTTTCTTGATCCTATGCATTACGCTCACACAAGCTTTGCATTCATTCCGGACTCTCACATTTCTAGTCTAGGGACAATATATTACTTATTATAGTCTACAGGCCACATCGTGTTTTGTCCGATTATAATACATCAGTTTGTTAGATTTGAAGTGCGTAGGACAAGGAATGAGATTGGGAAGCACCTAGTCAGTGGGGGTCAATTCAGAAGGGAACAGCTGGTACCTGGTACCTGGTATCCGGGCGGCGCCAATCACCAATGAAAACGAAGTGGGAATTGGAACGAAGCGCCCCTTGCGCTGGGGGCGATGAGGTTGAATTCGCCACTTATCTCCGACCGCCTCTTTCAATGAATGCAAATAAAACATCGCAAAAAGCATGTTATTTTACTCTGTAAAGCTCGGGCACAATTTTTATGTTTCCCCATCATACTTCGCAAAACTAAATTTGCCGCATTACACAAAAAAAATAATTGGAACCAACAATATTTTGTAAGTGGCGGATTCAATGCTGCAAAGCTTTTCTACACCCTGATACACAAAAATAAGAAAATAATGCTTGATAAAACTTAATGCCAAGATGTTTCCTACTCGGCGATATTTAATTAAATACTTTAGAATAATTCAAGGCAATCAAATTTTCAAACCAAAAACAAAATCATCATAATTTAATTTCAAAGCTCGCGAACCGGCTCTTAATAATGAAGTACCTACCACGTAAGTTTCTCGTAATATGCCCTTGTTTCTCTAACGTGTTCTCCCACTGCTTCACACGTGTCACGTGTAATCGACCTATTTGACATTTTGGGATAAACATACCCTTAAATACAGCTTTACGGAACTCCCTGTTTCTCCAGCCACCCACCTCCCCTCGAGGCACCCATTATTCTGTTTGCAATTTCCATTTGCAATTTTCTCGCTCGTTGGCTTAGATACATTGTATTTGTATGGAGTCTGAATTAATTCCTCGGCTTCACAAAACCTTCTCCGGTGAGGCTCCAGATTAGCGACGCGGATTGCGCTAGCGGGCCTCGGGCCCCTTGGAGATGGGCTCAATGATTTATTGATTTGACGAAGAACCGCTATAACGACAGCTAAAAGTGTTTGACACACGCCGCAATGAATACAACAGTGACCACTCAAACCAATCAATCCATTAAAGTTTACACTTGTTTTCCCCTTTTCGCTGATGATGACAATAAGTAGGGATAAGCGAGACAACGAGCTGTTTCTCAGTGACGCTCCGGCGGACACCGCTGCAGGAAGCGAATACAAATGCACTAATACCCACAACCCTGCTCTTCAACTTTGGTTGCGCGACCTTCATATCCTTAGAGTATACAAGAGGTAGCCCAAGCCAAAGCCAGTGAAGTCAGTTTTGGACTTGTTTTTGATGATTTTAACATGACTCGGCGCAAATGGGCGTGGCTAAGACTAAGGCTACGGTATTTATACATCCATTCATATCACATATCGACATAATGTTTTTTGTGTATTCGTATAGCCACTTTTTTCACAGTATTTTTATCAACAAAAAAATATAGCATCTAACCTAAAAAACCGTTTAGTTGTGTCAAGTTTAGTGGCAAAATAAAAAATGTGGGCGGAGTCCCGCCATTAACCAGCGAAAATAACCAGCTTAAGAACATTACGACAGTATATAGAAGCCGTCCAAGAAATTTGTTGTCTCTTTCTCTCTCATGGTGTACGATGTAAAAACACGGAAACAGTGATTTATTACAATTTCGGATGGGTTGGGTAAAACAAATTAGCTATCCCTCCATATATTGTTCCTTCAAGTTCATATCCCTCTGAACCAGGTTGGTGTCGCCTTTGAAAGTTATTTAAATCTGGTATATTCAGGATCGTGTTTGTAGATTTATCGATGTCCGATACCGATGCTGCGATGTATTTGGAGGTCCAACCTTTTGTTTGTTATTCCAAAAGCCCATCCATATTCTAAACCCACGCAGGAAATTCCAAATAACTGATTTATGAGGGGTTTCCTTATTACAATATAACGACCCTATAACCTAAAATGTCGGAAAATAAGTATTTCTAAAGAAATGTTTTGATGAAAATGGAAAGTCGGCTTACTTTAAGGTCAATTTTTTTAACAATGGATGTTTTCCGTAATTTTGAACAAAGGTATGAAATGGAGATTTCCATAGCCTGGCCTCGAAATCTCAACTCAATAGCATTGTCGTCTTGTGGATATTTAGATACTCTCAGTATCGCCCTGGTAAAAGTGCACCATTCAGAATTGAAGCGCTGTTGGTTGAAATGACTTCAGTTTTGTTTAGTGACCATATCTGAGTGGCCAGGCAAAAACACTTACAAAACTTCCTCTTCCTATCTCCTTTCTATTCCCACTCCTTCAACAACACACCACCATACGGATATCAGAGTCAAGATGCCATTGGCTCCAGGCAGTTGGGACCTGTGCGGTATTCATATATTTATTCAAACTGGTAAACTCCAAAAGTTAACAAACTTTGAAAACCCAGAAAAGATGGAAGATTATATAAAATTTAAAAAAAAAATATTTTGATAGTTGAAAACCCCTCAGTGTATTTCAGCATTTTTCAAAACAAAATGTCAAATTTCTATATTACTTTGTTGAGGTTCGCATCGTTTCACTTGAAAGGGAAATTCCTCCGTGCAAATATTAACTGAAGTACTGTTTTTTTTAACTCTGCAAAGATTTCTGTAGCGAGTATTTAAAAGAAAATTGACATTCCAATTTTCAACGATTTCCTGCACTTTGACCTACAATAAGTCGGAAGTGAAAAATTAGGAAAAAAGCTTCTCTTTGTCGAGCTTTAAGAATCTTGAGAGCAATATATAATTCATTAATATTTTAGGAAATGTCTTGAAATTGTTTATGTTTTTGATTTCAACGCTTCTTCCACCGCTACGAAAGTTGATATGATGCGAATTCAACTAAACTTTATTATTAGCGACCAAACGGCCCAAACTAACCCCTAAATTATTATAAATAAATTTCTAAAATTCAATCAAAGACCTTGATCGTCAATAAATCTAAAATATTTCTTACGAGTAACATGTAATATTATGAATCATGTTTCTATTAATGTCCATATTCTATTTTATTTTATTTAGATTTACTAAGCACCTTATAGTGAACATTTTAATATGGACCTAATTCAAAAATATCTTAATTAAGTAAACATGAATAAGAAAACAAAAAATATTGCAATAAAAATAAAATAGTTTCTGTATTAGGTAGTAGAACTGCACTTTCGATTATTTAAGATGTATAGGGTATTCCCTTTTTTTACTTCCATTGCTACTGTTAAGGACCGTTAACGGAGTGTTAATTTTCTATTTCACTTACCTATTTTTAAAAACGCCTTTCCTAAATAGTCTAATCTAACCTTACCTAACTTAACCTAATGTAGCCTAAATGAAATATGTCTAATCTATTCTTACCTAACCTAACCTAATCAAACCTGAGCTAACCTAACTCACCCTAACCTAACCCAATCTAACATAACACAACCGTCACACTATTTTTCCCGTAGGGATATTCTGGGAGAATTTAACACCACACTACTCCATCCTAGAACACACTTCTCACTTTTCACATCCAAACATCTTATTAATATAATACAATGCACACTCTTCGCTTATTCCGACTCTTAACATTGGATTCACTCGATCTTGATTTGTCTTCGCAGGACGTTCCCGAATTTTAATTCATCCACTTGCGTTTCATGTATTATCCTGACACTAATTTATCAGTCTGACGTATTAAAATTGTGTTATTCTGCGATAATTATTATAACTTTAAAACGTATGTTTTCAGATAGAATTTCGTGTAATTGATAAATCGAATTTGAAAAATGATTAAAAAAAAAACAAACGCATAATACGTCCTTGACGTCATTCTACCCTGTTCGTAGCGCCATTTCAAAGCAGTGTGGATGAGATTATCAACTATTGTGACGTCATATGATACAAATTCATAGAGAGCTAAGGCGTGTGCCCGTTTTCACGAGACAAAATAAGACCAAACCAAAAAATGTGTTTTATGAAAACATTCATTAAAAAATAATTTATGAAATATTGGCATTGAAGTTAGGCGGTGAGAAATGTTTAAAAAATGCTGACTGGAGTTCCTTGACAAATATCTGACGACACATTTTGAAATTCTTCTCCAAAAGCGACGAATTAAAATTTCTAGCAGTTTTTCTGGATAAAATTTTATGACCTGCTGCAACGTTTAATGTGCCTATCAAATGAACATATTCCAACAAAGTCAGATTAAACAGAGTACCTACTCAAAAAGCGTCTAATTCTTGCAAGTGCTCTTAGTAATTTCGTGCTTTGTCAAGGAACGGATTAATAATTGTACCCTAATGAACACCGTGTTAGCAAATCTCTGACAGGATGGAGCCATTGTACGAGATATGACAAAGTGTCAGGTTTTAGGATGAATTAATGAGATACTGAATTTGCCGACTAAACAAATACAAGGTACAGCGCTTGGAAATACATTGTTCGGTGTAATACACGTGTCTGCAATAAACTGCTGTGGTCATTAGTCATTAGTCATTACTCTTTAGTCATTAGTCATCACAGTATAAGCTGTTTTCTGTTTTTTTCTTGCCAGCATGTTTAAACGAACAGAGTCACAACTGTCTGAAGCCAGTAGGACTATGAAGGAAGTTGAGGAGGCAAAGGAGATAGAGAAAGGTTGTAAGGTACTAGGCTATTCAGATCTGGTCACTAAACATGACTTAAACCGTTTTTACCAGGAATAAACTGAGATTAAATTCCATTTTGGAGAATGCCGCAAATATAAAAAAACATTATTTTATTTTAATTAAGTTTGAAAGAACACATCTTGTTTAAGTTAAATATTTTTGCACACGCCGGATTTCGAACCCGTGACCTTTGGATCCGGAGCCGAGGATCTTAACTACGCGGTCACGTAGGTCGTGAGACCGTAATAGAGATCCCATAGTTCAGTTAGCATAATATTATATTATGTTGATCGATATAATATTATTACCTCGGTTAAGTTAACTCCAACACTTACACATCCAAGGTTTGAGCTTTGGTAGTTTTAAACAAATTGAAACGACCTTTTTTGTCAGTGAGGGGTGGAAGATTGGGAAATACATGGCTGTTCAGATCTTGTCACTAAACACGGCTAAAGCTATTTTAAGCTACGTTTCGATTTCCGAATGGTGGTAATGAGAATATATACCTGTACAACACTTAAACGTGCCGCAAATATGATACTTTTTTTTATTAACTTTTTATTTCTTACATTATTTTTTTACATTACCTACCTCACTAGGTCATTAGAACCTATTCTGAGGTAGGTGACAGTGAGTACAAGTAGAATAATATAAAATATGTTGATATTTGTTACTCAATGCTAGATGATACAACAGACACTGACCGTAAAACTCTCTCGATACATTTTTTTTCCATTTAAGGTACATTGACAGTAGGTGAAGTTGCAAGGCACTAAATCCTATAATTAAAGACAGTGGATACGATACAAATATACACACATTTTACATCGTAACAATCCTATAATTATTGATAGTGAATACTTTACCTAATGAAAGAAAAAATGCAATTATTAAATGGGAAATAACACATATAAGTCCAGATTTTATTTTTCTGTGCAATAAACTTGTCGCTTTTCAAAAGATTCCGTTTACAATCTTAAAAATTGTGCTGATTTGTTCATTGAAAATAATTCAAATGTAAGCCTGGGGTAGTTTGGTTTTCAAGACCTGCTACGGCAAACTCAACTCTATACCCTTCTGCCGTACGTCGAATATTCGTTCTGCCGTCTGGCATTTATGCTCTTTTTGCACCATTCACCGCGCACGACAGCTGGCCGGTACGGACATTTTCTCTGTGCTGAGCGTCAGTTTGAAATTTTAACGA
Organism: Drusus annulatus; assembly: GCA_022651775.1. Lineage (NCBI taxonomy): Eukaryota > Metazoa > Arthropoda > Insecta > Trichoptera > Limnephilidae > Drusus > Drusus annulatus. Next base: position 101,678 of record JAGWCC010000789.1, read on the forward strand.
TTTCTTAGTGAAATAATTTCATTTAGACTGTGACTTAACCTGCCTGTATATAAAGGTTTTTATGTAAAAAAAAAATGAAAGTACGCAAATGTATTTAGTAATTATAATAAATAGATAACTTTTATAGCGCCATTTTCGTGGGAAAATCACTTTAAGGGCGCTTTTTTGATTTTTAAGACTCCGCCATTTTTTTCGGAAACATCCCTTAGCGATTTATTTCTATTGTACTTTATCCGCTCAACACCTCGTCACAGGGCAGCATACATATAAAAAGAAATATAGAATAAAGCGCTTTTGCAAAAGCGGAGTTTTTAAGTTTTTAACAAAAAAATTGTTATGCAAATAATATTATTACCTACCGCACTCTCTACCTACCCTTCAGCTTGCTTTGAATACAATAAAATCAATCTTCAAAAATAGCCAATTTTCGTTTATTCCTAGGCGGCAAAAAGTACCTGTTTACTGAAGACCTGTTGTGAACTAATAAATTTTTTGCGGATTTAATTTATATTGTTGTTGTAAAAGCAGCAATTTATATTTTTACTCCTTGCGAAATTGATCAAACACTCCTGGCTGTCAATAGTCCCACTGGCTCTAGACAGTTGTAACATTTGCGCAGCATACATATAAAAATGTCGAAATATTAGAATGTGTTTCTTTTATTTTTTGGATTTTATTTGATTGCTTTTTATTAATGTAAAACATTTAAGTTTGCTTTCAGCCCTGTTCCTCTGTCTCAAAAGTTTTTAGTACAATTTCAGTATAAACTGATATATTTATTAATCATCGCGATTTTACAGATTGTTCAGACGTGATGAATAATGAGAAAACAGACTGTTAGAAGAAAAATATATGAAAGCTCAAAATAAGCACAAAAAGGATTCAGAGCAAGAAGAAGACACATAGCAGTAGTAGATGAATAATGAAAAGAAAAGAAAACAGAGTGTTAAAAGAAAATAGCAGAGAAGAATGTAAAGGTAATTCGAAGTAACAAAAATAATAGTACATATAGCTTCCTTATTGTTTTGTACGTGCAGTGGTAAAACAATATTTGCATCATCATTTATAATAATATCACTGAAAAAAGATCGATAAGTTGGTCAAGTGGTTCAAAGCGACGAGTTCCCACCCAGGCGTTGCGGGTTTAATCCTTTAACACATAGATTCTCAACATTCTTTTGCCCACCGCCCACTTTGAGATTTTAATTTTTTTTCTAGAGCCCCTTCCCCCTATTTTTTTTGCTTACCATTTGTCGCGTTCGCGGTTCCAGTTACCGGTGACCACCGAGGAACCGGTCATTTTATTTTATTTGGGAGACCAACAGTTTACATACAAACTAGTTAAAATATTTTATATTGGTAGTATTAATATGACCATTTATAGGTTTCCACTTGGGTGTTTGTATATGCAGGTGAACTGCTACCGTAAGTAAGTGAATCTAATTTTAAAAAATTAATAAGAAATTAAGACATAATTTATAGATTTATTTATCCAGTTCTTTTTGAATTCGGTTTTTGGTGTTTTTTGCGGTGGTGATGGAGGACTGAACGCTGTTGGGGCAAATAAGAAATTGTCCAAAGAAGCGAAGCTAGCAGTCCACAATGGAGTGCTTATACCAACCCTGATGTATGGTAGTGAGGCATGGAACTGGCAGAGGAAGGATGAAAGTAGACTGAATCCTGTGGAAATGAGATCTTTGAGACGGATGTGCGGTAAAACCATGTATGACCGTATTACAAATGAGGATATCCGGAAAGAATGCAAGGCTGATATGAGCGTAATGGATAGGATTAAGAAAGGGACGCTTAGATGGTTTGGGGATGTAGAGCGAATGAACGAAGAAAGGAGTGTGAAAAGAATATATGATGCGAAAGTGAATGGAAGAAGAAGTCGAGGACGCCCGAGAAAGACATGGCACGATCAAGTAAATCAAATACTTGAATCGGGTCATGTGAAGAGTCAGAATAACAGAAGAATATGTATGAGACGATGTATGAATGTAAATGAAGCAAGAAGTGTGTGCCAAAACAGAGTTGTATGGCGGTCCGTCCTCTCTGCCTACCACTGCGGGGAAACGGCGTGATAGTTAGTTAGTTGGTGTTTTTTGCGAAAAGTAAAATCGACAAAAGTTCCTCACCAAAAAAAGTACTAGTCAGTAGAGATTTGAAAGTGAAAAAAACTGGAATTCGCCCAAAAAACACGAAAAGAACGAACAAATAACAAATATCCGGTGACCAGCTATTTTTGCCAACGCCCTCCAATTTTTTCTGGGTCTTCTACTGCCCCCCTGAAAGTCTCAAACGCCCACAAGGGGGCGTTATCGCCCACGTTAAGAACCTATGCTTTAGCACAAGCAGCATTCTCCGACTATCATGATGGGGGCAGCAGGAATTCTAGCACTGTCGAGTTATCCATCAACAGAGAATGTTTGTCTTTCTTTGTGTAAAAAGAAGAAAGCGCTTAAACAAATGTTAAGTTTAGCAAAGTGTGCTTTTGTTCCAGATTCCAACACTTGAAGGAGATCATTCGCACCGAGCGCGCGAGGGAACTACAGCAGCAGCGGGCCACGGAGGAACTGGCAGCCCGGGCGGCCGCCCTCAAGGAGATCGCAGGGGGACAAAGGTAGGACACCAACCTTTCCTATTGAAGAGATGATGTTATTTTACCTGGGGGTAGTTTGAATTCAAATAGAACACGTTCACGTTTTGTAGGGGCTTTAAATGATATTGAAATTAAGTCCCTATGGTCTATTTTACTCTACGGTATTTTACACTTTATGTTTCCAAAAATGATTAATAATAATAATAATATTTGGATGATTTGTATGGCGGCGTTTTTGTGAAAAATCACCTCAAGGGCGCTGCACAGATCTTATTTTCTATTATTACATATTGATTCCTAGTTTAAATAAGAAAATACACAGGAACATACTTACCTGGCAGGTCCTATCAGATAGACACACTTATTAACTTAAAATTATAATTATGATTTATTTATATTTTTTCCGATTTAGGGCATGGGAGCGAAATTAAAAAATGGACTTTCTGAATTTGTCGTACAGTACATGATTTGGTTAAAATTTGTATATCTAAAGGTGATATGCCGAGAAACAGATTATGTTGGGATTCTTTTAATGAATTTAAGGATATGAGAGTCTGAAGAGGTAAGTTTTCAGTTTGGACCGAAATTCTGTTGGGCTCGTTATACATCTTAGCTCCGGAGGGAGTTTATTCCAAGCCTTCGGCCCCGATACTCCTGCAGCGCGATCTTCAAACTTAGTATTTGGACACCATAAGATATCAATATAATAATTTCTTTATTTTTAATCATTACATCAGACATGCTTACATTCAACTCACCTTATAAAAAGCAGCATTCGGTCTTGAAGGGTTTGTCATACCATTTTAAAGAGTTCCACGGCTTCCGTGGCCGTAAAGACGCTCGATTGCGAATGCAGAGGTCGCGGGTTCAAATTCCGGAAAAAGTAAGTTTTATTTAATTTATATGCGTTTTTCCCACATTCAATTAAAATTAAAATGAAATATTAAACAGTATATTTGCACCACGTTCCAGAGTGGTAGATACTCTGAGACCTCGACTTAGATAAGAAAGGCCACCATTCAGCATTGAAACGCTGCTTGAAATGGCTCTAGCCATGTTTGATCAGATCAGATCTGAACAGCCAGGTACTTCCTCGTCTCCTTCCCCTCCCCAATGCCTTCAGCCTCACAACATACTCCCAACCAGGGGTGTCATAGTTCCACTGGCGCCAGACGGTCGAGAGCAGTTGGGACTCTCGCGTGGTATTCACTATAAAAAATTAAAACAAAACTGCAAATAGCTACCGGATTTTCATCTTGGGAGAATCTGCTCACTCGTGGGCGATCCAATATGCCTACGCCCACATCAGACTTCTGGCCTGCATCTATTCCCGAATCAACTATTCATTTAAAATACTTCGTAACTTTTGATTTGTTTTTCTTCTAAGAAAAGATCGTATACGAGTATAAATGCGATGTCCGAGTACCTAGTAACGCGTCGTGCGCCAACCTCTACGTTCAATCATTTGTTACGTTGACACACGTCTGTCCCATCGAGCAAGTTAAAGCAGGGGGATGGACCTCCACACTCCTTGTTTCATTCACATTCACACATCGTCTCGCACATAGGTATACTTCTGTTGTTCCGACCCAACCTTGGAGTAGCAATGTATGGAGAGAGAGCTAATTACTTTTACCCAACCTATACAAACTTGCGATAAATCACTTTCTCACGGGTTTTTACGCCGTACAAAATGAGAGATAGAGACAACAAAAAGTAATTCACCGATTTTATGTAATATAAGGATGATCTTGGTCTCCCGCGTCTCCGGGAACTTCGCCCACATATTTTGAAATGCGACTAAACTGGACACAACTAAACGGTTTTTTAGGTTATACGCTATATTTTTGTTGAAAACAATGCTGTGAAAAAGTGGTCATACGAATAAACAAAAACATCATGTCGACATGTGCTATGAATGAATGTATAAATACCCTAGTCCTAACCACCCCCAGGTCTGCCGAGTCCGGCAAAAAGCATCAAAAACTGACTACACTGCCTTGGATAGGTACCACTCTATCTACTCAAAAGACCCAACTCAAATATTCATTTTTATATTTGAATACCTCCGCCGTGAGGTCTCAACTGCGCGGATCCAGTGGGATTATAGCATCCCCAACTGGAGTTTATTGTGAGGCTGGAGAGAGTAGGGGGGGGCGGAGATGGGGATGAGGACTGGGGAAGAGGAATCCCCGACTTTTTCTTCCATCCAATTCATCCGGCATAATTCCTGGCATTTTTTTTGAATATTTATATTTGTAATACGATCGTACATGTTTTTTTATCGCACATGCGCCTCGGGGATCGTATATCTGAGAAGAATCAATCGTATTATGCATTGAGCCAGCGATTTTAGTAATATCCGCTGTATTCAACACGTATTCAGCAGCTGTCAAATATTCACAAATAGATTTAGCCCGAGGAGGAAAAATCAAAACACGCGGCTCATAAGAAATAAGAGGAACTCTTCCAGGAGAATAATCAAAGCCTTCAAAACGTACGCCGCTTCGGTAGAATACTGATAGGGATGAAATATATTTTATTTTATTTCTTACGCATGGCCTAATACGAGTAGTTCCCTAAAATGTTTATTTTTTATTGTTTATTCGTTTACGATTCGTGTAAAATACCACAAAGGACGCCTTACAAAACTTACACGAGGAACTAAAATTTTTGTTTAGTGGGAATAGCGCACAAGAGTTCCAGTAGCTCCCAACTCTCCAGAGCCAGTGGGACTATGGCACTTACATAAAGTACAAAATAAATGACATTTACCAAAATGTCGTAATCTGACAAGCTTTTTAGTGCAGGTATGTTCAGATTCAAAGGAAAAATTATCTAGAATAATTATCAAAATCAAAAGTTAACAGGCATTGTAGAAAAAATCAATAGAATGCACCATGTTTTAGAAGGCAAAGTAGCAGAACTATAATATTTCCACGCTATGATCTATCGATTTATTGTAAATAACGAGAATTACTAAATCTAGTTAAAAAATAAATCAATAACATAAACAATAAATCATTTAACACGTCAATATCAAACTGTAAGTTTAATTTAGTACAGTTGTTGTCATCTGGCAGAGCTAAACTAATAGTTGGACCTGTTACTTAATATTATTTTTTTCTTTTCTTTTACAATATTTTTGAACGTGTTATTTATTAAATATTATTAGTAATTTTTGTATCTACTATTCAATACTCTTTTTTTTTATTTTTTTACTCAATTTTTTGCACTATTGAGGTTATTGTTTTTTTTTAAATATGTTAACATGTATGTAAAAGCCTATAAAGAGTGTAAATTAATAAATAAAATTATTCACCGTTTGATGGCAACATTTTTTCTTAAATAATATATTCGTAGTAAAAATAAACGAGGCCGCGTAATTAGGATTTGCGTCAGATGACTTCACTACATCTCTCAATCGGTCTGCGAAGACGTCTCGATTGGATTTAAGATAAAACTGGACCGTTGGAAACTGTTCCCTTTTCAATCAGTTTTCAAAACGGATTCATTAATGACTGTACGAATAACCAAATACAATAAAACCTTTGTATTCAGGACCAACGTTCGTCCTTCTATGTGAATTCCTCGAGTCGAATACATTCATTGTTTGAGTGTAATTTGGTTTGTCGACACTCGCTCAGATAAACGGTGATTTTTTTATTTATTTTTTTTACATGAATACCGCACAAGAGTCTCAACTGCTTCCAACCGTCTAGAGCCAGTGAGACTATGGCATCCCAAAATAGGGTATTTGTGAGGCGGAAGGTAGTGGGGAGGGGAAGGAGATTGGGAACAGGAAGGTTGGAAAGTACCTGGCTATTCAGATCTGGTCACCAAACACGCCATTTCATTGGTGCTCTATCACCAGGGCGATACTTAGAGTATCTACCACTCTGTAACGTGCCGCAAATATACTTTTATTAGTTTTAATATGAATTAAATGTGTTATGGTACATATTAATTAAATAAAAGTTATTTACGCACGCCGGGTGTGAATCCGCAACCTTTGGATTCTCAGTCGAGCGTCTTACCACTCGACCATGGAGGCCGTCGAGTGAATATTCAATGTACATGCGTTTACTTATGTCGGCCGATTGCATCCTGGGACTTGGAAACAGTTCTAGTTGGGTTATTTTCTAGACAGTTGAGGTTCGGTGAGGTTTAAATTTGTTCTTCAAAAGGACACCTTTATTTTTTAATTGTGTTTCTGAGACCTTGCTTGTTTGTCCACCCGTCCCGAGCAGTATCAAAGCCCAACAAACAGTACCCGGGGTTGTGTCGGCTGTGTGTTTTGTATAGAGTGGTATCTATCCGAAGGCAGTGTAGTCAGTTTTTGATGATTTTTACCGGACAGCAACCGAGTAACAATGTACGGAGAGAGAGCTAGTTTTTTTTACCCAACCTATACAAACTTGCGATAAATCACTTTATCCGGGTTTTTACGTCGTTCACCATGAGAGAGAAAGAGACAACAAAAATGAGACACCGCTTTTATGTACTGTTAGGATGATTTTGGTCTCCCGCGTCTCCGGGGACTCATGTTTTGAAATGTGACTAAGCTGGACACAACTTAACGGTTTTTTAGGTTATATGATAAATTTTCGTTGTTAACAATACTGTGAAAAAGTGGTTATACGAATAAACAAAAACATTATACCGACTGGTCGGTAGCTGAGTGGACAAACGCGTCGGATTCCCACCCGGGCGCCGTGCGTTCAATTCTTCCGCTGGCTAAGTCCTCCATCATTGCACAAGCAACATCTTTCCGGTTCTTATGATGGCGGTAGGAGCTTTTCAAATGTTGTCAGGTTATTCGCAACCCGGGAATGCTTGTCTTTCTTTAAAAAAAAATAAGAATGTGCTATGAATGGATGTTTAAATTTAAAAAAAAACAACTTTTTAAAACATTTATGGGTGACATGTTTAAACTAAAGAAGGTTCGATTTTTAGGAGACTTTTATGAAAAAAGTCGCTCGCGAAATAAGCGGTCGTTCGCCGGTTTTTTTATGTTATACTGTCAAGAGTCCCAACTGCAGGGGGACCAGTAGGACTGTGACACCCCAAATAGGGGGTGTTGGGAGGCTGATTGAAGTAGGTTTGCGACGGAGATAGAGAAGAAAATTGTTAGAAAGTATCTACCCGGTTATTTAGACCTGATTAAATAAAAATTGTTGAAAAATTGGACTTTTCTTTTATGAAACTGGTGGTGTATTTGCAGGGCGATACTGGTATTTCGGGTCCTGAGCCAAGGAGCTTATCGCTTTTTTTACCAAGGTATTTTTTGTCTTCGGAGGGCAAAACTTCTTCAAAAACAACTATGTTTTGTAAAATTAAAACAAAAACAATGCGCGATGTTGTTCATTTTCAAAAAAAATTATAGTGCAAATATTTTTCTCAAACGCCATAAGTCGTGTTTGCTCTTGTGAAGTTTCGGAGTTTTTTTCCTCTTGAAAATAATCAAAATTGAAAAAAAGATGACACCTACTAGCGAAATGCGGTTTGATCCAATTATTCCTTAGCTTCGTCCAGACAGTCCGCGGCAGCACACGTGACCCATTCCCAACTAGCAAATACACAATTTAGCAGTCAACAAGGTAAAACAAAGGGTATGAAATCAATCGTGACTATAATAGTGTATTCGTGCCTTTCCATTAGTACTCAACTCAGTATTAGTTATTCGCGCGGTGTATGGTTGACGCTATTCAAAATTATGCCACAGATTTGCCTCAGGGATCTTATTTCGACTGCAGTAATCACAGACTATTTCTACTAAATAGAGTTCTTCGTCAAATCCACTCCTCACCGCTCGTCTCATCTCCTCTGATTGACAACTGTTCGTTGGTGAGTAGTCCATTCACCATAACGTCAGTATCACCAGCCTTCCCGGCTGATCTTACAAACACATGTTCTGCATGTTGTACAAAATTTATTTTTTAACAAGATCTCATAAAAACAGTTGTTCACCAAATACATTAAGAGATGAATAATATAAAAATATTGTGGATACATGCATGGTGTAAAAAAATAAATTAAACATTTATGTACATCTCACATATAGACAAGGTATTATATATCCAAAGGAGTTTTATAAGAAAAAGCTGAAGTAGTGTGACGCACTATATATGATATAATAACGCAAATAAGGTTAGCAATGAAAAACAAAAAAGATAAGATACAAGAGAGGTTCATTCTTATATACAAATTATGAGATAATCGTTGAATTGGCAAGTGTAAAAAGGTGTGTAAAAAAATATACATTTTATTTAAGATTATGTAGGTCGTTATGTACCTAACGGTCATTCTTGTACGTATATCGAGAGATAATTACTTCTTTAAAATTACACTAAAATTACCGTTGTTGTGTATAGGTTAACTGAATAAACTGAAAATAATTTTAAAGTGACTAGTTTCGGCGTAATTCCGATTTTAAGAAAATGTTTTAATCTTTAAATATCAGTGTTTTAAATGCAGTGCAATAGCCTGAGAATGGTCACTTGCTTTGACCCTTGTCCAAATGTGTCCCTTCGACCGCCCGGGAACCGGCAGGGGGGGCGGGGGAGTGCCGATCTCGACCGACTGTTCCCGAACGCGAATGAACCAGGTATCCAACAAATCACCCAAGTGACACCCTTACAGATGACAGCCAGATTACATTCGCCCACGTTGAACTAAATTTGTTAGGGCGACCGCATTACATCTTACATAAACATTACAATTTCACAAGATCTGTACAGCGCCCTTGAGGTGATTTTTCACAAAAACGGCGATGTAAAAAATCATCCAAATATTATTATTATTATTATTAACGACAGAACTACATACAGCAACAACACTGTTTATCTGGTCGTATTCAACATTTCATTAAAATCATCTCATCATTTTGCTAGAGTCGTTAGTGCTTCTGAAACATCTTTGAACGTGGTTTAATCATATTTATGTAGGTGTATTGAAAACTGATACTTTTGAAAAATGTTGATGAATCTACTTGAAGTATTGGCTTTCAAAGACGCCGCTGCCTTCTAAGTGGGAGTACCATCTTGTACAACCTTATTCTATAATATAACGCAGCGCTAGGCAACTGGTGTGCCGCGAGACACTGCTGTTGTTTGCCACCGCACGTCTCCTTTAAGAGTCGAAACATTCATAAATAAGTGTCCAATAATATAATGTATAATGACAAATAATAATATGCGGTTGGCATTTATTATTTCATAATTTGTCTGTATTTAAATATATGTGGCCAAATGTTGACTTCCTTGTTGTCACATTTCTTTCAACTATTTTTCTTTGTAATACTTACTTTGTAATTTTGTAGACACTTGCTGTGATTTTTTTTAATAGTGAATACCGCACAAGAGTGTCAACTGCTCCCAACCGTCTAGAGCCAGTGAGGCTATAGTACCCCCAAACTGGGGTATGTTGTGAGGCTTAAGGTAGTGGGGAGGGAAAGGAGATGGGGAAGGGAATGGTTGAGAAGTACCTGGCTATTCAAATCTGGTCACCAAACACGGCTAAAGCCATTTCAAGCAACGTTTCAATTCTGAATGGTGGTCTTTCACCAGGGCATTGCTTGCTTGTGAAATTTCGGGCTTATATTGATAAGAAAGGAAATCATCAACAAGTTAAAATTGTTCAAAAAGTTTCAATTTCATCGAAAAAAATTAGTTTTTTTTGTTTTTATAGTGAATACCGCACAAGAGTCACATCTACTCCCAACCGTCTAGAGCCAGTGGAACTATGGCATCCCCAATAGGGGTATGTTTTGAGGCTGAAGGTTGTGGGGAGGGGAAGGAGATGGGAAAGAAGAAGACCGGGAAGTACCTGGCCATTCAGATCTGGTCACAAACAGCTAAAGCCATTTCAATCAAGCAACGTTTAGATTCTGAATGGTGGTCTTTCACCAGGGCGATACTATTTAGAGTATCTACCACTCTGGAACGTGCCACCAAATATACCTTTTATTATTTTAAATGAATTAAATGTGTTTTGGCATAATTAATTAAATAAAAGTAATTGGCGCACGACGGGTTTGAACCCGCGACCTTTAGATTTGTAGTCGAGCGTCTTACCACTCGACCATGGAGGCCGATTCCTTTTCTCTCTTAAATGCTGCCCTGTCACACGTTTCCTCTTTCCACCTCTATTTTTATTTATTTTCCTTTTTTATTGAATTCTTTTCTGTTTTATTAAAGGCATGATGTTAATATATTTTGCAATCGGATTGACAATCCTGACCTTTATTATTTTCTTCAGATCAATGTTTGTTACTTTTTGAGTCTAATGGCAAGTCCTCACGGTTATATACACATATTATTTGTGATTATTTCGGATCTTGGAGGAGACGTGCGGTGGCAAACAACAGCAACGACTCGCAACACACCAGTTGCCTAGCACTGCGTCATACTATAGGGCAAAGTCGTAGGTAGATGGCACTCCCACTTGGAAGACAATGTCTAAAAATTCCACTAAGAACTTTAGTTTGGAAATGTTGCGGAGCCCTGCCATACGGCACACCAGCAGCCCGTCTGCCTCCCTGAATTCCCGATATTAAAACACCCCGCAAGTTGCTGGAGGAATGCCCGCGTGGGCGGCTCGGCGCTCCAGACCCCCGGGGGAGAGGCTTGCGAATTAGCGTGGGGGTGGAAACTGGAAACACGAGTAATATCACATACTTCATAGGCGTTCGAAATTTAGCAGAATTTATAGCTGCCAAAAGTCTCGGATTCGACTCCCTACTGGTTTGTTTGAGCCAATGACAACACTCTAACTTATTTTGTTGCTTTGATATTCTCGCATTTTTTATTTACTCGTTAACCATCCAAAGGTCGCGGGTTCAAACCCGGCGTGCGCCAATAACTTTTATTTAATTAATATGTGTAATAACACATTTAATTCATATAAGCATATTTGCGGCACGTTCCAGAGTGGTAGATAGTATCGCCCTGGTGAAAGACAAGTGCCAGGCCATGTTGCCAAACTGATGCCAGCCACGAGCGTGCGGCCCATCAAAGGTTTGTTTGCGCGCCCCCTTGTCCGCTGTCCGCTGGCTCAAAGCCGTTGGGCACCCCTCTACACCGATCCGTTGTAGAGATACCGACCGCAGAGCGCCGGAGGATACTGCAGCCGCAACGAAAGCCAAACAGAATCGACACGCAACGTAAGCTGTCGACTTTAGTTTAGTTATTCAATTTTGCTAGCGCGCCCGCCTCGGCTAAGGGTGACTTAGCACTCCGGGTTTTCCCGAGATTCACATTTGAATTGATTCTGATAAAGCTGCAACAAAAATATCAATTGTTTTCATAAGATTAACCCGGGATAGGTAGATAGGATGTAAGAAATTTATATTTTAAATTAATACTAACTCTCGGACACACTTTCACATTCTCACCATAAATCGTTTTTCAGCAATAGCGTAAGCGATAAGGCAAGATTTTATCATTTTGCGCGTGGAATTAGTTACTTTCCGAGATAGTTATCGGAAAACATCGGAGATTATTGTCATATGTTCTTTAAAACTAAATAAAAAAAAAACCTGACGCATCACCGAACTATGCGTTCCAGAAAACATTCTTCTAAGGCAGTCGACTCTTAGATCAGCAACGTCATCGGCTATCGGAAGGCTGATAGAACCCAAACGCAATACAAATACTTAGTTTGAAGATCGCGCTGCAGGAGTATCGAGGCCGAAGGCTTGGAATAAACTCCCTCCGGAACTAAGATGTATAACGAGCCCAACAGAATTTCGGCCCAAACTGAAAACTTTTCAGACTCTCATATCCTTAAATTTGTTTAAAAAATCTCAACATAATCTGTCTCTCGACGAATCACCTTTTGATATTCAAGTTTTAACCAATCCTGGACTGTACGACAAATTCAAAAAGTCCATTTTTTAATTTCGCTGCCATCTTCTAAATCGGGAAAAATAAATAAATAAAAATCGTAATTATAATTTTAAGTTAATAAGTGTGTCTATCTGATGGGACCTGCCAGGTGAGTATGTTCCTTTTTATTTTCTTATTTTAACTAGGAATTAATATGTAATAATATAAAATAAGATCTTTACAGCGCCCTTAAGGTGATTTATCACTAAAACGGCGCTATAGAAATCATCCAAATATTATTATTATTATTATTTCATATATTGTGTAGACAGTAAAGATGTCAACTTGACATAGGCTGTTGTAAAACATTTAATTTACACGAGCTCGTTTTTTTTTAACTCATTTTATAAATTATTTTTGGACTGTTTTTTTAGCGTTAGCCATTCCCGTGATATTCTGAATACCTTTCGATAAATTTGTGCGGTTAGTAGCCGAGTGGACAAATGCGTCTGGTTTAAGCAACCAAAACGTTATTTTTGTAAACCTAGAAAATTTCTAAGAGCGGTTTTTTTATTAAGTTTGGGTTTTTGGAAAAAATGAAAATGTTTGATCAAGATGACCATTACACCTTTTATTATATATAGATCTGTGGGCCTTGAATGTAATTTACCTTGGGAACAACACGAGTATTCGAATGCCAGATAAATCTCTCTACAGAACCAAATCACACGCGCCACATGAGTGTCATACAATGTACCAACTTTCACATCAACAACACGTACAATACAATCAATTCCATGTTTATGGGTTTTTCGTTTTGTGTAAAATTGGACACCCGAAATTTTTATCGATAAGTCATCGCCAATACCATAAAACATTATTCTGAGTGCCACAACACAATTTCCGAGTAATTAATTACTCTTTGGCGACAAATGACATTAATAAAGCATGAAATGCCAGTTTCAACATATTAGAACGGGTAACAACTTTTAAATTTCGTTTATTTTATTCTTTGATTGGCGAGCGTTTTTACCCCCAAGCTTCGTATATTCTGACGATATTAGAATTCCCTGACAATATTAAAAGCGGAAAATGTTTCTCGTGCAATAGTGGAGGACTTAGCAAACTGGTGGGAACCATACCTCTCGACTGTGCGGGCAACTAACCGATCATTCGCTTGGTAAGTACCTAATGTTGAACATCTTGATAGATGTTCATTATATGTTCATTATAAGATGTTAACAATATCTATCGAATATAAATTACAACACTTTAAAGGTTCATTTCTGTAGTAATTCCTCCCTCGTTACGTGTACACTCTACTAGAGTTACATTCCTAGCGAGGAGATATCCCGCTAAGCGCCATTGAGGTGATATTTCACAAGAATGGCGCTATGTATTTTTTTTTTTTTTTTTTTTAACATGAATATTTTTATTTTGTTTTTTTTTATTATTATTTGAGACTATTAACTCAAATTGGGTTTCTTACATTATTTTTTTACCTGGCTACCTACCTCACTAGGTCATTAGAACCTGGTCTTTCCAGGGCGAGTATCTACCACTCGGTGCAAATATACTTGTTATTATTTTTTATATGAATTAAATGTGTTATGACACATAATTAAATAAAAGTTATTGGCGCACGCCGGGTTTGAACCCGCGACCTTTGGATTCGTAGTCGAGAGTCTTACCACTCGACCATGGAGTTAACCAAGTTGTTTTTTTTTTTTTCATTTTTATTTATTAACTTTTTGTTTTACATTATTTTTTTACATTACCTACCTCACACAATTAGAACCTGTTCTGAGGTAGGTGACAAAAGTAGAATAATAAAAAAAATATTTTGACGACAATGCTAGATGATACAACAGATACTGGCCGTAAAACTCTATTGATACCATATAAGATACATTGACAGTAGGTAAAGTTGCAAGGCACTAAATCCTATAATTAATGACAGTGGATACAATACAAATATACATTCATTTTACATCGTAACAATCCTGCAATTATTGAAAATGAATACATTAACCTGAAGAAAAAAAAAGAAAAAATGCTTATTTTAAAGTAGTATGTAATAATAATGGAGTTAAAAGAATTATAATAGAATTATGATTCAATATTTATATAATATCGTGTTATTATGTAAGACAAATGTATTTTTTTAGGGTCGAGCATTTTATAAAGCTGAATAAATTATTAATATAGAAATCGATAGAACAAAAAAAATTACGCTATCGTAACAGAGCTGTGTTTTCAATTATTTGTTGATCTTCAGCTCAAATTCTCGAATGAATCATAGATTGTATAGGATGTTTACGCGAATGTGGTCGGTAGTGCAGAGAGCCGCCAACCAGAGGCCAGCGATACGCTGTGTGATATTATGTATTTATTATTATATTATCCAGGTATTCTGCGCGAGTTTTTTTGTGGAAAAATATGCAAAGAGTAAAATGTAACAAACGAAAATTGAAACAACACGAACAAACTTCTGAACTCTGTCAATACTCGGATCTCTGTAGCAATATCCCCGCAGTTTTCCGCTCCATTCGCCTCTCGATTCCGTTCTTCCATTTTACTACATTTCTATCAGCAGATCGAACTTGGTTCACCCAGCCGAAAAATTCCAATAATACATACACCACATCGGACCTTCTCTGGGGCAGTTAATAGAAACCTGACCCCGATCATCTGCAGATATTTCTCGCATTTGTTGTGTTACGCCTCTCGTGATTTTAAATACAAAAGACCCAGGCTCTACTGCAACTCAAATCGCTGTTAAAAAGTGCAGCAGGAATGGAATTAATTACTGATATTGAAGTACATCCCTTATAATTAAATAACCGTTTTTTTTTTAAATAAGTGATCATTCTGAAACGGAATATCTGTATTAGTTTTCACAATCTTTCAAAGAAGCATTTTCTTCACAATTTATTAAAAATTCGCCAAGACCATATTTTATGATTAGCTATCATTTGTCGTTTATTTAATAATCTGTACTTCCTAACCATATTCTTCCTCTCCACTCTTTTAGCCTCACAACATACTCGTAGTTATCAAGAAGCTACTCCTCCAAAGTACTTTCCATTTCAATACCGGTAAATCATATAAATGCTGTTTTTAATAATTATCATTTACCGTTGTGATAGTTTTCGTCTCCGCGCATTAAAACCTCCTGTGAAGAAGTTTTTAAGTTATTTTTGAAGAGCAGTGCCCTTAATTTTAAAAGATCGGTGAGATAAATAAGACAAGTCGCAATGTTTTCTGAATAATATTATTACAAAAATAATATGTTGAATCTCTTTTGAATATTTTGGAAAGGTAATCATGGGGAGTGAACAGGGTACAGCGCACTCTCCCCGTCTCCTAATGGCTGCCTCCGCCATTTGGTCCAGATGGGATGAGTCGGGCAGATACGAGTACAGACAATTGTATCCCCAGCGAGATATTGGAAATTATTTGGGAGGGTCTCAATAGATGTCGTTTGGGTGAACTCGTTCAGAACGGTGTTGGGCGTTGAGTGTTGGGTATCTCTTTAATGGAATCCAAAAGCTTTCTAATGAGATTTGATATTTCGAATTAATCATCTGTTCGTTAGATTAAAACGGCGAGAGGAATGTTCAAGCAATAAAATATTTATTATAACACTTGACTAAGAGTGAGATATCAGAGAGACCCGTTGGTCGTCGATTGAACAAATTCGTTGGATTCTCAGCCAAGGGCTGTGGGTTTAATTCTCTCCTATACTCCAACAATTTCCGTTTGTAATCATGGGATTAAAAGGAACTCAAATATTATCAGGTCATTCGTAACTCGAAAATGTTCATCTCTGTTTTTAAAATCACCACTAGGGCGTTTCACAAAGTTAGAAAATAACTAAAATCACAGCTTAATATATCAAAAAACACTTCAAATATAATGTGGAACATATTGGCAAAATGATTGAAATAACTCAAAACAATGGCACAAAACACTGTGCCTCGGCGAAGGTACGAGATGCCTACTCCGTGTTTCATACTCACTTCGCGAAAATTTTGGGATTTTATTACGTTATTAGTTATAAGTGTACCTGTAGAACTCAGCATTAATTTTTGATTAAAATTTTAATCTTCTTTAGCAGCCGTATTTTTATTTCATTAAAAAGTAATAAAAATCCTTTATAAATAATCAATGGAACTTATCGCGTGGCCTCATTTCAGATTTGTTCCCCTTCCCTTTACCTACCCCTCCTCATAACCCCACTGAAGTTCGTGTTCTCTCTCTCTCTATCTCTTGTAGTTTCCTTAACCTCTCTTATTGTAATTTCGTTATTTAATAAGAATGTATTTCTTGTCCTGATGAAGGTTCGGGATAAAGCGAGATTAGTTGACAATATATACAAATAAAGTGGTAAATAATTGTTTTCAAATTAAAACTACAACTCTGTCTACAGTGAAATGTGTTAGCAAAAGCTGAATGTGGAAAAATAATTATAATTGGATCTTATTCTCTTGATTCTGAAGTTACAATATAATTAGTTCTAATTATGTTCATTCAATGAAAATGATCTTTGAAAATAAGGATTTCTTAGAAAGCAAATCGTGAAAAGGAAACCAACACATTACATTGAAGTGAATGTTCTATTTTCATTGAATACGCGTAAAATTTAAATGTCAACTTTTTTGTCGTAAAGTGGTAATAGATTTTTTTCCCTAAAAGAAAAAACCCACCTGTAATGTTGTATTTGTAAGGCCTCTTAAATGAATTATTTTGCGTTCATTTCGTATTTTAAAGATTCAATTTTATTTAAAATGCGAAACACAAATTGAATTGTTATTTACAGAGTTGCTTATTTCCAAAAATACTATAATGGATCGCAGGTTTAAGTCCCGGCGGCCTTTATTTATTTATTTTATCTAGAGTGCTAGATACTGCTGGTATCATCCTGGTTTAAGACCATCATTCAGAATCGAAACATTGCTTGAAATGGCTGAGGCCGTGATTGGTGACCAGATCTGAATAATCAGGTACTGCCTCCCAACATAGTCATCAGTCATAGTCCCACTGACTACAGACAATCAGGACTCTTGTACCGTAGGTGTTCATACAAAAAATAAAAATGAAATAGAAATTGACTTGATTAACTGAAATACCAAAATGATCGGTACGAGTGCAGTTCCGAGAGATATTCTTGGTTAAACCCTTGGAGAAACAATGTATGGAGAGAGAGAGAGAGCTAATTATCCAACCGATACAAACTTGCGATAAATCACTTTTTCCGGGTTTTTACATTGTACACCATGAGAGAAAAAGAGACAACAAATATAATACTCCGCTTCTACGTACTGTCACAATGATCTTGGGCTTCTGGGTCACCGCGGGACTCCGCCCACATTTTTTTTATGCCACTAAACTTGACACAACTAAACGGGTTTTTAGGTTATATGCTATATTTTTGTTGATATCAATACTGTGAAAAAGTGGTTATACGAATAAACAAAAACATTATGTCGATATGTGATATGAATGGATGTAAAAATACCCTAGCCTCGGTATTAGCCACGCCCAGGTCCGCCGAGTCAGGTTAAAATCATCAAAAACAAGTCAAAAACTGACTTCACTGTCTTGAATAGATACTACTCTACCAACTCTACGTTTCTATGATTAGCGCCATTTTGTTTTTTTTTTTACATTTGACCGGTCCCCGTTAAACGCCGACTGTCCGCCCGTTTCAACTTTTGGACAAATCGTGTTCAGCTGGAAAGCAGAATAGCCATGTTGTTATGCTTGTCAAAAAAAATGGCGCTAGATTGAAATGTGACGATGTCAAATGTGACGAATGTTTCAAACAGACCAACCCTAATTTGATCTGCAAAAAAATACGCGTACAATATTTTATCCATACAAAACACGTGGCTTAATATTAAGTTTGCGCCTGTGGAGTGATGACACCTTGAAGTAACAATATATAAAAGAGAGAGCTAACTCTTTTTACCCAACCTATACAAATTC
The DNA here is from genome assembly GCA_022651775.1 of Drusus annulatus. Classification (NCBI taxonomy): domain Eukaryota; kingdom Metazoa; phylum Arthropoda; class Insecta; order Trichoptera; family Limnephilidae; genus Drusus; species Drusus annulatus. The sequence continues at coordinate 120,098 of JAGWCC010000789.1, forward strand.
AGGATGAATCCTTTCTCAGGGTTTTACGTCGTACACCATGAGAAAGAAAGAGACAAAATCTCCCAAATTATCACACCGCTTTAAAGTATTGTTAGAATGTTCTTCGTGTCCCGCGTCTCCGTCGACTCCGCCCTCACGTTTTGATACGCGACATAAATCAACATAACTCAACGGTTTATTAGGTTACATCCAATTTTTTTTGTTTATACAATACTGTGAAAAAGTGGTTATACGAATAAACAAAAATATTAAATCGACATGTGCTATGAATGGCCCAGGTCTAGCCGAGTCCGGCAAACCTCATAAAAACTGATTACAGCAGCGCTCTCTCTTGTATAGTATTGCTCTGAGGATGACACTGAAATTTTACTTTTGAGCTACTCGATAGCTTATCGATCGCTGAGTTTTATTGGCGAAAGCGGCCGTGAATTAGTTATATTAGCGTTATTTGTGTTTTGAAACAGTGGTCGAGTTTCAAGTTTTGAGTTATTAGGCAGAAGGATGGAGAGTTCAGGAGCTACCCACGAGTAGATGAATTGTCTTTGAACAGGCGTAGTGTGTTTTGTAGGATCTGTGAAGTTCCTGTTGGTTATAAGTTATGAGTTACGATTCTGGTAATGTAATTGTTTCGTAAGAGAGTTTTTTGTTGTATTTGTACAAGAAATGTGTTAGCATCTTGAAGTAAGAATATATGGAGATAGAGCTAATTATTTATACCCAACCTACACAAACTTGCGAAAAATCACTTTCTCCGGGCTTTTACGGCGTACACCATGAGAGAAAAAGAGACAACAAATTTCTTGGCCCGCTTCTATATATTGTCATAATGATCTTAAGATGCTGGTTCCTTGAAGTAACACTGGCGGGACTCCGCCCACATTTTTATTATGCCACTAAACTTGACACAACTAAACGGTTTTTGTAGGTTATACGCTATATTTTTGTTGATAAAAATACTGTGAAAAAGTGGCTATACGAATACACAAAAACATTAGGTCGATATGTGATTTGAATGGATGTATATAACCGTAGCCTTAGTCTTAGCCACGCCCAGGTGCGCCGAGTCAGGTTAAAATCATCAAAAACAAGTCCAAAACTGACTTCACTGCCTTGGATAGATACTACTCTGTGTACTCTAAGGTTAGCATGTATTTTAGATAGGTTGATACATTTATAAATATTATACTCGATGATGAGTCGAATGGAGGAATATTGTGTCGGTCGCTTGTCGATAACACGTATGACCATCTGTTTTTACGTGTGACAACTGTTTCGCCTTCCAAACTGGGGAGAAGCCACGCGCACAGGAATTATTTATATAATTTCAAGATACCTATAGAGAAAAGCTTTTAACAAATATTTGTTATGTCCGATGCTCTTATTTATGTTTCCGAGTAAACTGTCGGATGTCATCAATAATTATTAGCATAAAAAATTACCCTACTCTATTCTATTGTTTGAATTTGACTAAAGGTCGTTAAAGATGGCCATTGGTGTTATATAATTCATTTTGGGAGAATAGGGTTTTTTCTTGTATAACGATTCAATAAAGGGGATCGATAATACTTAGACCACAGCCAATGATTGGTACAATGTTGACATTATGTTAAATTACCACTTTGTCAAAGGGCAAGAAAAACTTTTGGTTTTTTTCAATTTGTTTAGCGAGGGAGCGAAATAAAAGTGTTTTATAAAAGCACTCGTTTTTGACATTTCCAATTCAGATTTCCCGGAAAATCCACCTGAAAGCTTAATGGCTTCGTTAACGGAAGCCCACGAAACTAAGAAAGCGAATGAATTACACAGTGTTAAAGGCCACCCTGTTCGATGTTACACGCCTGCCTACATTAAAAAAGTACCAATTTAATTATATTATTACAATTTGAATTTGCTAATTATCATACATTGAATGCAGCCTTAATTAAACTGTAAAACAGAATATTTATCAGTTTTTACTGAAGCAAAATATCTCAAAGTTAAAAAAAATTCCATGTTCAAATAAATTAGCTCTTCTTTTCAAAAATACTTGAAATTAAATACGTTCTTTTCACAGCGATGTTGATGCATTCAATTCAAACATTATCAGCAACGCATTCTGCATACAATGCATAGGACTATAATATTTGATACTGTATTTGATAAATCACAATAGGTAAATAGATAATACCTTTGTGTTAACTTAAGAAAAATATGAAACAAAATTAACAGAATGATTAAAATTCAGTTTATCAAAATATTTGGTTTAGGGATTCAAACAAAAAAATCAGACAATGTTTCCAGATAACTACCTCAATACTGCAAATGTCCGTCTTAATGGATAAACCGATATCTTTATTATTTCTAATTTTAAAACTGTTTGTTCGTGGTGGAACTCCATTTAAATGATTTTAATAATACCATTTTTTTTTTTTTTATTCCACTATTTTTTATTTAAGACCTGACTGGTTTCACCTTATGACGGGCGTCTTCAGATTGGTACAATTCTAAGTAATTCTATGGAATACATACTGTTAGGTTTAGGGCCGGTTCCACGACCTCTAGCGCCCTGTGCAGGAAGTATTGAGTGCGCTCCCCCCCCCCTCTAGCATCTTTTTTATTTGACACAAATAATCAATAATTTCTAAATTGCTTTGCGAATTTAAGTTTTATATCAAATGCTCCAAACATACAATCCTGAACTAGCCAAAGCACTGTTTACTAGAGATATTGAAAATATCCGAGATCCCAACTTCAGCTCTCCATACCGATCAACGTTACGTTTTAAATTCTTCGAGCCGGACAGTTTTTTTAGGTTAGTTATCAACAATAGAAACAATGGAAATCGAAGACAAAAAAATCACCTCAAAGGCGCTATAACTAACACAAATGAATCTTAAGACACTAATATAATCCAAAAACACCTAAAGGCATACAGCAATGAAGAATTTTAAACAGTTTATAAATAAATTTACGTAGCAAATTGACAGCTGTCATTGACAATGACAGATGTCAAATGTCAAAAGATCCTAGGAAACCTAAGAAAACCCCGATTCAACAAAATTTCCCGAATAACAATGAACAAATCCAACTTTATGAATTCATACGAATGAACTATATAGTAACTATCTTAAGAGTTTATTTTCAGATAGCAAGATGTTCGTCTTACGCTTGAAGTAACAGCGTCTTACGTCAGAACAGCTGGGTCTTTAGGGATGTAACATCTAAAATGGGCTGTCACTATCTTTGGAACCAGTTACTAATAGTTATAGGAAAAAAGTCGATAGCGGAGATGTGGGATTTCATTTTTTTTTTTGTTACCAAAGTATCACATAGTTGAAAAATACACTCCACACTGTAAACGAATTCTGAAAAACCAAATAAGCGCAACAACACGGGTACAATGTCGCCGTGACAAAAACATGTACCATCTCCAATAGTGCATTTACACTGTTATATGAAAGTAACGGGCACGGTGATTGGTAGTAGACTCTGTTTCTTAGAACTATAACGTATAACACTCAATAGAAAAACAGACTTTACGTCCAAATACTCACTATGCAATACGTAAAAAATTCCGTGAGAAAAAATCTACTCTTCATACATTTTTGCACATTCATTCAATGCACAGCGATGCTGCCAGCGCAATAAAAAACATAATTACCCCATGATGTGAATAATTTTAAAATGATATGGGGAAATTTTGATATGATTTAGAGAATATTTGAAGTAAATTTAAATAAGATCTTTATTTTCACAACGCCCCTTCAGAGATGGCGCCTATGTGCTTTGCACAGTTTGAACGTATGGTGGATCCGGCGCTGGTTAGGTCCGGAAGGGATGGAAATTGAAATTCATAGTGAATCATCTGTGACTTAGGGATTTTAGTTTTATGGCTGACAGAGGTGGCTTTACCATACCTTCAAAAATACATTCGGGTAGTTTTATTACCTTCTGGGAGACGGCTTACACGGGGTGCGTTAGATGCGAAGATGTGCTTTTTTTAACAGTTGGCTATTTTTGAATTTACCGATAGAATTACGTTGAGGGCATGTCGTAATATCGATTTTTTCAACAGACTTTTCAAATACCGAAATTCTTTCATAAACAGATAATCAATTTAGTAGGCCTGTCTGGGACCTAGGAGTCGAGAGGTCTTTTGTCAATTGACGATATTGGATCTCTCCCAAATCGGTATAGTTCACTCATCCAAGTATTTTCTGTTCAGTGGGCCATGGTTACATTATAGCACAGTAATCGAGCGTTATCAAATAGCAATGTCAATGCTTTAAGCTTATTTATTGACCAGGTCTGAACAGCCAGATAATTTGCAACCTTTCTATTTGTAACCTTTTTCTGTTGTTTTCAGCTACTCCCATAAAACCATAGCTCCATGGGAAAAAAAGTTTTTAAAAATTCAACGTTGTGTATATTTTTCTCATTCACGTATTTCACTGGAGTAATATTTCTATTAGCACCCGCTCCAAAATAATATTCACTCAGAGTAATGAAGAAACAGCAACATCTTTGTTATATTTTATAATAAAAATTACGTTTTTTAATTTAATTTTTTATCAAAATACCGCACATGAGTCACAACTGCTCTCAATCGTCTAGAGCCAGTGAGACTATGGCATCTCCAAATAGGGTATGTTGTGAGACTGAAGGTAGTGGAGAGGAAGGTTAGGAAGTACCTGGCTATTCAAATCTGGTCACCAAACACGACTAAAGCCATTTCAAGCAACGTTTCAATTCTGAATGGTGGTCTTTCACCAGGGCGATACTTAGAGTATCTACCAATCTGGAACGTGCCATAAATATACTTTTTATTTGAATTAAATGTGTTATGACACATACTAATTAAATAACAGTCATTGGCGCACACCGGGTTTGAACCCGCGACCTTTGGATTCGTAGCCGAGCGTCTTACCACTCGACCATGGAAGCCGTCAAAAAGGACAGTTTTGAAGAAGGCTCCGAATGAACTGAAACTAGAAGACAATATTTACAATAAATTGGTAAAAATATTTCAATTATTAATCAGGCCTGTGAATTGTTATGTAAAAAAAAGAGTTATTTTGTTTTATATATTTAACATTATAAATGATTACTAAATAACTAAGTTTTGTTAACTTTTTATAAATAAATAAAATATATATTATTTATAAATCCATTTCTTCACTCGCCCTGAAGATGTCACGAGCATGTGATGAAAGTGGTAAACGATAAAAATAAATTGTTTTATGGAGCATAAAAGTTAACATAACTAAGTTATTTAGTTCTCAAAAGATTTACCAAATCAGTAAAATATTGAGAAATGTACTTTGCTCGTTATTTTAGTATTTCTTATCTGGCTTCACTGGAAATATCATTATACCGGAGTAGTGGATACTGATGATAATTAATAATTAATAAAAATATTATTTAGTGATAAAAAAATGGTTTTTAATAAAAAAAAATCTGCGATGTGAGTATTTTTACACTTCAAAATAATTATTTAACTAACTAAGTAGTTAAATATCACAAGGGTGGGCAGAAGGATATACTGCCACACAACTTTGTCATGGCACATACTCCTTGATTGATATTCATACCATATCAATAAGCTCTCATGCGGAACAATATCGTCACTGAGCGGATCCGGACGTTGGTGTGAATCTACCATAAGAGTTCAGTTCCAACTACCTGGATCCGGTGAAACCATGGCATCTCTAATTGGGGTATTTGTAAGACTGAAGGAGTAGGGAAGGGAAGGAGATGGGTAAAAAATTGTAGGGTAGTACCCGGCAAAGGTAGTCTTTCACCAGGATGATACTGAGAGTATCTACCACTCTGGAACGTGCGGCAAATATAACACATCATATTTTTTCGAGTTTTATATTTGAAAAAATACAACATTTTAGATACAGTTTATTATCGCACGCTGCTATTCGGAGCCGTGACCTCCGAATCCGTGGCCAAGGAGCTAGGCGTGCAGGGACTGTATGCATTTTCAACTATTTTTCATTGCCCGTTTCAAAAACTAATTCAAAATTCTCAAACCATGTCATCGCTCTGCAGAATCCTTTAAATGCACAATTCCATAATCGCTGCGCGAGAGATAAATATTAAAATTGCTTTCGCTCTACGAGACTTTAATCTCTTTTTCCATCTCAAATGCACATTAAATCCAACATATTTGCATTCTACCCACACCGCCCAGAAGTAATTAAACATCCATTTAGTATTTTATCCGAGATTTTGTTTGATAAGCTATTTTTAAACGACTCTTAATTTAAGTCCATTTTCATTTTGTCCGTTTGCTTCCCAAGGAAATATTTTATGCAAAAATAATCGAAAAAGTTACAGAGTCAGTGCTTTAGTTTCTACTCGCATGGATTTTACGCAAACATTCGGAGTGTGTACGTTTTTTAAAACACATTTTTTTTATTTTGTGTATGGAATGACTGGGCTTGCGATATATTTGACAGATATCTGTTTAGTTAAATGTATTTAGAATTTTTAATACGAAGTGTACATTTTTTTAAGGCGTATAGTTGACAATTTAATGTAAAAAGTAATATAAGCAGATGTTATTTTTATTTTGGTCACGAATGGCCTGAAAATATTTGAAAAACTCCTACTACCATCGTAATGAGCGGAAATGTTGCTTGTATAATGATGGAGGACTTAGCCAGCTGAGGAATCCACGACGCCCGGGTGGAATTCCGACGCGTTTGTCCACTCAGCTACTGACCAAAGTAGCAATTAATTAAGAATAAATGCTTTGAAAGGCCATTAATCACTCCGATTTTAAAGAAATCACCTTTTAAACCGACATAGCTAATATCTTCGACCAATATCTGGACTTTCTTATATAAATCAAAATGGTTGGATTGACTGGTCGAATGCTCTCGTAATCTCCAGACCGGACTTCTGCAATAGTTTGTTTGCTGTTTGCCAAATGTTGAGGAGAAGATGAATCTTCTACGTAATTGCCTACACTGGTTTCTAATCACAGAAATAAATCAGTTTTAAAAAGATTTATCCGTGTAGGTACAAGGCACTTATTGATCTCTGCCTGAGGGACAATCTTACTCAGAGGAAATTCACGCTCAGATCAACCAAGTTTGATGCATCGAATAGACTTTTAAACTCTGGATCCACATTCTTGGAAAAAAGGTCAAATATACAGGCAAGAAACGTAACTACAATAGATCTGTACCAATCGAGTAAAATACGTATTCAGTTATTTACTCTCACGCTGATGAAAATACTTTACTGAAAAAACGAGTAACAAATATTGCTTCTTTGAATATGATTGTAATGTGTACACATCACTCTGAAGGGAAGAAATAATCAAATTAAATCAAAGTAATGTTAGACATTTATGTGTTTCGATCGTTAGGAAACGGTTGCTTCGAATTGTACTTTGTAGAATGTGATAGATAAATGTTTTTGTAGTCAACAAAGATTATACCGTTTAGGTATTAAAATCAACAATAAGTTTTTAAGCTACCTGTCCTCGCTAGACAACCTCACCCCACTGACAAACATAACGGTTGGTATTAAACTCTATTATGTACAACTAGTCTATTTTTTTCTATGAGTTCCCTATATTTCACCATTTTTTCAATGTCCTTATCGGCCTTTCCGCCTTTTAGTGGACACACTTCTCGCATACACAAACTCCTTCACAACTATATTACACGGTGATTTCGTAATCTTTCTTTCAAACATTAATAAACTTTTAACTTACCTACGAGTACATTCACCAATGAATCGTTTCACATTCAAACATCGTTTGTCCTAGACACGAGAAACAGAGAAATAAGCACCGCACAATCAACAGACAACGAGAAAATTGTGTTTATTTTCGCGCATGAGGGTAAATAATGATAAAATTAACAGGATGTTTCGCTCGTTTGGTTAATTAATATTTGTACAGCGCCTCCTTTCGAGGGGATTTTTCACATGAACTGCTCGGTCGGAATAATATTAATTTGATATGCAGAGATTGTTATTAGGGTTGGTTTCCGAACTGAATTAGGGACTGCCAGGCTCGCTTCCTCGCTACATTATTCCGTTTATTCCTATCACTGCAACTCCACGATTCGTATGAAAATCATCACATAATGACTTAGTCGATTACCTTGGCAATATTTATGCATTCCCATTAGATAGACTTGAAAATTTTGGAACGTTTAAGCCTTTAAATGTCGTTTCATTTTCAGTTGGAACGCTTAGAGATGAATTATGTATTTTTGAGTAGATTTTTATTTAAAATTTATCGGAGAGATTTGAAAAATGCATTTTCTGGATTTGTGGTTGAATGTCAATCAGTGTAACCATTAAAGGGTTCGTGATTCACTCAGTTCAAAGGTTAGTACCTTCATACTCGTGCGTCTGTGGCTGTTTCAAAAATCAATCACCATTAAAATCTTAGTATTTAAATAATTCATTGAGCAAAAATATTTGTTTTAGGAGTGTTTAGCGGAAATCAACTATCAAATTAGAGATTGGAAATCGAAAGTAAAATAAATAATTATATGTTTTAAATAAAAGTAACTTTGTTTTGACACCACTTTATTAGATAGATATACCAACCGGTTTCGGCTCTACCTGAACCTTCTTCAGTGCTGAACAAATATGTATTTGTATACATATATATACATATTTGTTGAGCCCTGAAGAAGTTTCAGGCAGAGCCGAAACCGGTTGGTATATGTATCTAATAAAGTGGTGTCAAAACAAAGTAACTTTTATTTAAACTTTAATTATGTCTTTCCACAAAGTGAGTGCTTCATGTCAAAGTTTATAAATAATTGTTATGGTAAAACGTATGCCTTAAATCTTCGATGGAATCACAGATTTACATTAATTTGGTGGCTAGTGTGGAGGGCTGCTAAACAGTTCTGATGATATACACTATATACAGTATACGAGTATATTAATATGCACGTTTACAATGTACAAAGTCTAAAGCGAACGTGTTGTTTGTACTCAATACAAAAAAAAAAATCTTTTGGAGTTTTAGGAACATTGATAAACTGCTTTGTATACCATTGACATAATTGGATTATGTATTATTTGGAAAATAAATAAAAAGCATTTCCGATCTGAGATTTTTTGAGCTCACCAAAAATAGCTCCTGAAATATACACGTGTATGAAATAAATTGACAGAATAAAGAATATTTCGCACGTAGCACAGTTTATTCTCGGAAAGCCTCCCGTTTGTGAAAGCTTCTCTGAACATTCGTGTTTCTATAATTTGATTTATTTTATAAAGCCCACGTGGGCTTTTCCGTGTAACATTTACATCAGAGATGCATAAAATACAAATAAAACTAAAAAAATAAGTTTTGTTGGTACACCTCTAACACTTTTTAAAACATTCAAACGATACGTGATTTAGAAAAACTTATATGGAAAAAAAACGATTTGTGACCGAGAATCGAACCCAGATTATTAGCTTGGCGGGCGACTTTACTAATTGTTGGCATATTGTTTCAATATCACACTATAAGTATACTTTAGTACAGTTTTTTTCATCTGGTAGAACCAAACTAATTTTTGAAACAATTTAACTCTGGACCTTTTTATTCAATATTATTTTTTTCTTTTCTTTCTCTTACAATATTTTTGAACCTGTTATTTATTCAATATTATTTGTTCTTCTCTCTTAGAATATTTTTGAACCTGTTATTTATTCAATAGTATTTGTTTTTCTCTCTTACAATATTTTTGAACCTGTTATTTATTCAATATTATTTGTTCTTCTCTCTTGCAATATTTTTGAACCTGTTATTTATTCAATATTATTTGTTCTTCTTCCCTCTTAGAATATTTTTTGAACCTGTTATTTATTCAATATTATTTGTTCTTCCTCTTACAATATTTTTGAACCTGTTATTTATTCAATATTATTTGTTCTTCTCTCTTACAATATTTTTTGAACCTGTTATTTATTCAATATTATTTGTTCTTCTCTCTTAGAATATTTTTGAACCTGTTATTTATTCAATGTTATTTGTTCTTCTCTCTTAGAATATTTTTGAACCTGTTATTTATTCAATATTATTTGTTCTTCTCTCTTACAATATTTTTGAACCTGTTATTTATTCAATATTATTTGTTCTTCTCTCTTACAATATTTTTGAACCTGTTATTTATTCAATATTATTTGTTCTTTTCGTTTACAATATTTTTGTACCTGTTATTCAATATTACTTTTTTTTATTTTCTTTTGCAATATTTTTTGCACTGCTTGGAGTTTATTGTTTAAAAAAAGATAATATTTGGGTAAAAGCCTTTAACGGACTTAAACAAATAAATACTCAAAATGTTTATCAAAGAAAGTAAACACTTTGTGGCTTGACATTAAACTGAAATAAAAAGATGGTTTGGTATGAAACACTTTATTATAATTCGTACAATTGGTCAACTAGTTTCGGTTGTATCCTGGCTTTCTTCGGGGCAGTATTATCATAAAGTTTATAATAATATTGCTCTGATTAAGGCCAGGTTACAACCGAAACTAGTTGACCAGACTGTACGAATTTTAATACATCGGTTCAGAACAAAACATATTTTCATTTCTAACTTAATTCCTATGATAAAGGAAGAGTTAAACCTTAAGCCAGTGGAACTATGGCATACCTAATTTGGGTAATAATTTAAAGCTGAACTAAACACGTCAATGCCATTTCAAGCAACAACATTTCCATTTGAATGGTACATAGTATTTCATCGAGGCAATACTGAAAGCATCTCAATATTAATATAACTAGATATTTGGTGGATCGCAATATGTTATGTTCCAATATTTGTCTTACATAATGAATTTCGTGGTGAACCATTAAATGAAATAAACCTCCCACTTTTTTTACTGTGAAAAGAAGAGGAAGTGAAAGTTTAGTAATAGTTTGGCGTATTATTAGAATTCCGTGATAGATTGTTGACAAGAATAACAAGCGATTCGGAGAAGTGTTTTTATTGTGTTCTTTGACGATACTCTGTCAATTTCAACAGTCCCGAACTTTTACCATCGATGTCTAAATGGGTAAGAACTGGTAGGAACTGGGAGAATAGATATGGTACAATATTGTGCGGAGAGATAGTAATAACGTTTCAAATAAATTATACTACGAAACATATAAAAGAATATGTAAATACATTTGTTTAGAACATATCAACGTCACCTCAACAAGCATCGGAATAATATCGTCTCTGGAAAGCCAAAAGGGCTTAAGCGACACTTTGGTAAAAAAAATGAGCTAAATACGCAGTTTTGATCAGTTATTTTTTTATGTGTCGAATTCTGTGACTCTCGTTTGATTCTGAAGACTTTTGTGGCCCTTCTCAAAAATATATATATATATATATATTTATTTTTTTTAAAGTAAGACAAACATTCCCGGGTTACGAATAACCTGACAATATTTGAAAAACTCCTACTGCCATCATAAAAAGCGAAAGATGTTGCTTGTGCAATGATGGAGGACTTAGCCAGCAGAGGAATTGAACGCACGACGCCCGGGTGGGAATCCGACGCGATTAAAGCTATCTAAAATATATTTACCATTTGAGTGAAGGTTTGACTCAAGCGAAACGAGTTTGGAACTTTTTTAGCTTTTGGCGCTTCAGGTAACGCAGTGAGGGCATTGAGTTACCTGATTTGACTTTTGTTTTCAAAATCCAACCAGGTACTGAAGACTTATGAATTTAATTGTAATACAAAAGAAAAAATTTAAACTGCTCTCGTGTAAACGTAGCAAAATGGTGCTTCAGACCTTTTGCCTTTCCGGCAACGATAAGTGTGTTGTTCCAAATGAATATGATGGTATATGTTCCAGAGTTGTAGATACTCTCAGTATAGCCCTGGTGAAAGACCACCATTCAGAATCTAAACGTTCCTTGATACGATTTTAACCGTTGTTTAGTGACCAGATCTTAATAGCAAAGTACTTTCCAACCTGAATGAGGTTTTTTCAAATCCTTAAAATAATATAATATACAAAAAAATCTTCCTCTTCCCTGTCTCCTCCACCTCTCTACTCCCTTAAACCTCACAGCATACCCCAAATTGGAGATGTCATTACTGGCTCCGGTAGCTGGGACTATTGTGCGGTAATCGTATAAAAAAAATCCGAATCTGAGTATTAATACCGTAAAATGTCTGTCGTACACTCACTGTGGAAGCATCTACGTCCTAGCTACCAAACGAAAGTACTGCCGCCTTATTACTCAAAGATAACCATTAATTTAGATTAAATTTAAATAATTTAAAATTTAATTAATTGCTAATAAATATGATAACTGCATAAAAGAGCAGATGTCGAACACTTGTGTATATAATTTCTAATTTTTTAACTGTTAATTCATGGTGGAATTCCATTTTTATGATTTAATAAAACAAATTTATAACTTTATTCCACTTGGTGTATATATTTACATATATATATATATGTGTGTGTGTGTGTGTGTGTGTGTATGTGTGTGGGTGTCTGTGTATATATGTGTGTGTGTGTGTTTTTGTGTGTGTATTAATGAGTGTTATAGAATAAATCAAAAATTATTCAATAGAAAGGCTACAAATCGCAAAAAAACTCAAAACAGCTTCACTACCATTATTTAAATACGTTCTTTGTAAAGAGTTTCCTGTTTTGATTTCTTTGTTCTATACGAAAACACGTTTTTTTTAATCACAATGCTTTTCACTGGAACTCTTATGTTGTTTGTCGGGTTTAAACCCACGGCTTCTATGCCCAGTAACCATAGTATTAACTTTCTACCACCACTGAAGAGGTAAAGCGATAGAAGCGTGCCGTGGGCGTGTCCGTGTGCCCCAAATAAGCTCACTTCTGATGAAACTGACCAAACATTTTCATATATTGATTTCATTTCTAGACAGATCCTAACGGTATAGATCATATTCCTAGGGAGTATCCGTTCAGTGGCCGCGGAGGCTGTTATATCCACGTGTAAATTAAAGTAGAGTTTTTTCATCTACGTGCGGAGTTTTCAACAAATGGGTTATTTCCTTCCGCTTTTCAGTTTCGGGAAAATAATATTTTTCCTCGTATCATCCTCGCTCCGGTGAAGCAGATTGTCCGATTCTCCGAATTCCTGGACCCAAAGCTGTTCATTAAATTTGACCTGAATTCTGTGAAATTTTATATCTCTTTGTTTAATATGGGTTCCTGGAGATACTAATTCAAGTGCCTGACATCTCTTTGTTTAATATGGGTTCCTGGAGATACTAATTCAAGTGCCTGACATCTCTTTGTTTAATATGGGTTCCTGGAGATACTAATTCAAGTGCCTGACATCTCTGTTTTAATGTGTGCGAACAGACGTACCATGTTTAACCTACAAAATTCATAGAAAAGGTTTAATATTATTTTACTTGGTCAAAAATCCAACGGTTTTCCGTACAAGAGATCAAGCTCATGTAAAATTAATCCAAAATATATGATTTAATCGAAGATTTCAACTGTGCATCGTCAAAACATGAATAAATAAAACAGCAACACTTAATTAATGCAAATTCTTGAAACCCTAATTATTAATTTTAATTTATTGAAAATGTAAGTCATATGAAATACTTGGGAGTTATATTAAATGCAAAGCTAACCTTTAACAAACATGCTGAGTATACACTAAAGAAAACTGGAAAGAAGATCTCTTTTTTGGGAGGAATTCGTCGAAAATTTTCCAGAAAAACCGCAATTACAATATACAACTCCATTATTGCTCCAAATTTGTATTACTGTTCGACGATTCTTTTCTTGTGTAATGACAGAGAACAAAACAGGTTTCAAATTCTGTAAAAAGGAGCAATAAGAATTATACTTCGGCGAAATAGATACTCAAAAGTAACTAAAATGTCAGAGGAACTAAATTGACTAACAGTGAAACAGATGCTAACATTAAACACATTGATGTTTATACATTAAATTAATGAAGAACAATTTGTTACCAACATATTTTTCTGACAAAATTATCCACAATGTTGATATTCACAAATATAATACAAGGGCATGCAAAGAAATTAGACCACCAGAAAAGAATAAAGCTAACACACGAAATAGCTTACTATATAAAGGGATGAAATTTTATAATGCACTGCCGGAAACCATCAAAATTATGCCTATCAATAAATCCAAAATAGCCTGTACAAACTATTTAAAATGCATATAAATCAAAATAATGAGTAGTATATAAGTTAAAATATTATAAAGTCAAAAATAAAATGAAATAACTACTTGTAAACTTGAATGTACAAAGTAACTAATAAAAAAAAAATAAAATAAACTGAAAGCTACCAGAAGCTGGAGTTTACTTCTGCAGCTCAGTTAGCAATATGTTTTTAAATCGATATTTAGGTTCTATTTTATCATTCGAATTCAATAAATACCTCGTGACTTTTAATGAACATCTTAACCGACTGAATCAGATAAATATGGGTACAAAAATCGTCACCCGTAAAAAAATTACGCTATGTAACTTGACTTAAAATAAATGAGTTGCTTTAATCCAACAATATCAAACAAAGAACAATGTCCGCCAAAATACATTACAGCTAAGTACTTTATTAGGTAGGTAGGAATTTGAAAAGTTCACACTCGTGCGTATGTGCGTACGTACTCACCAAGGATTTTTTTACAGTTAGATTTTTAAGCTTCGTATTACTAAAAAATATGGATTGAACAGAGTTGGCATCTAGTTTTATTTTTCACGGATATATCAATATTTTAAAGCTTCTCAGCTTTCGGTGAAAATAACACATCGAAGTAAAAAAAATACATCTACCTATAAATTACAATTGGAAGAATATGCGCTAATTTCATGGCGCTGGAGCTCACCTTTCAAGAGTTCATGCTACTACAGAAGAAAACTGTATTTTCCCTTATGCTTTAGATTTTCAAATCCTGACAAAACGCGGGGACCGGAAAATTTTACTGACGGGTTTATTTTTTCATTTATTCAAATTTGACTGCAGTCGAATAGGATAAAACCAAAATACAACAGATGGAAAATATTCGACTTCCATCAACCATAAAATTAACAATAAAATGCCAACACTCTTTTGTTCGCTGGGAAAAGAGAATGAAAAAGCCAACCGAAAATTCGCAGCTATTTTTTTAGTCCTTTTTTCAGGTGGCTCTGCATTTTGCTTTGATCAACTGGCAGGTTGATGTAAATATACAATTTTTTTTAAATAAAACTTTTCTCGGTGCATATTTACTCGTTTTTTGAAGCATTATTTTTCCCTACATTATTCTCATGCTTCCTGAAAAAAATTTGCTGTAAAAAGTTTTCGTAAGTTTTTTGTTCCAATTATCGAGAATTGTTGAATTTATGGCAATAATATCCAGAGTGGTAGATACTCTTATTATCGCCCTGGTGAAAGACCACTAATCAGAATTGAAATGGCTTTAGCCGTGTTTCGGTGACCAGATCTGAATAGCCAGGTACTTCCCCTTCCTAATCTACTTCTCGTCTCCACTACCTTTAGCCTCACAACATACCTCTTTTGGGGATGCCATAGTCTTACTGGCTCTAGACGGTTGGGAGCAGTTTAGACTATTTTGCGGTATTCGCGTAGAAAAAAAAAACCCATTTGGAAAAATGAAATGAGGCTGGGAAAGGAAGGAGATACCGAAGAGGTAGGTTGCAAAGCGCCTTCCTCATCATATCATCTGGTCACCTAACATAGCTTAAAGTCAAAGATTCGTTCTGAGTGGTGGTGACTCAAAAGGGCAGTGTTAAGAATATCGTTTACTCAAGAAATTCAGTGCAAATATACTGACTATTCATTGTTTTATTAAATTTCTGCATCTAACCCACATAAATTAAATCAGACATTATTTACCCACGCCGGGTTTTGAACCTACAACCATTATATCCAGAGCCAAAGAGCTTATCGTTCTATAATGTAGGTCACCAGAGACATTCATTGTTAATGTCATGAAAAAGGGTATAAACTTTATAACCAATGGTCAGGTTAAATGGGGTATGGTTAAATTAGGTTACGTCTCAGAGCAATAATATACAAGAGAGAGCGCTGTTGTAGTCAGTTTTTATGAGGTTCGCCGGACTCGGCTAGACTTGGGCGTGGCTAGGACTAGGGCTAGTTTTACAGTATTGTTATAAACGAAAATAAAGCATGTAACTTAATAAACCGTTGAGTTATGTTCATTTATTTCGCGTATCAAAACGTGTGGGCGGAGTCAACGGAGACGCGGGACACTAAGAACATTCTAACAATACTTCAAAGCGGTGTGGTAATTTGGGAGATTTTGTTGTCTCTTACTTTCTCATGGTGTACGACTTAAAAACCCGGAGAACGTGATTTATCCTAAATTTGTATAGAATGGGTAGAAATAATTAGCTCTCTCTCCATATATTGTTATTTCAAAGGTTACGTTAAGTATGGTTAGGTTATATTAGGTTTAAAAGAAGGCTTCAACTTAGCATACGTAAGGTTAGGTTAGGTAAGGTTAAGCTTTACATGTTTAAGCCAGGCCAAATAAGACAAGTTCAATACAGAATTAATTCCACGTTCAATCAACGTCAGGTTAGGTTAGGTTAGGTATATACGTAAGGTTTTATCTTCCTGCCTGTAGGACCAACCTGCCAATGGTTCTGCCGGTAGGGAGGGCTATATTGTTGCTGAATACAATCGCCTCCGATATCGATATTTTACATCAGTGAGGGGAATTCTATTGATTATTGAAATAATCTCTCACTGGCTTTTTTCCACACCTACCTGCAAATCTTTGTAAATTTTGTAGCTGACATACAAAACAAATAATTATTGTTTGTAAAGTAGCTACATGAAATTTTAAAAACTCGTATGTTTAGGCCAGGCTAGACAAGGCAAATTCAATACAGAATTAATTCCACGTTCAATCAACGTCAGGTTAGGTTAGGTAAAGGTATATTTGGTTAGGTCAGGTTATATGAGGTTAAGATAAGTTATATGATACTTTTATTTAGATATGGTTAGTACAATCTACAAGTAGGCCTTGTGCAATCAACCCTGATGTATGGATTTAGAGCGGGGCCTGAAATGGAGGCTTCAATGGGAACTGATTGGACGGGAAATTGGGTTTACGAGGCGGATATGTGGAGATTGATTTATAGAATACAGAGCGGAGCGCACAGGCGGCGTAGTGCCAGGGCGGGCGCATCGGGGTGTCTCAATACACCGAGGAAATATTATTGATAGATCGATTTGAATAAGTCGCTAAAGAGCAATCTCGCTGTCGCAGGTTACAGTCAGATTTTTTAAAGATCATATATTTTTTTTTTTTTACAGTACTCCACACAGGAGGCTTTGAGGGAAATAACTTCCCTCAGGGCCTACGTCATCTTTGGGGATACTGTGTGGAGGGTATTTTTAAGGAAAGGAAGGAGTGAACCTGGGTCTTGAAGAGACCCATGTTGAAGGAGGGAGGAAACACAGAGGCTGGCAAATCGTTCCGTAGCCGAGTTGTTGAACATAAGAACGAGTCGTAAAAGCGACCCGTTCTCATGTATTGAAAGTCGACCGTGTATAAATGTTGGGTGCGCGTTTGGCGAGTTTCCCGACTATGCGCCGGTGCCGAAGGGATCAATGGCGCAAGTTCCTCGGGGCGTCTTCCATTGAAATACCTGTAGAACAAGGACAGCATTCCCACCTGACGTCTGTGCCCCAAAGTTTGCAATCCGTTTGTTAAGATAGATGATGATTTTCGCCGGACTCGGCTAGATCCATTCATGGCACATGTCGACATAGTGTTTTTATTTATTTGTATAACAACTTTTCCACAGTATTGTTATAAACAAAAATAGAGTATATAACCTAAAAAATCGTTGAGTTATGTCCAGTTTAGTCGCATATCAAAAATCGTGTGGGTGGAGTCTCCGGAGACGCGGGAGACGGAGAACATTGTCACATACATAAAAGCGGTGTGATATTTTGCGTAATTTTTGTTATCTCTTTCTCTCTCATGGTGTACCACATAAAAACCCGGAGAAAGTGATTTATCCCAAATTTGTATAGGTTGGGTAAAAATAATTAGCTCTCTCCATGTATTGTTACTTTATTCCTTTGAAAGTAGCCAAGTCCCTTTAATAAAGATTACCAGGGTTATCGTTGGGTGTTTGGCCATGTCTCCTGACTTCACGACATGGTATTCTTGCTTTTTACTCCCAACAGCTGCATGTTTTAGGTGTGTGTAAGTTGGCGGTGTCAAGTTAACGGTTCTACGAACTCTTTCAGTGAATTTCTATCTATATGTATTAGTAGGTAAGCTTGGTAGACATGAAATCAATCAATCTTCAATTTATTATAAAACTCAAAAATACCTTCTACGGAGGTTCTACTCTGATTATCCGAAATTTTAATCACTTTCTCACAAACACTTACAAAATATTTTTATTTTCCACTAAATTCAATCAATTTGCTCATCTCGCTGCCTACCCTTGTTCAAAATAATTCTTAGCATTCTTCTTAAACTTATTAAAGATGATCCACATTTATAAAGCACGATTCAAAGAAATTCTTATCTATTCTCCGCACGAGCTACTCATCAACGTATTTATTCAATCATTTATATTAATAAGTGTACATACACAACCCTCCGATAGCACTCTCTACTAAAAGATTCGATTGTTCGCTTTATTATTGTACGGCCTGCTCGCTTATCTGACATTTGAATTACACCTCCCTGAATGACGAGCTGTCGGATTGACGTTTCGAGTATCTGGCGGAACACGTACGAGATTAACTTAGGCCAGGTTGCACAACCTTCGAGTAAGGTGCCGATAAGGGTCGAATTAAAAGCCGTATTTTTTTGGCAAAATGATTTCTATGTGGGGCCATATTGGTTTTTGAAAATCTACAATCCGCAAAGGCGGTTATTCCGCGGAATAACTTCCAGTGTCGTAGAATTAAAAATGATATTACATTTAAAGATCTTTACACATTTTTTTTGAGATGGCACTGTACATTCGACATTCGCAGGTGATTCTTTGGCTAAATAACACGAATACAACCGCTGTGCAGGCAGATTGCGTATAGTACTCCCATTGATTTCTAGCGCAAAGCGGTCAGGGGACTTTGCCTCTTTGTCACATAGGAAGGTATGAAGATATGGTGTGAGACTAAAGAAAGTAGGAAAGGGAAGAAAACAGGGATGAGGGGGCTTGTGAAGAAGGTACCTGTAGATTCAGGATCTATCTACAAAACCTGGCTAAACCGTTTCAAGCATAAAAAAATGAAAATTATATTATTTAAAAAATCATTTAAACCGATTTTCACTTCGGCATCATGTATTCTCCTACGTACTCGGACATCTCCAAATCATCCGAGCGTCTCGTTCTTAGTGGATTCGTGACTGATTTTACTCTAAGCTTGTGAAACATTCCCTTAAAACACTAATACCCACGCCACTTCATTGGCTCTCGATACAAAAATAGACACACGTCATTGGCCGAAATAGCGGCTTCCCATTGGCTGAGAGATAAATCGAATTTTGATTAGTGGATCCGATTAGAACAGACATCTGTTTTACGCTCAGCCAATTTCATATTTGATTAAAAGCCTTCAGACGAGATTCCATTGAGAAGGAACGTATTTCGAAATATGTTTTGATTTTGTATTCTAGGGCGGGGATGGTCATGAAAAGGATTGATAAGTATTTAATTAGGGCTAGATGGAGGCTTCACCTAGCGAACCTCCAACCTCTGACCGACCCCCACCTCACCTCGGTAGAAACTTAATATAGGCGCTTTATCTAATTACCTACTCGAGTGTAACGGAGAATACGTTGTTTTAATCTTTCAATTTCCAACGAAAATATAAATTTCAAACACCTGATCAAAGAGGATCATTTAATAAAATCGTTAAGTAGAATAAAAAAATAGACTATTAGAAGTAGAGAAGGTAAGAAAGGGAAGAAAGAGGTTGCGAATTCATCGGTTATTTAGATCAGATCACTTAATGTAGATACCTAAATCCATCTAAGTGTTTTTTTAAACTAATTTAAAGAAAATTCAATATTTCTTCTCATTCACTATTTAAAGCGTTCACAATTTTTTAAAAATCACGTGCGCTTTAATACATATGTTATTTTTTATGAATTTGATGGTATTACAACCATATACAGTTGATGTTTAACGGCCCTCTACATTGGCCACCAAATTCACAAAATTGGTCGCTGGCGCGGAGGACCGTTAATAACTATATCGTTATTCGATTGGGTTATTGTTTTTAGGCGTATTAAATAATTTGAAAGCCGAATAAGCTTTGCTAGTTGTCTTTTTTCATACAATCAATCGCTTTTTAAAAACCTTTAATTTGTTGTGTTCTGAATTCTGAAAATTTACAATTGCATTCATAAAACAATGTTAAATATGAATGTTTACAACATGTTCACAAATGCCAAGGTTGCTGAGGTTCTGTATCGGGAACTTAATATTATATAATTTATATAGGAAAAAATAAAACCAATAGCGACCAATTTTTTTTATTTCAACCTCTTCTTTGTTTAATTCTATTTCTCAATAAATTATACTCCTCTTTATACTCCAACAATTTTTTTGAAATATCAATTTAACTATCACAAAGTCATGGCGCTAAATTATTCAAAGCATTTTTTTCATGTTTAGTTAGAAAAATAATTTCTATAAAACAGTGTTAATGCTCGGGTAATGTCAGGTAGTTAAAACTAGTCTCGAAGATAACCCTAACAGGTTGAAACCGCTCCGTTCTAATAATAATAAAAAGGGTTGTAGATTTGTTTTTACTAATTTATTTTTTATATGAATACCGCACAAGAGTCTCAACTGTTCCCAACCGTCTAGAGCCAGTGAGACTATGGCATCCCCAAATAGGGTATATTGTGAGGCTGAAGGTAGTGGGGAGGGGAAGGAGATTGGGAAGAGGAAGGTTGGGAAGTACCTGGCTATTCAGATCTGGTCACCAAACACGACTAAAGCCATTTCAAGCAACGTTTCTATTCTGATTGGTGGTCTTTCACCAGGGCGATACTTAGAGTATCTACCACTTCATTAATAAGAACTGTTTAACAGAAATTTGTTTTCTGAAGCAGCCAGAACGGTAAATATGTTTGAATCTTTAAGAAGCTCTAGGACAGCGCAACTATTTTCAGCTCGCAGCGTTATTTATATCATGAACTATGTAACTTTGAAAAGTACATTAAATTGTAGATAAATACGATGTTTCGTTGGTTGATAAATTTTCAAAAAGTTATTTTTAACTCGACTTTCAAAAACTCGTTCAAAACTAGGAATGATTAATACTCGTATACAAGTAAGTAGCATATATCTAGTATTAGAATCTAATTGCCAACGTGATTACTTCTAACATGGACAATCATTTCATATTACAGCATTCGTGGTTTGGAATATGAATTTAACTGTTAAATAATAAACAAGATGCAATGTTTTTTGATTCACATTCTTCAATTCAATTTTCGGGCAAAAGTAGGTGTTGAAACTATTAAACAATAAATTAAATAATAAAACTCGAGAATTATTGATAACATATGAAAGTATAATCGCACACAGTTGAATTTACAAAATAGTAAATATTCCTAAATAATAATTTAAAGTCTAAAACGGTTAAACAGCTGATAATAATATGATATTGCGCAACGAAATAATTGTTTTTGAACGGAAATATTTTCGCTTGAAAACATTTTCCCCAGAAGCCGGGAACCACATTAATAATTCCCTCCTCCGAGGGAAATATAATAATTAACAAATTGTGGATGGCTCATTCCGCGCTCCCGGCCCCCGGCTCCGGCCCTGGCCCCGGCCACGGCTCCCTGGCAATTAGTATTATAATAATGCTGGCTTATTTATGTAATCTGGGGAATATGGTGGGCGGACGCTGCTACAATTTCCCACACTTTATGGGGAAAGGGCGCTTAATGTGTGGGGATGGGAAATTTTATCACTTTATGAAAATAAGTTAGCTTTTGTAACAGTTTTTGGAGATCCTATGGTGAACACGGTGGCAAAGCGGTAAAATTTTGATCTGGGTATAGTTTCAGTGGATTCATAGCCAGGGAAAGTGCAACATATAAATACAATCTTTCCAAAAATATATTATTTACAATTCGTTACAAATCGTGTTTTTTAGAGTATCGTTTCAGCTTTACATCATTTACGAATTGCAATATTTCCTGAAATTGCTTTTTCTATGAACGATAGACTAAAACAATTCAATAAGAAAATCATCATAATGAAGAATAAAAAATAAATAATTAAAAATTATTGATAATAGGCATTTTTTTCGTCCATACATACCTACCTGCCATGTACAGATCTAGACTTGCTTAGATAAACGTTTTTATTTCTCATTTTAACAATTGATTTTCCAAGAATTTGCGTTTCCTCAAATGTTTCCGCGATGATTCAAATAAACAGATTATATTAACGGTAACATATTTGCCAAAGGTAAAAAAACACGATTTATTTTTACGTGAATACCTCACAAGAGTCTCAACTGCTCTTAACCGTCTAGAGCCAGTGAGACTATGGCATCCCAAAAAGGGGTATGTCGTGAGGCTAAAAGTAGTGGGAGGGGAAAGAGATGAGGAAGGGGAAGGTTGGGAAGTACCTGGCTATTCAGATCTGGTCACCAAACACGGCTTAAGCTATTTCAAGCAACGTTTCAATTCTGAATGGTGGTCTTTCACCAGGGCGATACTAAGAGTATCTACCACTCTGAACGTGCCGCAAATATACTTTATTTTATTTTATATCTATTAAATGTGTTATGACACATATTAATTAAATAAAATTTATTTTCGCACGCCGGGCTCGAACCCGCGACCTCTGGATTTGGAGTCGAGCGTCTTACCACTCGACCATGCAGGCCGTCAAATCTATCATACAAGAGTACCAACTGCCCGGATAGAGTGGGTCTACAGCATCCGTAATCTGGGATATGTTGAAAGAATGGAGATGGGAAAGAAAAATAATGAGTACCCCCAGTTTCCATCTCAAAGGCTATGTCTTTTCTGGCATTTTTCATATTCACTTTCGTTGCAAAAGGGACTAGTTAACAAACTTTCCCATGGAACCGAAATATTATTTTTCCGCGCTGACAATCACAAGCAAAGCTTTAAACTCTCAGCTCGAAAACAAAATCTTTTCAGAAACACGATTCCTGAAACACGAATTCATAAAATATAATTTTTAGTGCCTTTCTCTCGACAACTCTAGAAAGGTTATAAAATAAATTATACAAATTAAAAAAATGTGTTTTTATGAGATTCGAGCGGAAAATATATTCCGGTGAGAATCAAATAAAATATATTTTTTACAACACACACCGTCGTGTGGCGGGCTCCGGGGGGTGGTGGTCTACGGTTGACGCATCTGACTCTGAGTTGGAAGATTACGAGTTCGATTCGGAGCACAAATAATAAAACCTTTGCTATTTACTTCCAGACGGCCTCCGTAGTCGAGTGGTAAGACGCTCGACTACGAATCCAGAGGTCGCGGGTTCAAGCCCGGCGTGCGCAATTTTTTTATTTAACGAATATGTGTCATAACACATTTAATTCATGTAAAATAATATATAGTATATTTGCGGCACGTTCCAGAGTGGTAGATAGTTTAAGTATCGCCCTGGTGAAAGACCACCATTCAGAATTGAAACGTTGCTTGAAAGGGCTTTAGCCGTGTTTGGTGACCAGATCTGAATAGCCAGGTACTTCCCAACCTTCCCCTTCCTCATCTCCTTCCTATCCCTACTACCTTCAGCCTCACAACATACCATAATCTATCATATGCCATAATCTCACTGGCTCTAGACGGTTGGTAGCAGTTGAGACTCTTGTGTGGTATTCATGTAAAAAAAAAGGTAATACAAATTATGTTTTTGGTACTGCAGTCATTTGGTTTATTTTTTGGGAAACTCTTTATGAAATATTGTTTTGTAAACCATTAAATGATTTCGAAAAATCTTCAAATGCATGTTTATTTGAACGCGTGACAGTTGCCTCGTTTTTCAATGCCTTCGGAAGATGAAACAGCTGTCTCTTTCTGCTTTTTCTTTCCTTGCCATTTATTCTTACTTTTAAAAAGAAAACGTTCACAAATATCCATTTTTTTTAATTTATTTCAACGAACGAAAGTACATGCAAATTAATTAATCTTCCCGGAAGCAATTTTTCATTACAGTCGCCATAAATTTTGAATCGCAAAATGTTTGCCAAATGTGATTTATTAGATATCAAATATAATCCACGTCGGGCCCCATTCAATAAACGTATTCGACGAGTTTAAAGCGTTAAATAAAACATCGCTGAAAATTTGCTGAATTCGGTGAAATTCGGGACGATCAGTTCTTTGTAATCCCCAAAACTGAAATTTACTTTAAAAGCTTTCAGCCGCTGAAAGAATTACTAGCGATATGTCACTTTTGAGGGAATACCGCACAAGGGTTCCAAATTCTCGGAGCCACTAAGACTATGGCATTCTTATTCTGTTGAATGTTATCTGGCTATTCATATCTGGTCACTAAAGATACACACGTGCGTCGTGGGTGAGCTGCAATTAGGGTAGCAATATAGGGTGGAAATACATGGGCCAGTCACCATTAGTACATAGGTACATAATATCAGATTATAAAAAATGTTTCATTGTAGAAATGTACAAGCAATACACTAAAATAGGAAAATATATTAAAAAAATATAATTAAACAATGAGACAAATGTATGGGAGAAATTAATTAAATAGTAAGACAATTTTAACCGAAGTGTAAGGTGATACAGTCGGTCTGTATCTGTTCTACCTAAATCTATGAACCAATCAGCTATTTTTGGACCGACAGGTTATGTTTAAGTTACATTACCGTGAATATATTTTAAATCTAACAATTTTAAAATTTCACCCCGTAAAACAAATTATACATAAGTTTTAAAATGAACGAAGAAAATTGAAAAGAATATATGATGCGAAATTGAATGGAAGAAGAAGTCGAGGACGCCCGAGAAAGAAATGGCGATCAAATAACAGAAGAGTATGTATGAGACGATGTATGAATGTAAATTAAGCAAGAAGTGTGCCAAGACAGAGTTTTATGGCGGTCCGTCCTCTCTGCCTACCTCTGCGGGGAAACGGCGTGATGGTTAGTTAGTTAGCTTAGGCATTCGAGGGCTTCGCACTTACTGGTAGAGCTGAGTACTATTGTACCGTTGTTAGCTGGGGAAATGTTTGATATTGTATTGCAATAACAGTACCAAATCTAAGGTTTTCGATAAGTCTTATGTAAGCAATTTCTATCAATAAGTCAGGAGCTTCTCAGCCATTGTCCACCTAAACTCATTCCCCCTTCTCCTTCCCTTCTCTTTCCCTTCCCCATTCCGACTGTTGTGCTCTAAGACATTTGTGTGACTCTCCACAAAAGACGAAAAATTACCAATCAACCATTCGACAGTGAAAAAAATTGTTTTATGAACCAACTCTTAGAGCTAGCTCCATTGTGATTTTTATTATTGAAATAATTTTAAGAATATTCCAACAATTTCAACTCTCGTGTCATACCCTAATCTTTTTCCGAGTGCTTTTCTAATTCATATTTATTTGTGTTATTGTATATTTTTTCAATAAATATTAACATAACTAGTGATTTGAAAAACCCCAACAGATCATCTAGAAGAATGAGCCCCTGTAGCCAATCCCACAAGTTTGTACGTAATATCCAAAACGAAAATTCAATTTTTTTTTTTACTAAAAACAACATCCAATAATAAATTCACCATTTTTAGATTGGGGGTCTTTGCCAATTGGCCCCGTACTCTAAACGTCATTTTTTCGAAAAAATCAGTCCTAATTCTTTAATACAGTTTAAGTATGCAGTGCCGAAAAGCGCTACAGCGAAGCGCGTGCTCGTGTCAAAAGTGCTAACGACGCGACAGGGCTTCACACGTCAGAGTACGTTCGACCTACGGTAATGCCTAGAACTCGTTTCCTTTCATTTAAGTTTTATCATACTCAAATTTATTAAAATTAATTCATTTCAATATATCTGGTTTCGTATTTAAAACTTTCCTGATATACCTTCAACATCATCAAGACCGAGAATGAATGTTGGTTTAGTAAAATGACCAGGGTGTAATTTACTATGATGCGAATTACAGAAGACTCCTCAGGCCACCCCTAACCGTCGGGGGCGCGGCAGAGGCAGGGGACGCGCGGCTGGACGCAACCGAATCTAAAGACATAAAGAAATGAAGGCGAAACAGCTGACTGCTAATCATTTTACAACTTAACTTTACTCGTCATCCATAGTAACAGTTTTAACTTAAGTTTCATATTTAAAATCACATTTTGACAATCTTTTTCGGAAAGTTAGATCTTTAGCGTGCCACAAATCACATTCTGTTTTCTATCTTTTAGAGGTGTAGGTAAATACGCTTATCTTTAACTTGAGTGCAAGACTCAAATTTGAGTTCTGTAAAAATGCCCCATAGTGTACGCCCAGGCGACTTGAATTCTAGATTAATTACTTTTTTTATACACACAACAATAAGGCTATAATACCCTGGCCATCCATATCTTTTTATATACGTTGAGTGATAACTTCTTTTGATTGAAGCGCTACAGCCAGTGCCGCAATCAGCTTCTGCACACTGTGGATATTTTTAGGACGGTAAGTCGCGCAATCCAAGGGTTAATTGAATTTCTCACCGTTTTTTACACTCCAATCTCATTCCATCTTTCTTTTTGTAGCGTTTTTCAGCGCCCTTGAGGTGATTTTTTTCACAAAAACGGCGCTATACAAATCGTCCAAATATTATTATTTATTATTATTATTATGCGAGGTAGCAGCAATAAGGATGGCAGCGCAGTAAAGTAAAGATCGAATTTAATTTGCCTACAGTGTAAGAAGGGACTGAATGGAGTTTGCGTAGGAAAACATTTAAGTCAAGCATAATTTTCTTTAATTTCCTTTTTTTATTAAAATATGTGTTCTATTTATTATGTTTTATTGTCATAATTTGAACCTTGGTAAAGATAACGTTGAAAGAAACATAAAGAAAGCAAAATTTGGGTCGGCACTTTATTATATGTATTGAAAGAAAACCTTTGGCACTAAAACAGTTAATAACCCAATAATAAGATATTTTTGTTCAAAAATATCATTTGATGAAAAACCTTCACCCTCGCAATTCTATTACTAAAGAAGTTTCCAAATAAAATTTGATGTGCGTTGGCGGTTTAAGCTGAAATGACGTGATTCGCTCCCCACAGTAACTGTTACCGGGGTAGGCAGTAGGCAGTAGGCAGTAGTCAGTAGGCAGTAGGTACGGTACGTATAAAAATCATGCTCTAAGCTTTATGTTTTGTATTCGAAACGAGGGCTTAGCTTTTATTTCGAGCTTAAGCCGTCGATTTTGGTTTAAAACCAGAAGTTTGAACTAATACAATGTTTAGACCACCGAAAACGTGTCATTTTTTTATCGACTGCTAAACCATTTGTAGGAGTATTGAAATAAAAACTTAATAAGCATTTGGTGTAAATACAAAAAGTTTTTATTACATTGTATTTACGGTACCTACATGTTACGACGGAGTCATTTAGAAAATTATCCCAGACTTACGAATAACCTGACAGTATTTGAATTCCTCCTGCTGTACTTATAATTATAAACACAAAATGTTGCTTGTGGAATGATTGACTTGAACCCACATCGCCTGAGTGAGAACCCGACGTTTTTGACCGCTTGGTCACCAACCAGGGTATTATTATTTGCGTACTCGAGGGGAAATATCTCAAAACTGCGCTATTTAAATCCAATGTTATTATTAATACTGTCGAGAAATTTTTTTTAAAAATGTGGCAAAGTTACGGAGGAATTGACAAATGAACGAACGAACTATTTTTCAAGTCCATGAATGTGTTGTATTCACAAAATCACCATTAACGACACCTTCCACTGCATTGCCAAGATGTCAGCCTGTACATATTTTGCTGAATGCTTTGGAAAACCTATTCTTAATTACTATGTTTTTAAATGATTGCGAATAGTTCTAAATGCCTAAGTTCGAGATAAAATGTTGGTAGATCCGAATTCAACCTCAATTAATCTTCTTTTCACAACACAAATTAATAAAATAATAATTTACAAAGAGTTACTTGTAGGAGGATCCTATTTCTTACAGCTAACCAAAGTAAAATACAAAATGTGTGCATATATAAATTTTTGTGCGAAAATTATAAAGTAAATAGGTTAATACGTAAAATCTGGGAACCACTGCGTTTATCAATCCCTTTTGACAACCTCTTTATTTGCATGCGAACCCGTACAAGAGCTTCCCTGTCTATACTCTACAGAATAACTACTCTCGACACCTGGTTGGGCGACGTTCTGAGGCGGGTTAAAGGGGGAGAGCTGCAGGAAAGGGTTTTTTAATGTTAATACTGTTTTTGAAAAGGTCCTTATTAAATGATGGATAAAAAACTTATCCCGATATATTTTTTTTTTAATCAAAAGAAAAAGCCAGAGAAACGATTAGTTTGCTGCCGCCAACATTCACCGGACCAGGCCCTCCTCTTTTAAATGCTATTTACGATTAACGTAATATAAAACTTTCCACAAAGAGAAAACACCAAATTATTTTATCAAATTTCAAAACTTTTGTAAAACCACCTCGCAGAAGAAAGTTCTTCAAATTCTAAGCGGGGTAAGAATCACAGATCAAAGAATAACTCAGGCCTTTTCGCTGGGGATAACACGTGTCGGAGAGGGAGTTAGGCCCAAGATTACGATGTCCCAATATGGCTGGCGACAGATATAAACCCCCAGATATTCCAATCCTTTGTAACATCTTCCTTATTTACGACAAATAGTTACCGTCCATATATACGAGTACAACAATATATTAAAACAGACTGTCACTAAGAAAGTTGGAAAGCAATTATTTACTCGTGGTCTGCTGACAATATTTTACCTGTTCAGATTTATAAAATTCCGATGTACTCTATCAGAAAACACGCTACGATATGAATGAAAGTGATCAGTCATGATGTTATCAACTAGGGCGGCCGACAGTATCAGCAGATATGCGAAATCATCATAACGACGGATGTTTGATTTCCTTTCATGATCATTCTGATTCGGGAGAAGTTTTTTTTTTGTATTTTGTCGCTCGTGGAAACAATTCATTAATATAATCAAGATTGTTCTTTCTAGAATAAATCACTTTAACTCCTTGAATGAAGAGCATTTCTTAGAACAAATTTTATATTGATGAATTAACACCTGACAAATAGGTTAGAATGCATAAAATATAATCCCTTCGACACTTATATTCTGAGGAAAATTGTCAGCCAGTTTAACTATACTGTTTCAATTCAATACAAATGCATGAAAGAAAATACACTTAGTAAACAGCAAGATGTGATATTAGTGTATTTATTTGTTACCAATGTATTAAATTAATCCCATTATGTAAAAAGTTCTTACTCAATGGTAGCTGCTAGGTATCTGTGACCCGATAACGTTTATAATACAGCTATCAGCTTTTCTCTCCGCTATGGATAATCCTACAACTAGCTAGCAGCTACATTTAGGTCTATATTTTATACCGGCCCTTAGACTTAATTTTCGTATTTAAAGTGATAAACTAGAAAAATGTGAAAATATATTTTTAATTAACTTAAAGTTTGCAAGTGAATATTTACGTTGATATTTTCACTTGGCCACGATGCTGGAATTGGTACGGGCTAAATTAAATTCTATTTTCGTCTATTTAATGCTTTCAGATGAGGGTCTTTTTTGGATTTATTTTAATGCCATTAGGAAAGTTTTCATATGGAATTAAAGATAATGCTCTTATTATAACAAAGGAATTTGGAGAAAACATTTCAAAGACAGTTATTAAGAAAATAAGGACGATGAACTTAGTTACTGGATATACAGGTATAGCAGGGAGATATCGGTGTATTAATGGAGTCTTGTTGCCAATACTAATGTCTGTCAACTAGGAAAGTTACGAAAACAGACATAAAGTGGAAATACAGAATTTTAAAGTAAACCAACACTGCTTTTTTACGATTTGAGCAAAGTAAACGATCTTAACTATACATAGCAGAAATTTCTTTTCCTGAAACATATAAACCTCCTAAACAGTGAGCTCTTGCATCTTTAAATTTGTAATTTTCTCAGGTAAATTGTTAAGTTTATCGTCATTATGTCTAAGTAATTTTAAAACCTAATAAATAACTTGTAATGAACACCTTTACATTTCTGGGCTACTTCAGAGAGCCGACTGAATTGAGATGTTCGTTAGAAGGTATTTAGCGAATTGAAGTTATAAATTGAATTATGGACATAGAAAGGAATGTGTGTTTTATGGCTGGTCGGAATTTTAGATTTCTTTTTGATTTATCGATTAGATTATTCGATTTAATCTCAAATGTTTTAATACTTTAATAGAAATGTGGTCACTAGTGTGAAGAAACATTAAAAGAAAAAGATTTAATCAATATTTGGTTCAACGTTTGGTTCACAATATATATTTAATAGCCGCTCGTTGGTTTAAAAAAAAACATTTTTTATAAACTATGAAAAGTGTTATTTGAAAACGTTTAAACAGCCATAAACATTTTGGATATATAGTCAACTGTCTTAGATTTATTTATTTTATATCACACGAAAATGAAGACCTTAATAAAAAACGATCGTGGGAATAAATCAAATAATTAATTTTATAATTACCTTAGTATTTCGTTAAAACAGCGTGCGCTTGCTTATATCGTCAAAATCACTGATTTTAAAAACTCAATCGTAATTTTTTGTCATTTATTAAAAAAAGGATCGTTGTATGGAGTGATGTCACGAGCTAAAACATAGTCGGCCTCGCTAAAAACACATATTTAACCGTATTCTAAGTAGAAAAACCTATTCGTATAATTTTTCTAAGCCAGTTGAAAATGGCTGTAAGAGGTTTATTATTTAAATTAAAACAAAATAACTTTGTATACATCACTTTATTAATATACAATATTACAACATGTTTCGTGAGCGATGCTCACATCTTCAGGTATTAATGTAAACTGAAGTTAACAGTTAAACTATAGAACAGTCAGATTGTGGGGGGAGGGGGGAGGGAAAAAACAGTAATAAAGAAATTACAATCGTTAAAGGAAGGTGACAAAGGTATAATTAGGGAATTACCAAGTTGTTGGAATGGTCACTAGAGTGGGAAGGTCTGTTAAGTGGGAAAATATTAAATATAGGGTTACCAAACACGAAACATGTTGTAATATTGTATATTAATAAAGTGATGTATTAAAAGTTATTTTGTTTTAATTTAAATACATTATGACATCACAAAGTGAAAACCTTTCAGAAGAAGAATTCTTCTTCGAAATAAAAAAGGTTTATTTTAATACAGAGCAGAGGTACAAATCGATACACTTTGCTTTGCGGTCGGGGTGGATATTTAAACGTTAAATAAAATATATATACCAGTATATATGGATTTTGAAACATTGTTTGTTCGTTCGCTATTTCCTATTTTAGCTGCCTTCAAATTGAAATGCATCAGACTGTACGTCAACCGAACGCAAATAAAGGAGTGACATTTAAATAATATTTAATGAAAAAAACCTTCTACCCTCTGATATGTATGGGGACGACATAGTCTGTGGTATTCACATATAAAAGAATTACAACCTGAAGTTCGGCGGCACTAGCGAATAACGCGATGTATAAACAAAACTAAACCACGGATTTAAATAATGAAGTAAATAAATCTTGGTGGGCTTTAAATTCCAATCTAATATACCTATACGAACCAAAAACCTTTCGAATGGTATTAATAATAGCAAATTGTTCCATTTCAATGAAGCTATTCAAATAGTACTTTCAAATGAAACTGGTAACCCGAAAAGCCTGGAGCTAGTTGGCGGTGGGGAGGGGGGGGTTGGGGATTGTAGACACAGGTAGAATGAACTCAAGGGGTGGTTTTAGGACACAGTTATTAGAATGTTTAATTAAGTTTGGGATACGTGCTTTGGATGGGTCTCCTTCAGCAAACTTAGCCATGTCCCAAAAAACGGGAAGATACCCCAACACCTCCAACGAGTGCATAACTTAACAAGTGTATACTTCCAGTAATAACATTGGAGCTCAAACATGGACTCGAATCAACAACGCTGTGACGAAAATAACCATCACACAAAGACCCATGGAAAGAGCAATGCTAGGTATCTCCTTGCGAGATAGAAGGTCAGACGAGTGAATAAGGAGGCCGGCATTACCATCCAATCACCAACCAAAAGTGGAACTACGCTGGGCATCTGGCAGGACTTACAGATTACTTTTTTATAGTCAAAACTGCACAAGAGCTCCAACTGCTCCCAATCGTCTAGAGCCAGTGAGACTATAGCATCCCCGATAGGGGTGTGTTGTGAGGCTGAAGGTAGTGAGGAGAGGAAGGAGATGAGGAAAGGGAAAGTTGGGAAGTACCTGGCTATTCAGATCTGGTCACCAAACACGACTAAAGCCATTTTAAGCAACGTTTCGATTCTGAATGGTGGTCTTTCACCAAGGCGATACTCAGAGTATCTACCACTTTGGAACGTGCCGCAAGTATACTATATATTATTTTATATTAAATAAATGTGTTATGACACATATTCTTTGAATAAAATTTATTTGCGCACGCTTGGGTTGAACCCGTGACCTCTAGATTCGTAGCCGAGCGTCTTACCACTCGTCCACGGAGGCCGTCAAGTTGGAAACACAATATCATCAGACTGCGTCTTCGGTGGGGAAATAGAAGCAGAGGTCGCTCACAGACGAGATGAACTGACGATTGAAGAGAAATGCAAGCTCCGACAAAAACCGGAAAACTTGGAGAAATCTGAGAAAATATAATTTCTAAAGCTGGACGACAGAAGATGAAGATGAAGATGAAGATGAAGATGAAGATGAAGATGAAGATGAAGAAGATGAAGATGAAGATGAAGATGAAGATGAAGATGAAGATGAAGATGAAGATGAAGATGAAGATGAAGATGAAGATGAAGATGAAGATGAAGATGAAGATGAAGACGGGCGCAACAATCTATCCACTCTGGGAGAGCGAGGTATCCAAAGCAGGCTGGCAACCGTCGAATGCCTAGAACGTATAAACCGAAAACTCTAAACTGAAAAAGCTCACGGTCCCTGTCCAAGTAGATGGCAGGAGAAGCAATGGAAGATCACTAATGTGTCTGGAACCACCCGACAGGTCAAGCCGCCCTCATTGCAGCGTAGCCTTAAATAGTAGACAACTTACTTTTAAGGTCAGCAGACGTGAGATACTGCTGTTCGATTAATTGAACTATCTCGATCAAATAAACCTGTTTACTATGATCGCGCTTTTGGTGTATCTGGTCCAGTTATCCGGAATAAGCTTCCCACAAAACTTGCCAACATACAGAACCTAGCAGAGTTCAAACGAGTCCTAAAAACCAAATTGTTTAAAAATCCCACATACAAAAACGTAACTTATTGAAATTTAATTTCTTTGAAAACGTCCCTAATTTGCTTTGTTTCGGTTTTTCTCCTTTCTTCTATCATTATAACTCAATGTCCTCACTATCTACTGAAAACCATATACTCATTGTCATCAAATATTTATTTTCTTTTTTGTTACTTGCTATATTTACACTGTTTGCATTTTTAGAATCGTTTACTTACAATACTTGAATATTAATGTTTTTAAGTGCCAACATATTAACTGTCCTCAATCATATTTCCTTTTCTTTGATTTGACAAATGTGTTTATATGAATTAATTTGTTTCATCTGAATTTTTATACCTTTAGTTCCTAGTAAATTGTTTTTAATCTGTTGATGTACACATACACTGTTATACCCATATCTGAACCTTTTTATCTCGTGATTTATGATAACGATCATTATTTTAGATAGTTTTAATTTGTATACATATTATGTATTATTTTCTCCTTGTTAGTCATCTTATTAGCATAATTAATTTAGCATGAAGCGCACTTGAGGTGAAATATCACAAAACTGCGCTATATAAGTTCACTTTTATTATTAGTAGGAACGCGAAGAGTGTAGGACTCGGCTCATCGGGGCTGATGGGGCGGGGGTCACGCTCCTCAGCAAAGGGTGATAAGAAGAATCTATTGGGGGTCGATGAGCATCTCAATGCAACGTACTGTCATGACCAATGAGTAGAAGATTCAGACCACAAAAGAACAGTGAACGAGCGACACAAGACCGTATATTTCAATTACAAAATTAAAGATACGTCTCTGAAGCATACGACTACTTGGGGACAGTATTTGACGCTCGTTTAACGTTTTCATAATCACACTGAAAAGAGCTGCAAATCAGCCCCAAAAATGTTGGGTTTTGTCATTCATAATTCAAGGGAGTTGACAAATCTTGCAATAAGGCTGCTTTACTTTAGCTTAGTGCGTAACATTCTCGAGAGTGGATCTCAGGTATGGGGGCCAGAGGACACCGCCTATGTACTAATGGTCGAGAAAATTCAAAAGATTTTTTTACAGTTCCTCTACTTGAGAGGGTTCGTTTTTTACCCATGGCTGTTTCCAACAGTGTTTATCTCAGGAATGCTGGGTATCTGCAGCCTTAGTTCGTGGAGGGATATAGCATTACTTATAGCATAACTCCTGAACGGTGTATTATTAATACCTGACATCCTGGCGGAAATTGGATTTTATGTCCCTGATAATTTCACACGAGGTACTAACTTACCAATTATGATGCCCCTTGGAAGAAACATGCATGTGCTCTGTACACACTGCCATTGCAAACCTCTCTCCAGTTAAACATATTCCATGGGCGTCTTACCTTAGCGCTAGTCGGCTATTGCGGCTATGGCGGCTATGGCGGCTATGGCGGCTATGGCGGCTATGGCGGCTATGGCGGCTATGGCGGCTATGGCGGCTATGGCGGCTATGGCGGCTATGGCGGCTATGGCGGCTATGGCGGCTATGGCGGCTATGGCGGCTATGGCGGCTATGGCGGCTATGGCGGCTATGGCGGCTATGGCGGCTATGGCGGCTATGGCGGCTATGGCGGCTATGGCGGCTATGGCGGCTATGGCGGCTATGGCGGCTATGGCGGCTATGGCGGCTATGGCGGCTATGGCGGCTATGGCGGCTATGGCGGCTATGGCGGCTATGGCGGCTATGGCGGCTATGGCGGCTATGGCGGCGGCTATGGCGGCTATGGCGGCTATGGCGGCTATGGCTATGGCGGCTATGGCGGCTATGGCGGCTATGGCGGCTATGGCGGCTATGGCGGCTATGGCGGCTATGGCGGCTATGGCGGCTATGGCGGCTATGGCGGCTATGGCGGCTATGGCGGCTATGGCGGCTATGGCGGCTATGGCGGCTATGGCGGCTATGGCGGCTATGGCGGCTATGGCGGCTATGGCGGCTATGGCGGCTATGGCGGCTATGGCGGCTATGGCTATGGCGGCTATGGCGGCTATGGCGGCTATGGCGGCTATGGCGGCTATGGCGGCTATAACGGACAGGGCGGCTGTGGCGACTGGGGCGTGTATTTTTCTAAAAACTGGGAACACTATTTGACTGTTTCCAATATGGATATCCGGAAACAATGCAAGGCTGATGCAAAAGCGTGTAGCAAAAATTAAGGAAGGACCTGACGGTCATCTTTGGGGATGAACGGAAAAGGAGGAATGTTTGCTATAATGACGCAAAAGTAAATGGTAGAAGCCAATTTGGGATTATGGTTTCCCCAATCAGGGTACGTTGTGAGGCTGAATGAAGTGGTGAGGGGAAAAAGATGGGAAAGAAGAAGGTTTGAACGTGCATGAAGTATTTTTAAGAAAAAAAATAGTGAATTTTGAACTCGAAGAGACCCATGTTGTACCAGGGAGGAAAAACTAGCGCTATCAAAATATTTCACCCCTAAAATATTGAGTGAAAGACTGGTCTCCAGCCGCAAATCAACCGTGTACAAATTTCGGGCTCGTGTTTGTCGTGACGCTTTCGAAGCGACCAATAGTTATTAGATTAACCTTGCATTGAATGTCGGTAGAACAAACACTGCGTTCTCACCTGTCATCCAATTACTTCTTTAGACTCCATCATTTCCATTGGCAAAACCCGTTGCGTAACTCTTATTAATGAAAATGGGTAATTAAAACATATATCGCTCGTGACAAAGTACTCACCTGTCACCCGCGTAGTACAAATTTTACAGGGGACACAAAAACTGACGAAAAGTCTGAACTTTTTATCACATAAAAAAAGTGAATGCCTTAGCCATAAAGTACCCTTATCTTAACTTCTCATCACGGGGAAGGCTATCACAGAAATGGTAACAATCGGAGAATTAACCGTTTTAAGGCTTTACACGGAATTACTTTGAATGAAAAAAAAACCTTTTAGATTTAAAAAAAATAAAAATTTTATAAAAAGAGACAACAAATTTTCCCGTATTATCACACCGCTTTGAAGTATTGTTAGAATGTTTTTCGTGTCCTGCGTCTCCGTTGGTTCCGCCCACACGTTGTGATACGCGAAATAAATTGACATAACTCAACGGCTTATTAGGTTACATATTATATAAATATATTTTTAACAATACTGTGAAAAAAGGGTTATACGAGTAAACAAAAACATTATGTCGACATGTGCCATGAATAAA